>JAGFMF010011974.1:657938-740650 GCA_019455555.1 Galemys pyrenaicus | reverse complement strand
TTCTTTCCCTATTTGGATACCTTGTATACCTTTTTCTTGCCTTATTGCCCTGGCCAGGACTTCCAGTGTTATATTGAAGAGCAGTGGTGAAAGAGGATACTGAAGATATTTGTTCAGACCTCTTCTTCTAATCTCTGTTCCATAATTCTAAGATGCAGATAATAATTGTATCTTTCTTAAGTGTTTCCCGGAAGAATAAATGAGTCAATGTGCATAAAATATTTAGGACATATTATTTTAAATCTGATGATTTAAAAATTATTATATGCTTCAACATAACAAGATGACACTCAAAAGGACCAAAACAAAAAAGAGATCTTGAAAAGGAGAGTTTTAACAAATTTTAAAACTCAAATTTGATAGAATTGGAGAGAACATTAGGATTCTCCCAGAAAGTAAAAGAAATAGACAAAGATGTGGGGAATAGGTAAGAAAATATAAGAGTCCATCCAGCCAGTCCAACACTTAAGTAATAGGAATAGCATAAGACGCAAACAGAAAAAAATGGAAAAAAGGAAACTACTAAAAAATATATTTCTTAATTGTCCTGGCTTAGGTCTTCAGATTAAAAAGGCCCATTGAACACCCAGAAAATAAAAGGAAGATCCATCTCAAGTCTCATGGTGAAATTTCAGTATATAAAAAAAAGCATTAAGGTAGAATAGAAAATATGGTCACATAAAATTGGAGAGGCAGCAAATGTCATCAGACTTCTCCCAAGCAATACTAAATACTAGTAGACAGGAATGGCTTCAAATCAGAGGGGAAGTGAAATCCAACTGAGATTTCTGTACTTGGTCACTCTAATATTCCAATTTGAGAGCCAATAAAAAAGCTTTAGAAATAGGTGCACTCGTGCATTCGACCTCTCCTGTGCCCTCAGGAAGGAACAAGATGTGCTCTAATAGGCCGAGTGAGAGGACCATCAGGAAGATGTGGAATTCAAGAACGGTGGGCACAGAGTGGGCTGTCAGTGAGGAAGAGTCTGGGACGACCACTCTACAGCCACCTAGAGAGCAGCCAGGCCAGACTGGAGCAGATGCTGGCAGAGTCCAGGACTCTGGGCAGATGCTGATAAGCAGATACACTGATGGTATGACAGAAAAGCTCAGAAATTTCCAGCAGTAGCACATATGGCACATCAAAATGCTAGAGGAGGTGGCACCACTGAAAGGGAACTACATAATTCAGTAGCCTCTAAAATGCTGAACTGGGGAGTAAAACCCAGTTGCCCATGGCGTTTCACAGCTAGAGCCTCTCCTGTTAAACACCGTAGCAGAAAGGACCCAAACTATACACAGATGTGAGTAAGATCAGGGGAAAAAATACTCTGGTGTCTTCATTTCTGGTTTTTAGACAGAAAAACCTATGTTATTGTTAGAGCAAACCTGATTCATAAGGAAAGACAAACTACATTTGGTGGAATAAGAAATCAAGCTTCAGGTATGTGATTTGAAAGCACAAAGGTGACTTAAAAGAGAGGGACGTAAAAAGTGTGAGTTCATTGGGAAGTATCAGGAGAGGCAGACTTCACTTGTCCTAACAGAAAGTTGATCAATGATGGTTTAATGTAGATACACCAGCAAATAGTACCAGAAGTAATATATTTTGAGGTATGCTGGTAAACACACACACACACACACACACACAAAGTTTTAAAATGGGATTTATAATTCATTGCCTCTGGAGTGTACAGCTGTGGGTGAATATAACACTTCAATGAAAATAAGAAATATGAGATAATGAATTTTTGTTTTCTAACCAAGTGGTTTGTAATACTTCATTATTGTAATCCAAGGAAATAAAAACAATGGATTCCCTTCCATACATTCATTCCTTCAACAAATATCTATTGCATACATTTGAGTCAGGCAGTGTTCGAGGCACTGGACATTCAGAATGAACAAAACAGACAAAAGCCTTTCCCTTGACTTGTGGAGTTTCAGTTAATATGGGATGGGGACAGAGAATAGGCAAGTAAATAAAATAAAAGATATCATTTTCCAGAAGGTTATAATTCTTTGTTAAAAATTAAGGGTGGGAGGGGCATCGGGAAAACGCAGTGTGCCTGGAGAGTAAAGTTAGATTCCTAAGTAGATTTCTCAAGTGGGACTCACAGGAAAGGTGACATCTGAAAAATCTGCAAGAGTTTTGGGAGGAAGCTATGAGACCTTCTATGGAAAACCTCCTTCGTGTCTTTGTCTTGACACTACACAACTATAGACTTTACACAGATTGAAATGTCTTGTTAAACATACTGGACTACTTTTTAGGAGTATAATTGATATATGTATTAATATTTTAGGGCATTCAAACAAAATAAATTGTCAGTTTTCTTTATTCACAGTACCTATTTATACACCCACAAGAAACAAACACCTTCAAGCAGATTTACACTGGTCTTTCTGTTTAGATTTCAGAGGAAGTTGGTGAGTTAAATGCCTTTGAGTTCTGATCTTCACTAGAATCTCCAAGAAATAAACATATTTTAACATTAGTGATTAAAATCTATACAATCTCCAATGAGCTTGTTTAAAACATCTTCGGACAATGCTAGGAAAACCTGAATGAGAAAGAAGTGCCATCAGAAGTTGATACAAAGCACTGTTAGATGAGCACATACGTTTACATTTAAGTTAAAACAGTTGTAACTGTCCCTAGGGTCCGCGAGACCCTGTGGTCTCATTCTAGGGAAAACAGAGAGATGGTTGCATATACAATCTCGGAGAAGTACGCCAAATTTTCCTGGCTTTGGAAATTCATGGCTCATTCAAACTGAATATGGCTTAAGTAGGAACTGTCTTGTTAACGAGAGTGGTGGTTTCCATACATGACATTGATGTGGAAAAGTATGCACGAGGTAAGATTACAAAAGTAGGAGACAAGAGTGGCCCATTTGAAGATAGGTCATGAAAAGAAACCAACATGTATCCTTGGGCAAGTCATTCCACTGCACTAGGACAAAGTTTCCTCATCATTCATTCATTCATTCACTGCTTACGAGCTCTTCCTAAGTGTTCATAGGAAGATGGAGTACGCAGTAAAGCAATTAACAAGTTCATCTTTCTCTTCTACATAATAGAAAGAAATAAAAGAAATAGAAGGCAGTACTGCTATTCCAAAGTCATTATTAATGACCATAATTTATGGAGTGCTCACGATATGTCAAGGGTACTTTATGAACTCATAAACAACTCTGTAAGTCGAATAGTATCTCTCTTTAGAAAAAGAATGAACCGAAGCCAAGAAATGTTCAACAATTTTTCAACAAATTTTAAGGAATTTACCAAAAGTCAGTGAATATACAGCAAGGCTGGGATTTAAATCCAGGTCATGTTGATTTTTAATTCCAAGCTCTACTCACCACACAAGAGCTCAATCAATTATCACTATGCCTACAATTATCATAATAGTGAAAAAATTCTATGCTACAGGAAAAATTGAAATAAAAGTTTGCCTCATTTAAATACTATGCTATATTATTTTCATTCTAGAAAGGCAATGATTTTTTTCTGACCCGAGTCATGATTATTCTATCTATACTATAGAAAATTGCAATCTTAAATTTAGCCAATGAGGCACTATGAAGAAGATAATTTATAATATGGGTAAGTCTGTTATAAATATGTCAGCTTAAGTGCCTTAAAATTGGAAATTAGTTTCTCCCTGGTGGAGGAATCAAAATGGAGTATAATATACATAGATGAGGAACAGCAGTTCGCAGCAGCCATCCCCAACTTTATTGAGAATAGTTTTCCCTTAAATTACTCTTGCAAGAGTCAATAATAGAAGCTATTTGCTGCCAGAAATATATTTAGAGAAACTGCCATTTATTATAATTAAAGTGATTTATTTGCTTGCTAGTTTGTTTGGCTGAGGATTTTCTTGAAATTGAGGACAAACTGGAAATGCAATTTACCGATATAGACAGTATTACAGCATACTTCATATTCTGAAGCTTTTAAAAGTGTTTTTCAAATTTCAGTGGTAAAAGTACCCTGTTTATGCTAGATATTGAAAATGTGGGTTATTTAAAGCAAAGTTGGCGGTCAGAATTCACTCTAAAGCCAGTTGTAAGTGCTTCGGGGATGGTCCTAGGAGTTTAATAATCATCACTCATGAAAGGATCAACGAGGAACTAAATTCTACAGGACATCAGGGATTTTTCTATGTTGGTGACTTATCAACTTGAAGAAAGAAGACCAAAGATAGTTTCTGCCTTGGGTATGCTTCATAAGCATAGAAATCAAGTTGATTTTTTCTGATGGACACATGAAATTTTAAAACATGATGTTTTGAAACCAGATGATGCTAGTTGTTAGTTATGATCAGGCTGAGGCTCAGTTGTCTCACCTATAAAATAGGAACAGTAATAAACTTCCTTGTAGGTTGCTGCGAGAATAGATCACATAGATTGTATTGAGAGTATGTGACATATTTTAGCTGCTTAATACAGACTTGATCCCATCCTCTGTAATCGCTGGTATTTGTCTATTCCCTAGCCATCTGTCTTCTTCCTTGCTAACAGAACCCCAGTTTTAGGCAGGTACCGTGTGCCCAGCCTCAAAGAACGCTTTGAGATTGGGCTAAGCGAGTGCTCCTCAATGGGGACACTACTGGAACTGGGCGAGGTCACTTTTCCTTGTGTGCTTCTGCCCGTATCGTGCCAATTTCCTGCTGCAGTGAATGAATTTCAAGAACTTGGGAAGTGATAAGAGACTGCCTCATGATGCGTCTCTAAAAATACCGTGGTGGATGAGGTATAGCAACTCCATACAAAATCAGCTGTCACCCCGTACCTGGGAGTATCATAGGGCATGCCCCAATAATTCAGTGAGCAGCACTCACGGCCTGGTCTATGTAGACACTTGTAAGCCACCGTGCACTGGTATGCAGTAGTTCTTATTAAGTCCCACAGTATCATAAATATCAGAATAATAGACAAAATGCTTAACTATTTCTTTTTATTTTTCAGTTTTCAGAATATTGTGCCACTTCCCTATCTTCTAAATGCGATCAATAATAAACTTTAGTATAATTATAAACATCAACTTAAACATATTTGATATGCTCAAATCAATTGCACTTATTATCTTTATTGCTACACAGACTGTTTGATCTTAGGCTAGCAGGGTTCCGTTCAAGTCAGTTTCTGAGTTTTGTTGTATTATCAGATTTGTCCTTACTAGCTTTCTTGATTGCTAGATAAGATAAAGTTCATCTAATACATGTTCTGTCCCTAATCTCGAAGCAGTTACTTACTCAAGGGTCTCTGCTTCCCTTTGGTAGAGATATTATTTAGAGACTATGTGTGTGTGTGTGGGAGTGTGGGGGTGTGTATTAGGTGTGCTTATTTCTACTGTTTCATCTTTTTTCTACACCTTTTTAGTAGAAAGTTACAGTAAACAGATATGTTTAAAGGTCCAGTACTTCAGGATTTCAAACTGAATACAGAGCTACAGCTTTTTAATTTATCATCATTAATCTCACCTCTGTATCTTTGTTCCACTGGTTCACACAAAACAGTGTTTGAACGACAAAAGCGACACTAACATCAAAAATGTAATTTAAAGCATTTGACACTTTTGAATTCTTGTTGTTGTGGTATATCTCATTTTTAAGAGATACTACATTATGAGTTTATATTGATATTTCTAATTTAAATTTAGGGTTACAGGGTTTTTTTTTTACTTCTTTGACTTCTAATTTGTTTTCTAATTGTTCTAAGTGTTTAAAGTGTGTATGAATATGTATATACTCTCTTAATTTCAATACGAATAACAGTATCATTACTAAAAAAAACAGATATGGCAGTATTTATATTCTTAGGGTATATCCTACCAGTGACATAAGGTGAAATAATTGTGTAATTGAGTTACTGTCTCAATCAGATTTTGGTGTCTTTTTACATGGCTTTTCATTTCTGATAATTATCCTTTTTACCCTTTCGGAGCTTGATATAATATTGTTTTATAATTGTTTAAACATGCTTCCAAATTATTTAAACATGCTTCCAAATTCAAATATGCAAAATAAGGTTAACTTAAGACTTTACACACCTTTCCTTTTTTTTAATTAAATGTATTTCCTGAAAGCCAGTCCATAACTCTATATACATATTACTCAATCTTTTTCTGAGCTGTAGTCTATTATATAAATGCACTGCAGTTCATTTAACCAATAACTTGTTTTGCTGATGTTGTTTATATCTTTTGGAAATAAAATAAATTGGCATACATGTAGTTTCAATGTAGAGAACCACAAAGGACCTTTTACATTTGATAAATATTTGACACTTGTAGTATTTTACTTAATTTCATCAAATATTCTGTCGGTTTTCTACATATACAATGCTATCTGACAGCTTTGTTTCTCTCTTTTCAACACTGTATTGCATTGCATTTTCTTGTACTGTAAGGGTCCAGCAATTACAAGAAAACAACCTAGAATTCTGCGAGGAAATCTATCTGTGAGACTGATAGAAACTGGCTGTGACATAAGGTTACAATCCTCAAAGGGTTAAGAACTCAGTGAAATAGAAAAATAATAAAAATCCTATTTATATTCAAAACGAGATAGGAAGGATGGTGTACATCTCAGCCTGAGCTAAGTGTAGAAAAAGTCTATGAATTTGTTAGCCTGGGTCTACCCCTGCATTAACTTTGAGTCTCAATTTTTACTCTCCACAATCTCTGGGAAGTAGCAAGGGGATGAATTAACACTGAAACTTTATCCAAGTCCAGGGATGTTCCAAGGCATTATCAAAAGACAAACTTCTCTGGAGGGATACTTATTTACAGGACTTACATGCTGAAGAGAAGTTACCACCTCAAACTCAATGCATGTGAGGAAATACACGTTTAGTATGGTTGCATATCAAGAAATCCTTAAGTCAACCATTCACGATTTGGTGCAGCAGCTAAAATACTCAATTGAAAGCATAATCTCTCTTTGTCATTCTGCTTTTTCTTCTATAGTAAGTCTCTGCTAATTTGCCTCGTGATTGATGACCCAAACAGCTCAAATACAATGTTCTCATACAAATACATTCACAGGCAGAAAGAAGGCATTGCAAGGGGGTCTCCCTGGTGGCGCACGGGTTAAAGACACAGTGCCAACAAGCTATCGCCAGACACTGTGACATGACACTGTGACATGAGTTCGATCCTGGCCAGGGAGACGACCCACATATGGTGCAGCAGATCTCTCCTGCCTTGTCTAAGGCTCCTCTCAGCAGTGTATTTTGATAGATCTTCCTGTTCTGCTCCCCACTCTGTCTCTGGTGAATCCTCTCACCTCTCCCCAGTCCTCTGGCCTAAACTGCAGTGAATAAATAAGTGTGAATAAATAAGTCTCAAAAGAAAAATAAAGAAGGCATTGCAAAATACATTTTCTTATATCTCTTTGACCGGGTTAGGGCATCCACTGACTTGGGAGAATTCTCCTTATAGTCTTGTGAGCACAACTGTCACAGACACCCCACTGGCCACAGTCAGTCATTGGCTGACCGGGATGTGATTTTCCTGTCTGACTTGGGACAATCATGATTTATCACCTTAGTGGGCAGATTCATCTTACCATCCTCCAACTTATTTTTTCTCAATATTTCAACAAAACTCTGATTCTATTAGCAACTAAGAAGAGCAGCGAATGCCTATCATTTGGGCAACCAAACTTTCCTAGGCAGTCTAAGGCTCCTGGAGTGTTCTAGATGAGGAGAACGTTATTAGGTGTAGTCTTTAACTAGACATGTTTAAATCTTAAGGTGACACTCCATGAATGGAAACAGAATATATAGCGTTTCATCTGGAGGGCAGTAAAAAGGAATTTAAGTTGTTTTATCCAATAGAGTACAGGTAAACAGAGACCAAGAGGCACAGCCCTGTGTACTAGCTCTGTCAATGAGCAGCTGTTCACTGGGAGTGACTTCTCCTGGTATTTGGTTTTCCTTTATAAAAAGTTAAGTTGGTTTGAGTTATATTTAAGGTTCCCTCCAGTTCTAACAGTCTATGAAACAAATACGAGCGTTTAGGAAGAATTCGGTTTATGTGCACAACAAAATACCGTTCCCACTTCTTTCAATTATTGCATGCGATTGTATGCAATATTATCCTCATAAGCACCCATGCACACACAAATTTCAACACATCGTGGAACAGAACATATTTTTGAAGTTGCTTACTTTAAATTCCATGGGTGTTATGCTGTAATAAATAAAGTTATTATCTTTCTGCCCCTTCTCTTCCAAATTATTTCCTCTTGCAAAACAATTTATCACATTACTAATTCTTTAGTACTGCACGTCTTGCAATTTCAATTCATTAAACAACTATTCCATAGAATGAAGACCTGTTTTAGGAAACCCTGAAATGTCTCTACTTTCTCCAAATTGACTTCTGGGCATTTTGTCTTTGTTCCATATTGGTAAAGCTCGTTCTTTCAGCATCGCTGTCAGCTCACCTGCACCTTCTTATGGTTTCCTTGAGTGGAGACTTGAGTGTTTTCCCTTTGAAAAACTTTCAAATTGCATGTAATCAAAGAACAAATAGTGTGAGTTATCAACAAAGCAGGCAATTAAAACAAGACCTATCAAGAGAAGATTTCGCTAAGCAAGAAGTACAGCAGAAAATCCAGGTGTTGGCTCTTGGAATGAAATGATTTACCAGCCTTTACTTAAGAATTGACTATACCTAAATATCACAGTGAAGGAGATAAAAATGGTATAAAGGCTTTAGAACCTTATTAAAATTAACCCAAGAAAAATATGTTTATGCAATGCTGGAGACAAATTAAAACAGTTGGAGAGACAGAAGTTTTGGGATGATAAATTGTTTAATCTACATTCTCCTTGAGAAAAGTGTGGTTTAGTATATTTTATCCTGGCATGTGTTCAAATATTTGTCAAAGTTTCAATTATCAGAGTTTTAGGATGATAAGAAAGGGGTCAAAAGGATAACGCTGAACTCATTATGTTCATCTTCTTCATAGCTTAGCTTTACCAGAGAGATATCTGGAAAAAATGGTAGAGACCCACCCAAGACATTTAGAGTTTTATCGAGTTCCTCATAAGTACATGGTGATGTAATGGATGTTATGGGAGATTAAGAATGAGTAGGACCAATAATAATCTCTCAGTTTACTGACTAGTTGGAAAATTAGACATGCACACTGCTGGCCATAATGTGTAGTAGATAAGGTCACATGTGCCCTAATACATGTATGTACAAGTGATGTACCTAGAGAGTACAGAGGAACAGATCATCTCCAGCTGTGATTTAGGAGGAAGAGAAGAAAATCTGAACCTGATTGGGTATTGAAGAGTGGACATGATACAACTATACAGAAGGTGGAGGGAGTGGAGCAAATTATTGCTGGAAGAAGTATGGAGCCCATAAAGTGCTGGATATAGAGAACCAATGTGAGCAGGAATATCTGACTACGTTCATCAAAATTAATCACATTTATTAAGAACTTATGTATTTGGCACTCTGCCTGGTTTTTTATCCATTGATGTTTATTTCATAGTCACAAAACATGGTGAGGTACAGGTATTACTCTTTTTTAAAAGTTAATCAATTGAAACTATCAAACTTGGCACAGCATCCTTATTTAAAATGATTATTTTGGATTCCTTGTCAGCCAATACATGTCTTTCTTTCGATTAAGTTACTGAAGCTTCATTAATTTCCTCTGATGGTGATATGCTTGCCTGATCCTTCTGCACAAGTGTAGCCTTGCACTAGTGCCTGTGCATTTTAAGGAACAAAGACTTCTAGTCCTTACAGTTTGGCAGATAGAAACCAGCTTCCACCAGTGTTCTGGACTTGAGTTGGAGCCAGGGGCTCTAAAGGCTGTTGGTGTGCGGTGCTGTCCATGATTGAAGGATGCGTTGACCAGCCAACCATGTGCGGTTCCCTCTGACTCCCTGGGATGACTTTTGCTGGGGCATTTAGTGGGCCCGTATTGGAAGGACAGGCCTTAGACTGTGGTTGAGAGGGGTTAGAACTTACAGGAACCACAGCTGGGAAAGAGACACACAGGCTAGCCTCCTGGAGTGCAGACAAGTGAGTCAGCTGCTGGTTTCCGGGTCAGGAAGGACTGCCTATGGGCATGGACTGAGTGGAGCTGATGGCAGATCACGAGGCTTTATCACCAGTGTTTGGCAGGCCACCTTTGGGGGTTTGGGGCAGCTTGTCAACCGATGGATTTCTGGGCAGGAAGGACTACCCCCTGACACCATCGTGAAGGGTTTACAAAAGATCTCAAATAAAGACTATCCACCTTATTCCTCAAAAAAAACTAGAAAAAGTAGAGCAAGTTAAGTCCAGAGTTAGCAGAAGTCAATTCTCCAAGCTCAACCAAGCTGTCAAACGACTACAGCCTAGCACCCTTCCTGAGTGCAATTTCTTGAGAGACCTGAGCCAGAACTTCCCATTCAAGCTGCTTCCCTATGATGGAAACACTGTGATATGACAAATGCTCATTGTCCTCCAGCTGCTGACTGTAGGGCAATTCATTACACAATAATAGATACTTAACTACAGATTCTGGTGACTGGGTTAGACTGATGCTGAAATACACACCAAAGCAGCTTTCAGAAAATATTAGTGTCTCCCCGTGTGATTTTTTTCAGTCCATATGTTTTTCCTCTACACACTCTTCCCTGTATCATCTCATCTTATAGCCACACAGATTTAACTTCAATCTATATATTGATTACTCAAAAACCGCTATTTCTGGTGTAGACATCTCTTGTGAGTTCCACGCTAACGTCACTGACTTCTACCTGGCATTTCTCTAGCCAAATTTCCAATAAGCATCTATCACTAAGCCTATCATTTATTATCTGTACTTCCCAAATCAGTTACTTGTCCTGTGTACTCTGTCTCAATGACTCTCCTTGGCCACTCTTTCTAGAAACTTAGGGTTTATGTACTACATTCAATCACCTATTGTGCTAAGCTAACTTAAGTATTAGGTAAATTTGCACCATTCTATAGCCCTTCTACCTCTTCTTTACATTCTTCTCTCATCTGAATTATTGTAAGTGTCCTTAGACTAGACTGCCTAGCTCAAAGCCTGCCCCTATAAAATCCATTTTTCATACAGTAGCCAGTAATGTATTTCGAAATTGCAAATCTGATCATCTTTATCCTTTGCTTAAAATCTTTCCACGGATATTTATGTCCCTCCAGATAAACTTCAAATTCCTCACTGTGTATAAAACAGTTCCTATGATCTTGCCCTTAACTATGTCTCCAGATTTATTTTTGCTTGCCTATCTTTCACTGCACACTTGAACAAAAGTGATTTTTATAGCTCCCCAAACACAAGCCTTTTTTGCCATTATGCCTCTGCATATATTTCCTCTGCCTGGAATGCCATTGCCTTGTATTTTAGTCTACTTTATTCCTCCTCTGCCTTTTGGAATAAGGTCCAACAGCCTCCTCTGGATAATCACTAACCATTTCTTCATCAGAAAGGTAAAGGTAGCCCTTGCTGATCCCCGTCCATCACCCCGGAACAACTTTTGTCATAATAAAAACTTTATTTTATTAAAACTGTCTATTTTTATGAATAGCCCCATTATAAGGCTATGTTAGCTCCTTCATGACAAGGCTTATATCTTAATTATATCTTATCCCTAGTGCTTAACTCTGTGACTGGCTCAATATAATTTTGTTTCTTAAATAAGACCCTCAGGAATTGACAATTGATTCAAGTAACAAGCTGGGGGAAAGACTGGGCAAAGGTAAAAGATGCTAAAGTTTGAGATACACTGACTCCCATGCCTGCTTATTGAAGACTTTATTGTTGATGAGAATGAACAGTATTGATGGAGGCTACACTTGTTAAAATGCATATTCCCTAGGCTCACTCCTATACATTCCAATTCCTTAATTCCAAGACAGGAACAAGGAATCTTAATTTTCAGCAATCACCCAAGTCATTCTAATGTAGATGCTTTGTGCAACAACAGTTTGGGAAACATTGGTTTAAACATTGAGGTTTAAAAGTCATTTGATGTCTACAGTTTAGCACATATGTCCATTTTTCTTATTCTCGATTGTTCCAGGTATTGTGCCACATAAGACAAATTTTACTTCGGTTAAATACCATTCTATCATTTTAAATGTTGTATGTAAAATTCAAACCCACTCTTCACCAGAGTGTTTAAAACAAAGCAATTCTCAACTCTTCTGAATGGCTAACATTGGTCTGCAATAAGCTGTAAAGAAATAGATTGTCATAAATATATGCTGAAGAAATCAAATCCAGACAGTCAAGTGTTTGAATTTTAGCCTCTTTGCTGTACTGCCGGCATTAGTTAAAATAATGAGACCAAATCCCCCTCAAAGAAGGTCACATCACATGTGCCTTTTTTTCAAGCTTAAATAATCTGCTTCTTGCTGAGGCTTCAGAAAATCTAAAACTCAAGAACACAGTGATAAGGTCTGCAGCCAGTGCTATTTTAAAGTAATGAATTAGTTGCAAAAGTAAGATCCATCCACTCAAGTGCCTATCCAGTTGAAATAATGTCAACTTCATTGGTATATGATTAAAGTTAATTTCTAAGGTGTGTATGTGTGGGTTTTCTACTCCTGTACTTTTTAAAAATCACATGGCCCTTATGTTATTGAATAGAAATGGAAAACGATGTCTACCCCATGTTATGTTCAACAGATATTTAAAAGAAAGTCATCCTGCCAAGGAGCAGTTATAGTAACACATCAGAAAATTAGACAGTTAAATGCTATATATCTTCTGTCAAAACGTAAAAAGATTTTTGAAAAAAAAATGACCATTTTCAATATTAAGAAGTATAATGGTGATAGAAAATTTCATTTTAATATCCAGAATATAACACTGAATAATCAAAAAGCTGGTTTTGGTCACTTTTTCTGCAGCTAGAATAAACTGTTATCAGGCACTTGTATTTTAATTATAACTTCAAGGACTGAAAAGGTGGTTCCTTTCCTATTGACATGACTAAGAAGGAGGAATTAGATTATTCTACTAAAAAGTTCATAATCTTACAAAGAATCAAAGTTATTTTATATCAAAGAAAAAATTATGGCATGTAGAGTGATAGATTGAGACCATAAAAATAGTGAAAACTAATCTAGCATAATAGATAATCCAATAATCAAATATAAACAGGAAAGGTAAATGATGGAAAAAACCTGATAACTTAAAAGTCTGAGGAATCGCTTAAAAAGCATCCAAGAAATGTAGAGAATTCTAGGAACATGTAAATTATAGAATGACTGAGGGAAAGATAGAAAATCTAGAAAAGACAACAACATGAAAGAATGTATTTAGGTGTAAACATATTATTCCTTCCTTAAACACTCTAGGCTAAGAAGGATTCACCTATGAGTCTTTTCATTTCATCAAAGAATAGCTATTTTCCTATGCTATTTAATCTGTTTTAGAGGATAATGAAAGAAAGAAATTTCTCCCCAAATATCCTATGGAGCTAGTATAACTCCGATAAAAAATATTTTAAGCACCATAGAAAAGAATTTAAATTATTGCTGGACCTTATTTATGATAATGCAAAATAGAGATACATGAATTCAATATAAAATAGCAGCAGCTGGATTTAACAATATACTGAATAATATGAATTAATTGGCCTTGGATCATTTATTCAGATTGTAGGAATTTTTAAAATTTATAAAACCAACAACATGCTTTATAATATTGATAACAGAAGAGAAATAACATCAGTGTAACAGATACTGGAAAGGTTGAAGAAGTTCACCATTTAGTTGAGGATTTTTATCATGAATCCCAGAGCAAACATCACATTTAATGGTGAAAGTCTAATTTCAGGAATAAGACAAGGATTCTACGTTGTTCTGGAGACTTTAGTCAGGGAAATTACGCAATAAAATAAAATAAAATGTATCCAGTTTGGAAAGGAAGAAGTAAAATAATCTATTTTTACCTCCTCCTCCTGTATTATTCTTTGCTCATGTATTATTTTCAGCATGAATTACTGAATCAGGGATGACTTTTCAATCTGATACTAAGAACACTGATAAAAAGTCATAAAAGACTGAATCCTCAAATTTTCAGATGGATTACATGAGCCTCATTGGTGGAACAATGAGTAGAAAATGTTATTTTTACCAGATGTATAAAAAATATTAATCATTGCAATTCTCCTTCGGATCTTACAAATCATCACCTATATGTTAAACCAGAATTTCCACAAGTCACTAAAATTATTTGGAATTTGATATGGCTCTATCCATCAAATCAAGCTATGTTATGCTGCAGCAACAAACAACCCTCAAATGCCAGTGACTTAAAATAAGTTGATTTCTTACTCAGATAGCATGTCTACTGCAGTTCCACAAGGGGGCTATATTACTAGAATTATTCCTTCTTCCAAGTTGTCAGAACAACCATCATGTTGTCATACTGTTTGTTACTGTGCCCGAGGGAAGGGAGGAATGTGTAAGTCCTTGCATTATTAGTTGAATGGTCCAGTGAGGAAACATGTTCACTTCCGCTCACACTCATTAGACTAGTCATGTGACCTTCACAACCACAATCCTTCCATGTGCTTGTTAGAAACAACCAATGAGTTTGGCAAACAGAAATAATGGCAACCACAATGGTGTGGGATTTCCCCTTCTCCTGCCTTCCTCCTGTTCCATGCAGGGCAGCCCTCCTGAACATACCTGCAAATCATGTCATTTCGGTCTCCTGCTTACAATGCACCAGTGGCTTTCATTTCTCCTAGGACAATGGCCAAAGTTCTTATCCTTCACCCTCTCCCATCTCAGCTGGACCCCTCTGCTGTTTTCTAGCTGATGTCAGTCACTGTGATCTTTGTTCATGTCTTCAGTTGCTCGATGCCTTCTCCTACCCGGGGCGGGGGGGAGGTGTTGGCACATGCTATTCCTCTATTGGAGCAGCTCGTCACCATCCTCCTCACACCTGTACCCCATCTCTTACCTTTGTAACTCCTACTCATCCTTCAGAACTTAACTCAAATGCCTCTTCCATGGAGAAACCTCACCTACCATCTGAGAATGGATGAGGTGCTCAGGTCCTATCTTCTCACAAAGTGCGACCACTTATTTTGTGACAAATAGTATTTATCAGAAAAAAAATTCAATGATGGATTAAACCCCAAATCGATGTTGCTGAAGCTTAGTATAATAGCCTATGTCTATGTCTATGGTGAAGAGAGAATATTTTATGCTAATGGTCTTTGCTTTGAGAAGATCTAAGTCTTTCCTGACAACTTTGCCTAATTCTATCTCCTTTTTGCATTTTATATGTTAATCTTCTTTCTCTCAAATCAATTTTTCCATCTCTATTTTCAACGTAAGCTCCAAACTACACCATCTCTCACTCAGACTACAGCAAGAGCCTCCTAACTGCTGTGTCCTCATCCATACCCGTCCGGCCCATTCTAGTGGATTTCTCTATATAGGAGCAAAAGTCCCATTTTAAATCCATCCATCAGTTGAAATTCCAACCCTTTGTTGTGACCTCTAAGACTATACATGTTCCGGCCTGTGCCCTCTGACTTCTCTCTGCATTAGTTTCCTGCAGCTATAATTACCACAAACCTGGTGACTTAAAAAAAAAAAAAAACAAATCCATTGTCTGTTAGTTCTGCAGGTCAGGAATCTTGAATAGGTTGGCAGAGTGGTATTCCTTCTAGATGCTTTAGGAGAGGATATTTTCTAGCTTTTAGGGGCCACCTACATTCCTGGTCATGGTTTCACGTCACCCTGACCTCTGCTTCCATCACTGTGTCTCCTCCTTACTTTGACCCTTTGCTTTCCTCTTATAAGAGTTATTTTGATTACTTTGCAACCACCAGGATAATGCACAATAACCCCTTATCGCAAAATTATTAATGTAATCATAGCCACAAAGTCCTTTTAGCCAAGTAAGGTAACATATTTGCAAGTTCTGGAACCATTATTTTACCTACTGTGATCTCCGACACCTCATCCCCATTCTCATTATGCTTCAGTCATATTAACTATATCAGTTAGGGTTCTAAATTACAAGCAACAGAGGCTTATACTGAATAATTAATGAGAAAAGGAGCTTATTAAAATGAATTTTTAAAAAAACTTGTAGGGAGGGTTAGAGAACGAGACTTCAGGCTATGCTTCCAGAAACAACAGTCAAAATCATCTTCAGAAATAATCTCATGAGGAAACTTCCAGCATTACAGCTATGGAGCACAAAATATACACCACTGTACTTCTGGGCCAGGGAGACAACTGTGCAGGGCTACCACAACTGCCAGAGAGAAAAAGATGGCCTCCCTCTCCCTCTTGTGTCTCTAACTCAACTCATAAGTCAACTATCAGACTATTGTGTCGGGGGGGTGAAACCATTGCTACACACCCTATTTGCAAGGAAGACCAGAAGCTAAATACTTGCTAGTGCTCTGGAGAGAGGTCCACAATGTGTTCCGCTGAGACTCATGAAAAGAAGACTGCTCCAAGAAGAGGGTTCAAGATACTGTGTTATGAGAAAAATGACAAGTGTATATCACTGGCATTCTCTTTTCCCACGATGCTCTCTGTTCCTGGGTCAAGACCTTTGCACCTGCAATTACTCCTCCTGTCTTTCACTTGGTGACTGGTTTTCGTTCTTCAAATTTCAGCTCAAGTTCCTTAAAGAGACACGTCTGGGCACTTCCCCTAACATTCTTCCCCAACTGCTCTCTGTCATTAGCTTCTCTTATTTTCTTTATACTACACAGTCCCATTAGACTGCAAGCAGCACTGTGTCAGTTACAGACATAACTCATAGGTTCTCAACACAAACTTGCTGAACTGAAAAAACAAGTGTAGTGTGGGAGAAAACACACATACTTTGGAAACAAACATACCTGGATTTGAATCCTTGTTCTACTACTCATCAAAACCGCGATCCTAATTCAGTGATTTAACTGATTCAAATATCAACTTTACTTGTAAGGACAGGGAGGCTTTCTGTGTGAACTGGTTATGAGACTATACTGTACACACATGGGGATGTGCAGCAGGCTGATGCTGCACCCCAGTTCCTGCTATCCCCAGGTCTAGGCTCACATAAAAGAAGGAAGTTCAGAGGCCTCGCTGGTGGCGCAAGGGGTTGAGTTGCAGTACTATGAAGCATCCACCGCACTGTAGCACGAGTTCGATCCCCGGCCAGGGAGGGGACCCACATGGTGCAGCAGACCTCTCCTGCCCGGCCCGGTGCTCCCTTCAGCAGTGTATTTCAGTCAGTCTGCCTGCTCTGCATCCCGCTCTGTCTCTGGTAAATCCTCTTAGTCCTTGTACCTGGCCCTGTACCTCAGCTCGTGTATAAATAAATTTTAAAAATGATGGAAGTTCAGGAACTGGGATAGACACTATGGGAAATGACGTGGCAGTTCCTCAAAAAAATAAAAAATAGAACAACTGTGTGATCCAGCAATGCCAGTGTAGGGCCTCTGGGACAACAGTTTTCTCAGAGCTCCTCAAAGGGTTTTTCGCTGTGACCTTCTAGCACAGGTGGCCTAGTAGATAACGTGAAGCCTTGAGATGTATGTTGCATGTGCAGAGAGCAGAAAATACCCTGCAGCCTTCATGTATAGTTCACATGCATGAAACTTACTTCTGTAAACTAGGCCTAAACTACGCCTAAACTTAGCGCTATGCTGGCTTTGTCTCCAAGTCATATAAAAGCCAGTGGGGCTCCTCTGTGGGGCCACTCACAGGGCACAGGGCCACTGCTGTAGCCTGAACCCAGAGGGCCTGCTGCTACTGGACACTGCTGCTGTTGCTACCTGTATGTCTCCTGTTGCGTCATAATGAAGTCTTGTGCCTGCTCCCCACGTATGGGCTTTGTGACCTGATTTGTCATCTGCCACCACTGAGGACTGGGCAACTACGTAGCTGAAGGCCTGCATCGGCTCTGCCATTATATGGCATCATTACCTTGAAAACGTCATCTTTTTCTTCTTGGTCTAGATTTCCTGATCTGTAAAAAGGGGGAAAAAAAAAGTGTCTTAGGTGATACTCTCAAGCTCTTGTGAAAAATGTGAATTAATTGTATTTTCCCCTATGCATTAGCTGGATAGTGCCACTTTTGAGGAGCAAATTGTTAAAGGAAGGAAGTAATGGTTATTTTATAAAATAAAGATCCTCAAAAGAAAATTTAAGGATGCAGTTGAGCTAAAAATCCTTGAAGAGCCATAGATGAGGTCTGTTGATATGCTCAGAAGACAATTAGATACTGGAGGAACTATGAAACATACCAAATGCTAGAGAGCAACTGTTATTAATGAAGCTTTAGCTCTAAGTTTTCATATGTCTTTATAAATGAAAGGTTAAAACTCAATAAGACACCATATTATTCTGACACAGAATGATCTAGTGGCTCTAAGAGCATCAGAGTGTATAGAAATGTCTCATAATGTTCTGGTACCTGGAGAGAAAGAATCACTACCAGTGTTTATCATTCTGTGTCAATATCTCTTGTTTTTTCTATATTATCTCCATGGAGAGATCCTGACAAGTGAGTTGTAAGTGTAAGTTGTCCAAAGAAGGTGTTCTGTATTTTAAATTAGTGTGGCCCTGCATTTTATAAAAATGGGGTTCAAATATCAGTTATACCAATTGCCAACTGTATAAAATTGAAAACGGTAGTCTACCTCTGAACTTTAATGTTCTTATTGGTAAAATGTTAGAGCATCCACCTACCTTATTTATGGAAAATTTATATATATGTACTTTTTATAAACATTTCTGTTTTTTAAAAGATTTATTTATTTATACATACAAGACATGGGGTACAGGCCAGAGTCCAGGGCGGTGAGAGGATTCACCAGAGACAGAGTGGAGAGCAGAACAGGCAGACTGACTGAAACTCACTGCTGAGGGGAGCAGTGGGCGAGGCAGGAGAGATCTGCTATGCCATGTGGGTTCCCTCCCCGGCCGGTGGCAGGGGTCAAACTCAAGCTACAGTGGCCGCAGTTTGCTTCATAGTGTGTTGCTTAACCCACTACGCCACCAGGGAGGCCCCAAACATTTCTAATTTTACACACACACAGAGCATCAAATATGATGGATATAGCAAATAAGGCTCTAGGTTATAGATTTCAGTGTCCTGATCTATAACTTTCTATCACCTCATCTCACCTAGGAATTCTTTGTTGCTGCTCTATTTTTCTACCATAGTGATAGTTGAGAGTGAGGATCAAATCCAACATTAAGGGAAACAAAAACAAAAATAATCAAATAGGTCTACATCAAACTAAAGACCCACACAGTAAAAGAAATGATCATCAAAACAAAAGGCAGGGCCTCCCTGGTGGCTCAGTGGGTTAAGCAACGCACTATGAAGCAAACTGCAGCCACTGCAGCACGAGTTCGATCACTGCTGCCGACCAGGGAGGGGACCCATATGGCGCAGCGGACCTCTCCTGCTGTGCCCGCTGCTCCCCTCAGCAGTGTACTTCCATTGATCTGCCTATTCTGTTCCCTGCCCTCTGTGGTGAAGCCTCTCACCCCCCCACACACCTCTGGCCTGTACCTCAGTGCTTATATACATAAATAAATAAATCTTTTAAAAAAAAACAAAAGGCAACCTACTGACTGGGAGGAATTATTTGCAAATCATACATCATAAGGAACTCACAAAACAATAACCAAAGCCAGCAACTCAATTAAAAAATGGGCAGAGAACCTGAATAGACTTTTCTCCAGTGGATACACACCCAACAGGCACCTGAAAAGATGTTAATCATTATTCATCATCAGGGAAATGCAAATCAAAATCACAATGACATCACCTCACACCTGTAAGAATGGATATCATCAAAAAGTCAATAAGCAACATGGGTTGCTGAAAAGTGAACCCTCATACATATAGGATATATGTATTTATATAGGGATAGAAAGTGGAGGAGTCACCATGAAGATCAATATGGACATTCCTCAAAAAATTAAGAGTATGAGTAGTACGTGATACAGCTATTCCGCTTCAGGGTATTAATCAAAGAATGTGAGAACGCTAACTCACACACCCCTGTAGTCACCGCAGCACTATCCATAAAAGCCAAGATAGAGAAAAAGATTGAAATAGAAAGAAAAAAGATAAATGTATAAAAAATTGAGATACTATTCAGATATTCAAAAAAAGATGAAATTTTAGCATTTCCAACACAGATGTACTTTGATGCTATTCTGCTAATTGAAATAAGTCAGAGACAAATAAGTGGAATATATATGGACTGCATAGAAGCAAAGCAAATGAACTAAAGAAACAAAACAAACTCTGAGAAGATGTTATCAAAATGGAAGAAGGTGCATTGTGGGCAAGTTCTAGAAATGAGAGCACAGGGTGAGAACTGTTGGCTTAAATCCCAGGCTGAGTCCACACAACAGCTGCAGCCTGAATCGGGTCAGATCACCTGGTCTTTCTTATAGCTCAGACTACTACTGAAGTGCAGGCTGAGCAATCTGAAAACACCTGTCACATGTAACACCCTCCTCCCACCAAAGCAGAGACCTTCAGAACATATGTCACCTCCTAGCCCAGCCTCAGATAGCTAAAACTCTGGCCAACCCCCACAAAGAAACACGTTAAAATAGGATTTTCAAATTCCTGGTTGTACTGGAGGGGATTCTTTGATGTCTATTGCCCCAGTTCTCTTTTAAACCTTCTACCCTTAAAGGGTACAAGTTCCCAGACTACTCCAACAAATAGAAAACAAAAGTTGAAAATGTATCCTTACTAAAACACATACAAAGCCGAAAATGAGGAGGTAGAGGAACACAATGAAAATACCAAACCAAAAAAAAATCCCTGAAAGGATCCTGACTCTGTAGTAGTGGAGCATGACAGAAGGGAAATTCAGGGTGACAGTCCTGGCAGTGCTGTTGGAACTTAAAAAGCAGTGGAGAATATAAAAACAAAATAGAATAAAGATAATGAAAATATGAGGAAGCTACATTCAGAAGTAATGGAGTTAAGAAGCGTGACAGCTGATTTTAAAAATACAATTGAGGGCCTTAATAGCAGACCAACAAAAACAACAGAGAGAATTAATGAACTTGAAAACACAATATTGGAAAACACAAGAATAAACAAGGTAGAGAAAACGTAATTAAGAACATGAAAATAGTAGCATAGCTCTCTGGGACAACTTAAAGAGAAAGAGAATCCGCAGCATGAGGATCCCAGGAGGAGAAAAAGAAAAAGGCATAGAAAACCTATTTAAGGAAATAACGATGGAAACAATTTCACTCTGGAAAAGGAACCAGAAGTTGTCATCCACGAGGCCCAAAGAGTTCCAAACAAAATAATATATGAAGGCACATGCAATAGATATTTTCAAAATGTATACTGGAAGCATTCTGACAGCAATAAGGTTAAGAGGGAGGGGAAGGGGACGGGACAAGAGAAGGGAAAGTGTGGGGAGGAATACAAATATTCATTGGACAAATAATTCAAGGAGGTCAAAACCAGCTATGAATTTATAAGTTGAGGGAAAAAGGTGACCTAAATGGTGAATAAGATTTAATAGCTAAAATGAGCCACTCTAAGGCACTTCCCTGTGCTATGCGCTACGCTTGTGTCCCCCCACCTGTGTTCTGCAACCCTCTCGGGCCAGGCAGGCTCATCGTTGATTCGGGCAGACAAAAAGATAACTTTGGAGCCCCCGGTATCTCTAATGTGCCTTTAATGCTGAAGCAGGGACCGGGTACCGGCAGACCAGCAGGCAGAGGAGCAGCACCCTGATGTCAGAGCTCTGAGCGCTTTTTACCCCTCACTCATAGGCCCAGCTGCCTGCATTTTCGGGTGGCTGTGCCCCGTGCTCACTTTTTGCACCAATGTGATAGCACATGTGGGCAATGAAACGTGGGAGGAAAGCAAGGCCGTGAGTGGTGGCCATAGAGTCTGGTAGGGGAGGTGACCAAAAAAGAGCCTGACCCAAGAATAAGATTTGTCAGGACTACCACAGGAACTTGCTTCCTCTCAGAGGCCTTGTTTGACTGAGGACAGCAGGTGGGACACACGTAAGTTCTAAAGATTCATTATGTATGTAAAGACACATATGTAAAGTCCATATGTATATATACTGGTTTTGTGTCTGTTTTTTCATTAATGTAGGTTTGGCATAATTTCATATAACTGGTTTTATTCTTAGCAAGGCTATGCCCTGGAAGCTTTGTACTTTTCTACCCCTCGCTGAGGAAAACTAAGATATTTGCCAAGAGAACAGTCATTGCTGCCAAGCCAAATTGTCACAGGTGGATAAAGAAAGCTGTATCATCAAATCCAAAACTCACAAGGTTAACATGTAAAAGCATATCTCTTTTCGTAGAATGAATACAAAGCATCAGACTTTTATCTAGAGCAAAATGTAACAAATAAAGCTAGTTGGTGGAAGACAATGAGGTAACACATCAACATTTCTCATTCATTTTCAGTGAAAGCAATAATACTCCCTGAAAAAAATCTGCTTTCATTCTTTAAAAAAAAAGAGCCCTTTTGTTTTGAGATATACTGGAATACTAAATGGCTTTACATATGATGAGAATCAAAGAGACAGCTTGTTGGAGGCAGTGATGTATTTGTAATGGAACGGTTAGAGATGAACTTAGAAGGAATCAGATCCTGTGTGGTTCGGAAGACAAAGTTTGGGAGTTTAGATTATATTGTTTGGGCCAAAAGAAGTGAATACTAAGGAACAGACTGTGCCACTGGATTACAAATTGCTATTCAACAAAGACCTCAGGAGGTGATATTTGAATTGGGATAAGAAGGAAGCAAATGATTTCAAAAGGTGAAAAATAGCACTCCAAGCAAGGAAGCGCTGCATGTAAAAGCACAGAGCGGTGAAATGCCCTGCGTGTTGGGGGGTGGAGAGCGGCTTTTGTGGCTCAAGAAGAGCACTGCTCACTGGAGTGAGAGAACAAACTGGAATCGCAGGTGGGGGATCAGCTGAAGAGAGCTTAGAACAGCAGGCCCAGGGGTTTGGATGTTATTTTGCAAGCAAAAGAAACATCATAGAGGCTTAAAGAAGAGAGTCACAAGGTCTGAACTGCTCTTGAGGAAACGCCAAACCACACGATTTAGGCTGAACTTAAAGCTAAATTTTACCTTCAATTTCAAAGATCGCTTGGAAGATAACAAGGAGCATGAGAACTCTAGTGTGACTGCCCAGGTGACAAATGGTGAGACACTGGATAAAAGAGCAGAGTAGGAAACGTGTAGATACCAAATTAAAAGCGAAGTTGAAAGCAGCAAAATTCAACAATGTGAAAGGAAAAGTTGATGCTGACCCATGAGAACAAAAATGTGCCAGCCCCAAGCAGGAATTCATGGGAGGGATGATGAGAGAGCCTGATGGAGTTTGCTTTTGAGGGCTTTCTCTGTAGGGTGTCTCGCCACTCCCCTGGGCTGCTTCCACTCTTCAACATGAATGGCGCGCTGCTAGGAAGAGGGGTACACACTTTTTTAAGACCCTGCTTTCAGTTCTTTGGGGTGTATAGCCAGAAATAGATTACTGGATAATTCAGCAATTACATTTTTCTCCTTTTTGAGAATACTATTTTACATCCCCACCAACAGTGCAAATGAGTTCTAATTTCTTCACATCTTTACCAACTGGTCTTATTTTCTGGTATCTTTTTTATTATTATGGAGAGTATTCCTCCTGAGGAAGAGAGGAGATGAGCACAAATTTTTGAATACATTAATTAATGATTAAGAAATAAAATTAAATGTTTCTAGTTTAATTTATCCCATTTCCATTTTTTTTAAATTGAGTTCATTCTTTCTGGATAACAATGTACTCCATTAGGTCTGCTGTCCTTTGATCTATGCTTTGCTTGGGCTATAGGAAATACCTGCAGCACCTCCCCACTTAAACCTATTTCAGATGTCAGAACTGCTCCTCTCTTTCAGTTAGCCACGGACAAAGATTACATAGGATTACCAGCTGACCTTTTTCATAATCAAGCCTGACTCTGTACCCTGAATTCTTTATGTGTAGGTGTTCCACATCACTGGACCGATAAGAATACACTTAATATATTCTATGGATAAAATTCATTCTGTGACTTCGTTAACCAGTCAACTTTTGCTTGTTGTGTATGCTTTATAAAATAAAAATGCAGAAAAACAGCACCTATTCGCTTTCTTTAGAAGGAATGGAAATACTGCTAAAAATAAGCTGTATAGCAAGTAATATTGAAGATATTGGTTTTAAATTTCAAACAGAAAAGTATCTTTTAAAGTGCTGTGTAATATTCTTTGCTTTTCCAAGGAGCAATATAAGTGAAAATTTTAGACTAAAATGCATCTGCAAAGACAAAAAAAGCCTCTCACAGGTGTGTGTTTGTCTAATAATTTTGAGGTTTCTGCCACTAAAAAGTGTGTTCCTGCTATGTATTATATCTATATCCTTTTGGACCCAGTGTCTAGAAGAACTTTTTGTAGTGAACATGCATCTTTATTTTTCATTTATAGAAAATAAACTTGTATCCAACAGAACCAGTACATAGGATAACATGATGAAATAACGAGATACTGGGCAAGGTGTAACAAATGCCTTTTCATGTTCTAAACACTGGGGAAGAAATAACATTGGGTCTGGTCTAGCTAATAGAAAATGTAGAAGATTAGTTTAAAACAATTAAAATTATGAATTATGTATACTACTTTGGAATAAATTATCTCATATGACTTTAAAGTACACGTAGTACCAATTAAATTTTAAGTTACTTTCTCCTTAGGGTTAGTCTTTAATTATTTAGGTGCAAATTGATACTATTTAAAATTAAGTTTTTGTTTTTCATTAATTTGAAAAAGATCTTAAAAATAAAAGGAAAGACCGTTTAAAGAGAAAGATATTTATTTTCCTTGAACGGATTATTCAGTTTTCAATCAGGGTTATGCATTTTCTTTTCTTGCATTCAAAGTGTGGGGTCAAGTTCAAGTTCAGTTTACCTTAGGTAATATTCTCCCAGGTTTACTTGGCTCAATCAGTCTTCATTCAATGTATGTTAAGTGTGAAGCATGATACTAAAGCTGGGGGAGCACAAAAACGAAGAGATAAACACTTTCCCCTGCCCCCAAAGAACTCATAGCCTAGTGCAAGATAAGGCAATTAAATTTTTAACAAGTTATAACATAAGATGGGAAAAAAGTGCAAAAGTACCATTAAAAAATACAGGAAAACATGTAGCTGCCAATAGACCTAAACTAACTCGGTTTTTCACAACTAGTATGTTGATTTTACCAAGTGAGTGTCATAGTTTTCCTTGCTCACAATACTGCAGGGTTGTATGTTACAAAGCCGGGCAAATTAGTGTGCTTTTAACTACACGCATGTATTTTTTTTTTTTTGCAGTCAATCCCCAAACAGTTATTCAATCTGCCTGTACGCTGGTTGAACCCCAGCTGTGTTCTCCTTTTGGGCACTCTGCAAACATCTTACAGGAGAATCTCATTCGAACCAGATATGGGAGCAATCCAGCGTGATCTGATGTAGCAAATCAGCAACAGACTGCTATGAAATGAGGGATGGAGTCTTTCAATGAAGGGAGCCACCACGAAGCACATAAAGTACTGGGACCATTTCCTTTGACCATATTTATGCAGGACTCTGAGGCCTAGCCAGTGTTTCCAAGCAATTCATGTGTCTGGAATGTTATTTATTTCTTTGTTGGAAACTCACGTCTAATAATTTTTATACTGGTTTGTACACTCCCTGTTGTGGATCAGATGTGGGAAAGGTTGAAGAATTAGAGTGGCCCTGGCACATGGGCTTCTGACCTTAGTCTGAACGCAAGGAACCCTCCCTGAACTGGTTCAATAACTAGTTGTTAACTGATTTGACAAATTAGGAGAAAATTTAAAACCTAAGTAGTGAAAGAAATAACCAGTTGATTGATTGATTATATACATATAATCATGCATATATATGTACAACCTCTCTCTCGACATATATGTATATGCATATATATGTATCTTCTGAGTAATTAAAATAATCATCAATAATAAAATGAATAGTTTCTAAAAGAGCAGAGTCTACTTCAAAATAACTTGCACTCATACATTTCATGAGGCTTTTAAAACTGGCAATGGCTTTTGAAACTCACAACTTTGGAGTCTTGTAACTATACTAAGGATGCTGTCATTTCTTTAAACACATTGTGGAGTGATATTTCTGGAAGGTTCCAACAACAATATTAAAATTTCTCACTGGACAAGTTGAACCTAGTCACCCCTTCTCCCCATATGTGGCACAAATATCTATTTTACTTGTACAAAGCCAAATATACAACTGAAGGATAGAGATTTATCACTATGGACCTCTGATTCATCATAGTCGATTAGAGGTATTTTTTGGTTAAATCTATATTCCCTCATAGAATCTGCAAATTCCATTTAATAAATATTTATATTTCTGCTTTGAGCTAGGGATTTTAGGGCATGAACAAAACAGAATTATACAAGCAGGTAAAAGCATTCACCATCATAATGCCTACATTCAGGTGGAGCTTGTGTGTGTGTGTGTGTGTGTGTGTGTGTTGCCTTGTAAGTAAAAACTAAGCAGGCCTGCTGACCTGAACTCAAGTCATATTTAACTGTCTACTTGGCATTTCTAATTGACTGCATTATAGGCAACTGTAAATGAACATCTCCAAAACAAGTTCTTGAACTTTCCCTTCCATGACTACTCAGTCTATTTCATTTGAAATGCCCCTTAGCCCATTTCAAATAAAAAATTCCATCCACTCACTTGTTGTTTAGGACAAGAGTCCTTGGATAATGCCCACGCTACGATTCCTGCTCCCAACCCACCAAAAAGCCAGGTACATTTTATCTCCCAAATGTACCTAGAGGCCCACCATTTCCAACACCCTCCAGGGCTTCCATGTTGGTCCATATCACAATTATCTCACACCTGAAAGATCTCCAAGTGACTTAACAGCAGAATGATGCTGGCAAGAAACAAACATATGTCAGAATAGGTTGCCCAGATCCTTCCTACAGACACACCCACCTTAACAATTCATGGGCCAATTCCTTTGTGAGAAATCCAGAAACCTTGTAATAGGCTCCCAAGACCTGTGCAAAGCCAGTCACAGCAGGAAGGAAAGTGCAGGCATTATATCTCCTAAACCCTGCCCTGGCACAGTGTTACACAGCTGGGAGTCAACTCTCAGTTCCTGGATTCTTCCTGGAGACAAAGAGATGATTTGGGGCCTCCCTAGTGGCGCAAAAGTTGAGCACTGCACTATGAAGCATCCGCAGCCGCTGCAGTGCCAGTTCAATCCCTGGCCAGGGAGGGACCCACATGGCGCAGCAGACCTCTCCTGCCTCGCCCACTGCTCCCCTCACAGGGTGTTTCGTTCAATCTGCCTGTTCTGCTCCCAGCTCTGTCTTGGTGGATCCTCTCACCCCCCCTGTGTCTCTGACTTGTACTCCAGCTCTTGTATGCATAATAAATTAATATTAAAAAAATCAGAAGATTGGCCCATAATCCAACCTTCTGACTTTTCAGGGGCTGCTGTCTGGCCTGTGTCTGGGTTCTGATGAGATATGGTGAACTCAAGATGCTGGCGGTCACCAAAAAAAAAAAAAAAAAAAAAAGAACTGGGGGGCAGTGTGCTGCTGTTTCAGAGAACCTGGGATACAGTGTGGCAGCCTCTCCTTCGAGGGAAAGAAAGCAGTAGAACATCTAACATTCCAGCTTTTCTGGGGTTTCCTGAGGGACCAGTTTCTGTCTTGCTTTCCCATGCATCCTGATGGGACCTGGAATATTCTAGATGCCTGGGAGGCTCTGAGAACAAGAAAGAGTGGGGACTGAGTACTTCAGAGGTCCCATGGTATACGAGACTGAGGCTAAGGGATATTTTCAAAGAAGTATCTTCTATCTGGAAAAATGAGGGCAAATAACATTTCCAAATAATCAAAACCAGACAGAATTTCTTCTCAGCAGATCTGGCTACCATTAAACATTAAAAGAAGTTCTTCAGGCTAAAAGCAAATGTCACCAGACAAAAATTAAAATCTGTGCAAAATATCAAACAACGCTGATTAATTTAACTATATAATTATTAAAGATGCCATTAGTGCATATTTCTACTCAAGTAATTTTTAAACATTGAATAAAATAAAACTTTATAAAAAATATTTTCAGGCTTATATAAAATAACATATTTGACAATAACAGCACAAAGTAGATGTAAAGTTGTATTGGAGTAAGGAATCCAGACCACATTATAACTCGCATTCACAGAAACAAATGAACACAACCAGAAATGGTAAACAAGGTTAATATAATATGTCTATTATATACTTTCACACTTTCCTTCATTTGTATGCTTTATTTTATATATCACTGGATAAATAATTAAAACAATATATTCTTAGGTTTGGAGCACAGCAAAATCTATTAGCAGCTATCATTACAAGCATGTGAAAATGGGGATGGCAGTAAGACTAATTATAGAGACTGGAGCTACAGAGTTACAACTTTTTTCACTAGAAATAAGTCACACAAATCTGAGTTGATTCTGATAAGTTAAAATGTATACAGTAAAGCCCTAGAACGACCATTAGTAAAAGAGTAAACGTATAGTGCAAAAGTAGTCATTTAAGAAATTATACTATTACACTAGAAGTCATACACTCAATGCAAAAATACCCTTCATGCGGTCAGAAAAAGGAAAAAAATATCATCCATGAAAAGTAAGTTTCCCTCCAAAAAGAGAATATGAAGAAAAATAAATCTTAGCAACTGAATATCTGAAAGCATATTTTAATATTAATAAATCATTTAGAATATAAAATTGAGGGACTCTCTTAGAAATTAAAACAAAAAGATGAGATCAGAGGAAATATGAGATAGAAAAGGTCTAAAAGGTCATTTCAGTATGTGCAATGTCTGAGCAATAGAAGTTTCAGAGTGAGAAAAGAAATTCAGAATTGCTTAGTAAATGAAGTGATAGAACTGTAGAGAAAAAGGAACCTTCTTACAAGGTCTGCTAGATGAGTTTAATAGCAGATTGGAGATGGCTGAAGAAATAGTCATGGAATTTGAACAAGGATCAATAGTAATTGCCTAATCTGATGAAAAATATAATAAGGGTTGGAAAAATTAATAGATTCAGTCTTGTCCCACAATAGTAAAACCTAACATACATTTACTTAAAATTCCAGAAGGAGAAAAAGAGTGACAATGGGTGGCACACTATTTGAAGATTCAATGCCTGAAACCTTCCCGTATTTTATTTAAAACAGTCATCATTTTAAAAATTAAATAAGTTCAGTGTGTCCCAGGTGTGACGGATGAACACACAGGTGCTCATACCCATAGTTTCATCTAATCAAACTACTAAACACCAAAAACAGAGGTATCTTTAGCTGAAAGGAAAACACACACACTAGTGCAGGGAACAAAATTACAAATTAGCTAATTTCCCTTCAGAAATAACTGGGACCACAAGACAACTGAATGCCATCTTTAAAGAGCCAAAATAAAAAGTCAACATGGAATTCTTTAATAGATGATGCTACCCTTCACAAGAGTGAAATAGGGACATTTTTACATAAACAAAACCTTCCAGAGTCTGCCGCCAGCAGACCTGAACTCAGAGAAATGCTAAACGATTTCTTCAGACCATGGCAAAGATGGCTGGTGGGAGCTCAGACACCTGGCAAGGAATGGAGAATACCAGATAGTATTACGCAAATACGCAAACAGTAATTTAAGGGTAAATAGAAAAGCTCCTTAAAGAGAGACATATAGAGGGGGAACCCTAGATCACATACAAAATAAGCAAGAAACCTTCAAACTGTGATTTAAAATTTCTGAAGGAAGATAAATTTATTGCATAATACTTTGTATTTACCCAAACCGTGAATTGATTATGAGGTTTGAATAATCACATATTCATGTTTTGTAAAATGTTTCTCAGGAAGCCAATGCATGATGTGGTCTACTGAAACAACAGTATAAAACAAGAAAACAGGAAACACAGTATTCAGATTAGAAGGGCTTCAATAGGGGAAGAGGTAAAATGAACACCAAGACCCATTCTGCAGAATTCTGATACATGTGTTCTTGTCTGATTTTACAAAACCCTGTAAATTAGGCAGACCAAAGATCAGTATCCTCATTCAATAAATTGTATCAAGATCACACATACAATGAATAGCAAAACTAGAATTAGAATCCCTGTGTGGTTTAAGATATATTCTCACTGCCGAAATACAATTTTAACTGTTTCTGACATAATTATTTACAGGCTACCAGCATCAAAAACTACTGGGATACTTGTTTGAGTTGAAAATTCAGCTTTAAACTGGGCCTATTCGACTGAAAAACCAGTTTAAGAGGTCAGTGGCTGAGCCCAGGAATCTGAATCCCAGATTCTCAGCATTCAATGGAAAGTAGAGCATTGCTAGGAAAACTTCTGGAAGCAGAAAAGGAATAAAGCAAAGAAGCAATAACCACTGATTTAAACGGAGAAAAATTGGGAGCTTTCCTAGATCAAGAAGTCACCTGCCAAAGCAGAGCAGAAAACATGTAAGAAACCTAAAATGAGGCCTCCCTAGTGGTACAAGGGGTAAGTCTCAGCACTGTGAAGCTATCATCAGCCACTGCAGCATGAGTTCAATCCCTGGCCAGGGAGAGGACCCATACGGCACAGAAGACCTCTCCTGCCTCCCCGCTGCTCCCTTCAGTGGTATATTTCAGTCCATCCGCCTGTTCTGCTCCCCACTGTGTCTCTAGTGAGTCCTCTTATCCCCCGCACCTCTGGCCTACACCCCAGGTCTTGTATGTATAAATAAATAAAATATTAATAAAAAGCCTGGTGTAGGGTAGGGTAACTGGAAAAGTTATCAGGCTTTTCCACTCTCCCACCATTGGTGGGATGATGGACACCTGAGGACCTGAATGCATGCTTAAGTGAGCATGCGCAAATTAGTGCACCTAGGTTAAGACACGGGGCCTATAAGGGCGGTGTTACGAGGACGCCAGCAGAAGACAAGTGGAGAGAGAAGAGAGAGTCCAGAGAGCCCAGAGAACCCAGAGAGCAAAGATGTGCTCAGGGCTAGCAGGCCTGCCAGCCTCGTGGCCACCCAGCCTCCCCCCCCCCCCTCCGCGTGCCATGTACCTGGTCACCTCTGATAGATAATAAGAGCCTGAAAAGGCCACCGAGGGCTCCAGGACTCCTCCTTGACCCGTCTGCCTGGAATCATCGAGAACTTGCTCTGCGCCCTTGCCTGCACCACACCCGAAATCACACTAGCATGTCGTAGAAGCAGAAATAACGATAAATACAGACCTGCGCAGAAGGCCTGCGAGGAGCACGCTGGCGGCGCGTGCGCTCTGAGGTCGCTGGGCGTCCGCCAGGAGTTGCAAAACCCACGCTGAGGCCTTCACGCTTTTCAACTTTTGTCGTAAAAGCGGACTTCCTCTTCCGAATTCTTTTGATGAGTGAAACAGGAGCTAATGTAGGACATAAAAGTGAAGCAGTGAATCCCAAACTTTTGAAAAATAGAGGATCCCTGTATTAGCAGCCGCTCTTGCTCACTGAAGTTTGAGAAGCTTGGTATATAAGTCCCCCGAAAGGTGACAACTTACAAAGGGAATGAGGCGAAGAGCTGCTGCCAGCACGTAAGTTACCTTTGTTTAAAGTACAAAAGACCTCTCTACCAGAAAGTATAAATAGATGCCCTTCTTCCCTATAACCAGGGCCAGGTGGAGGAGGAGCAAGATTTCAGCCATGAATCGTCCCCTGCCCTGGATTCTCAGTGTATATATATATGGCGTTCACATTAACGATGACACTGAGGATTTGATGGTGATATTTGGTCACATTTCACTGCAAGCTGGATAAAAGTACAATTAGAATATGGTCAAACCTCATCAAGGAATAAAGGACAAACCCTGGTTAGTGGAAGCATCTAGCTGTGGTGTGACTGTTGACTCATCCTTTCCTCCTTCCTTATTTAGATTTTGGAATTATCGATATTCCATTTCTTAATTCCTCCAGCATTTTAAAAAATATATTTACATGGTGTCCAATAATTCAAGTGAACCACAGGGTATTGAGTATAAATCTCTTCACTTTGTATTCTCTCATGTCACATCCTGTGTACACCTGTGACTTTTTGGCAATGCACCTGATTCTACCTGGGAAAAACATCCAGATATTGATGTTGCTGCACATGCTTTGTCATCTCTATCATGTTCTTGCAATCTTTATTTTTTAATTCCTTCACAGTTGTTTTCCCTTCAGTTAGCCTGTGTGGCCCCAGGGCACACATTTCAACATTGGCTAATGAAAATATAGACTTGAACTAATAGTATATAAGCAGGGAAAAAAAGTGCACGTGTGTGTGTGCACACACACCCAGGTTATACCTTTTCAGAGAAACTTTTAGGTGCATTAGGTTGTTTGTGTAATGTATTTTCTCTGAGATCCTTTCCTAAGATTTAAGAGTGAATAATTTTCTTTTGGTAAAAACCAGTCAGGTTTGCTGCTCCCTACTATCACTCCCAAATGTATGTCACTCTAAAGTTTGCAATTCCTTTAGCCTGAGCATGAGCGACACTTGTTACAGTTTTACATGATATGCCTGAAAAGATGCCTGCTGCTTCAATTTTCAAAATACAGGTATAATCCAACCATAACTATCACTTCTACTACCCTACCATTCTAGCCTGTACCACTGTCACTTCTCACTTTGGTGACCTCTACCATCTGCTAGTTGATCTCCTTGCTCATTATTGCTAAAATATGTTGAATCAAGAAGAGACAAACTGTTCAGTTTGGAAATTATGGGAATACTGATATAGAATACATTCACATACCACTTACATTTTATTAAACACATAGACCATAAATGTTGTAACTGATATATCATCTAGTGCAACCTTCTTAGGTCTGAAGACAGGAGGTATTTGACCCAGTGACTTTCACAGAGATTTTCTCATATGATTATCACAGTAACCCTACTCATGTGCCCAGCTGGTATTTCTAGCCTTAATTTCAGACAAGCATTCTGAGGCATAAAGAACAAACATCACTTGGAGAAAAGGCAGTAGCCATAGAGATATGAACCCTGCTTTCTATTTCTTACTCTGAATTCTGGCCTTTATGCATATCCTTGATGAAGTCCCTACCCCATTGTACTGGTTTCAATTTCATCATCTGTAAAATAGACATGAAAGTGACTGACTTTCTAATCCTCTCATGTTATGATTTTATAACTTTGTCACTGCACAACAGGCAGTTCTTGACTCCAGTTCTATTTGACTCCAGCCCACCACTGCTCACTCGAGATTTTGCTTCTTTGTTCCTGCAGTAGAACAATCTTTATTCTGCTGGGGAAGTAGATCAAAGTAAGGTACTGCTAACACAGCTCTCAAGTCAAACTTGGCACCATATCATTTCAGAATCCGAAACCAACAAACCCTCTTTTGTTTTCAACGAAATCAAACAATCTTCTTCAGACATACCTCCCTTGACCCAGAAGTGACGAGCAGGTGGTCAAATCCCTCTTTGCAGTGGAGTAGAAAAACAACTGTGAAAACAGCATATTCACTTTCAAAGAAAGAGAGGTCATTATTATACCAGCTCCTTGTAGGAAGAGAGAAGCTTTCCCCTTAACATTTTGTTTGCAGAAAGTGAAGTGTGTGATCTGTTGCCTTGCTTGGTCTTACTGGGAAACACCCCAAGACACAGATGGGATGGTCCAGGATGTGGGTTTTCTCCCTCTGAAGACTGTATAGATAGCATGGAGGTGGCAGGGGCACTGCCCAGCTAAGAGCAGTAGGACCATTGCTTACGAGAGTAAGACGCAGCCTTTGGGGTCAGGCAGACTTGGGTTCAGATTCTGCCTCATCATTTCAGTTTGTGCTTCTTTGTGCACCTAATTCTCTTTGTTCTTCCCAGTATCTAAAGCCGAGTCTGTACAAACAGCACTGCATCCATGCCAGAGAAATAAAATAGGCTAACTTGCCATTTCTGGTTTACCGTCTTACGAAATAAATATCGTGATTTTGACTAATAGTTCGGTTGTGAAGATTAAATGAGAAAACATATCTTAGATTCCTTTATTAGCTTCCCAAGACTGTCAGAACAAATTATCACAAATGTGGTGGTTTAAAATAACAGAAATTTAATCTCTCATAGTTTAAGAGGCCAAAGGTCTGGAATCAAGGTGTCAGTAGGATGGGTTCCTTCTGGAACCTCTGAGGGAGGAGACATACCGTGCCTGTCTACTAACTTTGGTTTGTGGTAACCTAACTCCCATCTCAGCGTCTGTCTTCACGGAATCTTCTCTCTGTGGCTGTCTTCTCTATCTGTATAACTTTTTGTGCCTAAATCTCTCCTTATAAAGAAACCAACTTTGGGATTTAAGATATACACCAAATTCAGGAGGATTTTTGTCTTGCTAACCCCAAACAATAACATCTACAGTGATTTTATTTCCAAATAAGTTCTCATTCTGAGGTTCTGGGTTGACATGAATGTTTGAAGGACACTTTCGGGGGCATTAAAGCTCTAATCCATAGTAGAAGCACCATTAAGTTTATTCCCCACTAATGTTCCTATCTGATGATAGAGAATTACATGGTACTCCTGTAAAATTGTAAAATATTATCTAACACTTTAAGATATTACACACATTTGTTCCAAAATTGGTGAAAGCTGCAGAAACAAGTGTATACTATATATTTATTTTTTCCCTTTCCAAACATTTGATAAGAGAAACTCGCCATGGTATACATCTGTCAGCTCTCTGAGATAGGGGTTCTCATTATGCATATTTTATTTGCTTCCATAATATCCTTGCATCTGCTCTTTCTCTCTCCATTGTTTTAGCTTTGGGGAATTCTTACTGGTATTTTATTTCTATTTGAATTTTATTCAGCTGCATAACACATAAATTTCAAGTTACTACAGGCTTCACCAACAGGGAAGATTATTGTTTCCTGATCTAAAATAATTCCAGGGCAATACATCCAAGGCTGAAATTTTCATGTGAAATTTTCAAATCGTTAAGCATCTTGATTCCTTCCCCTTTTCTCTTTCACCCTCCCGATGTGGTCTGAAATTACTGCTGAAGCTCTAGCCATTGCATCTGTGCCCCAGCATTAGAAGGAAGAAGGGAATAATGGTAAAGGAGCTAGTTCTCTGTAAGGAAACTTCCTAAATGTCCCCCACAATATTTTTGCTTGCTATATATTGGCCAAAACCTAGTCCTCTCACTTTTGTTCCTGTCGGGGAGTTTCTGGAAAAAAATGGGTATTTGGTTAGTAACTTGTAGCCTTTACTCCATTATTTTTGAAGGAATTTGAGAAAGGTAAAAAAAAAAAAAAAGAATTCAAGGGAAAAAACTCCCAAAGACAATCAGGCAGAATACCTTGGTGATGCCTTCTTTCAAAGTCTTTTCTCCCATCAGGCTTATTATGTATCCCTTGGATTTGTATAACTACGCCTGAAATTTATAAAAATCTCACTCTGAGAGCAAAACATAATGATTTCTACACTCATGAGCCTTTGGCACTTGTGGTAATAACCTGACATTTCTCTGCCCTTGAATTAACTGATGACCTTAATACATTTAAGCACAAGTGAAAAAGAAATGGATAATAGCTAGCTCGGTCTACAGTTTGTAATTTCCTTTGTTTAGTCATTGCTTTATAATCCTATCTGTTCCCTTTTTGCCACAGCTCATTCCTATGATGTACAAATGAGAGGCAATACTTACTAATGAAGGAAACAATGGTTTCAGCATAACTTATTGCAAAACACTTGAACACTGCACTGCAGTAGCTAAGTTGTTTGTTTTCCTTGCAAAAGAGTTATTTCAATTTATTATTTATGTCTAAGACATTGTGCCACTTGTTTGGAGATTTTAATAATGTGATGATGCTTAAGCTGCTGAGATAATAATGAAGAATCCTTATTGGACACTTGAATTTACAGAGAATAGTGAAACTAATTTCAAGGCCTACTCACATGTAGCCTTCTCCTTCTCTGTTAATCAAGAAAGTGTAGCCAGTCCATTTTAGAATCATGCCCCTCTAAGAAGTGGAGTAGTTCATGAACTCTATGTGACATTGGCTTTAAGGAAGTCTACTTTGTTCTCTACATTAGCAGGTGTGTTTCAAATCACTGTTCATTCCTACAATGGCAATGTATTACTTATTGATGTTCTTCTACTCTGATCCTACTTAACACATTTTAAATTCCAAAGGGATTTTGAGATTTTATACCCCATCATGCCTTTTCTTTTACAACTAAGTAAGTTTGTTGCTTGTATTCAGCAACAATCTAAAGTTGTATGGTGATTCAGGCAATTCAGAGATTGTTTCTAAAATGCTTTTCCATGAAGGAAAATAACTACTGTATGGATTCATTAAAAATAAATCCCTTGTATAAAAGCAACACTAAAAAAAAATTAGTGTGCTCCTCAAAATGCGTAACTTTCACAGAATGATGTTCAATTTCCTGCATTCTGTGTGCTGCTTGGTCACGAAGAGCCGTTTAAGGCTGAGCCAGCCCCCTTCCTTTCAAGAAAGCTGAATTTTCACAGCTTGCCTTGCCCAGCTATGAATTCCTCTTTCAAATTACCAATGCTTTTGATACAATTTTCCCCAACAAAACCCATTCACTTTGCTCTTACCAGGTTGTAGCTGGATGGCATGCCACAGGTTCTCAGTTATAGAGTATTTACTTTCACAGGCTGGGCTGGAGACAGACACTGAGCAGCTAGTGTTTATTCATCCACTGAGTTAATCGTACCCATGGAACGGCGTTTATTATTCTGTGCCCATTGTTGCAGGTAATGACTCCTGGGATCTAATTAATGCAATGATTTCTTATTTAAGATGCGTTTATCCTATGCTTTGTATCTAGCATCAGGGGCTCTGCATGGCAATATGTAAATTCAGATGTTTCTATTTCCTATTTAGATTCAGCTGGAGGTCATGATTTAATTGTACAGCGGGCACATAAAAGCATAGCTCCTTATTACTTGTTCTGCATCACGGTCTGTCTTTTGCCCCAAAGCCACTCCTAGTTTTCAGGTTACTGTACACACTTTAGTGATTGCTGTCACAACCAAGGAGATCTAGGTGATTTCCTCATCTGTGGATCTCCTAGAAGTTCTCAGCCTCGGCACAATCACCAATACCTACAAAGCACAAGAAGCTTACAATATCTGGATAGGTACAAAATTTGGCATTTTGATTTTGTATCCTGGCACTATATTGGGTCCATTTATTATTTCGAGTAGATTTTTGGTAGTATTATTTCGGGAATTTTCTATGTAATGTTATCTGCTAGTCGTGAGTTTTTCTTCTTTTCCAATTTGAATTCCTTTATATTTTTATTTCTGTAAAGCCCAGCCAAGTCATAAATCTATATGCATATATATGTGTATGTCCACACATATATTATTGACGTAGCTTTGGTTTCCAACACTGTGATTCAGAGGCGCAAGCTTACCCTTCCTCAGATGGATGACACCACAACATACCTGCCACCAAGGCACCAGTAGTCCTCCACCACAGTCCATTTTGCATCCTCCCCAGTGTATCCCCCCATGCCCATCTTTCAGCCTCAGCTCTTTTCAACCTAATTGCTCTGGAAGAATTCCAGTTATATGTTGAGCGATAGTGGTGATACCGACCCCCTTGTCTTGGGTTTCTGTTGTTCACCATTGAGGGTGCTGTTAGCTGTCCTTTGCACGTATGGCTTTACTCTGTTGAGATAGTTCCTTTTATACCCAATTTATTGACAGTTTTTATTATCAATATGTATTGAATATTGTAAATGTTTTTTCAGAACCTGCTGAAGTGATCATGCAATTTTTCTTTTTCTTTTTGTTTACATGGTGAATGAAGTTGATTGACTTGAAGCTGTTGAAACATTCTTGCATCCCTGGAATGAATCCCACCTGGTCATGATGTAAGTTTCTCTTCATATATCGATGTATTCATTTTGCCAAGGTTTTGTTGACCAATTTTGGATCTATCTTCATTGGAGATACAGGTGTATAGCTTTCATTTATTTGCAATGCTTGTTGGATTCTGATTAGGCTAATATTGGCCTCATAAATGTGTTTGGGAGCTTCTACCCTCTTCAATTTCATTGAGAGTTTGAGAAAGATAGGCATTCCATCTTCTTTGGAAGTTTGGTAGGATTCACTAGTGAGCCATCTGGTCTTGGGATTTTGTGATACAATAATTCGGAATTGAAATTTTTACAAGGACTTGTTATTTGAGCAGGGATGTTTCTCCAATTGCTTAGTGCCCATTCCTTTGTTCACTTGTTCGCTTATAAACATGTATGGAAGGCCTATTACATGTCAGGCTGTCGAGGTGCTGGGAACCCAGCAATGCACAAGACAGCACGTTCCCAGCATTGAGAAAACTTGAATTGCCTTGTGGGAGACACTAGTAACATGGGGAAAAACAATTTCAGGTGGTAATGAGAGATAAAAAGACAATAAAGCTGAGAAACAGATGAGTGGATCAGGAAGCTGTGGTACATATACATGATGGAATACTATTCAGCAATCAAAAATGAAAAACTATACACATTCATAGGAACATGGATGGAACTGGAAGGGATGATGCTCAGCAAAGTAAGTCAGAAGACAAAAGAAAAATACCAGATGGTTCCTCCCCAGGAGGAATATAAGGGAACTAAATAAGGATCAAGGAAAGGAATAAGAACAACAACAACAATAATAATAACAATAAAGACAGAACAAAAACCAAAAATGAAAAGACAAGGACAAATTGGGGACACTTGGTGGGGAGGGAAGAGGGGGAGGGTTGAGGGCAGACAGGAGCACGGGGGACTGAGGTGATATGGTGATGGGGAATACATGGGGATTACAATTGATGTCAAATATATATAAATTTTTAAAAATTAAATTAAAAAAATAAAACCAAAAGTCAATCAAAAACATTTGCAATTAATACAACTGGAAAAAAACTGAGAAATACATAAATGAAAAAATGCGACTTCTGACACTCTTCAAAGAAAGGCCTTTTTAACAAATCAAAAAATATTCTGGGGTTTCTTATGTAAGTTTTAAAAATTCATTTGGAAAATGAGAAAAGAGAGGCACACTCATTTGCACTTTCAGTCTAAATATGTGCCACGGTCCTTACTGAGAACAGCGGCCGTCGGTTCAACAGCGAGATGCAGGCCCGTCGTGTCAGGGCAGACACAATCTGTTAGCTTGCCATTTGTTGCTGGCTAGTGTCCCTCAGTGCCTTTGCTAAGCAAGTACTGCTCATCCCGCGCGACTGACCCAGAGAGCTGCTCAGTGGTCGCCACATGCGGGTTTCAGACCAGGTTTACTGGGGTGCCTTTCTCTATCGGGAGGCAAAGGAGCGCAGTCCCAGGCTGTGCCAGCACCAGAGCCCTCTCCTGTTGTTGGGGCCAGGCATATATTGCGCCCCGCCTGCCTTCATTCTTCTTTTCGGGCGTGTCCTGTGTGATGCCTCTGTTTGCCATGATCAATTGCACTTGATCTTTGTTTTCCTTTGCTGGCTTCCCATGCCGCTGCTACCCTGACTCAGCTTTCCTCTGCAGTCTGATTTCCTAGTTCCAGCTGTTCTCTTGGTCCCCTTGCCCTCTGGGTACTGATTGTGCACAGACAGCCTGGCTGTATGAACACATTTCTCTACAGACGAGCTTAGGGGCTGTGATCCATTGTCTTTTCATTTCCTCACAGGAAAAAAAAAGAATTTGAAAATATTTTGTGTTCTGAAATATTTCTGGTCTTTGTTTACTTTTCTTAGAGCAAGTCATGGGAGACTCTCCCATTTGCACTAAATTCATCATTCTTCCTCAGCTTCTGTTCTGAATTTTGCTCTAACATGAATTTGTATAAATTCTAAAACTGTTAATTTTCCTGCTCTGCTAGTTAGAACGAGACATAGAATGAGACTCAGATGTTATTTCCAACATCAATATGGAAATTTTAACCAGGGGCAATCGAGTCCCCCTGTGGGGTGTTTGACAACGTCTGGGGACAATTTTGGTTGACACAGTCTGGGAAAAGTTGCTACTGGCATCTGTCAACAAGGCAAAGCCCCACAACAAGGAGCCATCTGGCCTCAAATATCAATAGTGCCAGGACTGAGAAACCCCAATATAGACAGACACAGGTTGATATAGAGCTTTATTTTCCTGCAGGTTCCACAGAAAGCTTGCTCTCATCTTAAATACATACACAGCTACCCTGACTCAGCTTTCCTCTGCAGTCAGATTTCCTAGTTCCAGCTGTTCTCCTGGTCCCCTTGCCCTTGAGGATGCCGAGAGGAGTAGAACATGAAAATGAAAAAGTGTGGTTTTAATGAGAGCTTGTACACAAGGGGAAAAAGTTAAGAAAATATGAAATGTAAACAATATAGTGAACTCTATGGAAATACCATACAGGCACATGTCTCTGAACAAGCAAGGGTATGTTATGATCAGTGTGCTGTTAGGTGAGTTCATCATTGTGTGGATGTCATGGATTGTACTTACACATCACCAGATGGTCCAGGCACTATGCACCAAGACTCTATGACGCAGTCTATGGGGACCGCTGTCACAGATGCAGTCTGTCATTCAGCACATCGTGATAAAGTGACACATGACTATGCAGTGTCATTCCAGCATTGACCAGTTTATCGTGCGTTGCATTTAACTTCAATTTTATAAAGTAGGGGATTTCCTATAACCACTTGAAATTGTGGTTTTGCTCAGTCGTTATAAAATTACAAACTACAATTATCTTGAAGTATCCTTTTTAGCTAGTGCTCATTAAAGAAATTTTACTTAGTTCTGTTTCTTAGCATGTAAGATAGTCAGTGTTCTTCATTCATTTGATCGGAATTTTCATTTGAATTTTTCACTAATGAGAAATGGGGAATCATTTGCTGAGGACTTGAAAAATATTTTAAAGATAAAAATGTTATATAGTCTCAGCTATATGCTATATAAAGAGAAAAAAGTGGTGCTTTCCCTATCTATGAGCACTTTAAAATTATTTTAACTTTATAAATAACAATTTCTATTGTGGAACATATGGCTGTTAGTACCAATTTTTGCTTTCTGAATGAAAAACAATAAAATCGAATAGTCCAAATGACTGTTCTAATTTTATTTATTTCAAAGCTCAGATTATGGTTCCACTTAAGAAACCAAAGGTAATATTTCCAATAGGGAAATTCCTCAACAACTTAAGCCTTAAAAATGAGATAATTTAACAGTTCATAGTCATATACATTGAAGGTACATGGAAAGAAAAACCATTTTTTTCCACATTGCATTTCAAACAATTTTAAGACTCAAGATAATAATTTTCACTTCTAATTCTTTCATGAAAGTATTAGAACTTGCTGGCATAAATTCCATTTAATGGCATTTCCTCTTGCCTGAAGTACACGAGTTAAGTAAACAAGCAACAGAATCTATATTGTAAAAATTAGTGACACAGAGATGTCAACGATTATTCACAGCGTTACATTTTCAAGAACTTAAAGGAAGTGATAGCTGACTGCATGTTTTCGTTTATTCCATTGTTTCATGGAGTTTTAAGTGTCCTTCATGAACCCTAGAATGCAGTCTGAAGAATTAACATGATCAGAGGGGAAGGAGGAGGGTAGCGAGTGGAGTGGAATGGGGCCCTCGTGGGTGCACTTAGGGTGCTGTGGTGGTGTGTGCGGCCTGTGCATATGCATCTGAGGAGGTGTGATTTGATGGTTCTGGATCCAGGCAGTGTTGTAAACCTATATCACCTCGATAAAAATATTAAGTACAAGGAAATATATTAGGTGTATTAGTAAGAAGAAAGAGAGAAGAATTACATTGACATGGCACAGCTTGAAAGAAGAAACCCTTGTACACAAGTAATATTTTCTCAAGTTGGACCTATATTGCTATAGCAACATAAATACTGTAAATGAATATGGATGGGGACACGAAAAACAGGGATATTAAAGGACTGGCATGTTGAGGTGTTCTGAACTCTACGTGTGCGGCTGTATTACCTAGTTTGGTCTATGCTGATCTATTCACTTCAGTTTCCTTTTCTGCAAAATGAGGGAGTTGAAAGTTGGAAATGAATTAACACTGCCAAGCTTCCAATAACAGAGTCAATATATCTTTATATATATATTTTTTATTTATATATATTTGACATGAGTCAATATATCTTTACCCAGGCTCAGAGCTGGGTAGCTTGTGGCAAGCTTTGTAAATCTAAATCTTTTCTTAAAATTTCATGTCCTGTTTAGACTAAAAAGTAATCATCTTTTGGTGCTCAACACTGTCTCTGAGTAATGAAGGAGGGACAGCAGTCAGGATATCATGGTTAAGACACTTGATGTCAGACACACCTCCTTTCAGATCTACACCCCATTAATTACACGCAGGGGTCCTTTTGTTATGTTACAGAGCTTCTCAACTAATACTGACAGCAGACACCTAGGCTCTGCAAGAGTGTTTCTGAAGTTCAAAGTATCACCCCTCCCCTCAATCTTAGGGCATCAGAGCCTTTAAATCCATGGCCTCCAGCCATGATCAGACTGATGAGGTTACCCCCCTCTTGTGCTATATAACTATAACCAATTTCAAAATTTGGCACATAGTGAAAAAGACTGGGAGATTGACAATGTCTGAATCTCAAAATCTTTCTGAAAAAAAATGGATTGCTGTGAGATTTATACTTTATGAATAGTCAGTCTACACATACAGTTCAATGTATGTTTTATATTACTGGCAGTAATATAGGGCCAAAGTATGGAATGTTTGTCTGGACACCAATTATTTAAAAATCTGAAACTTCAGGCAAATGACAGGGCATAAGAGGGAGAATTAATTCAGCCACATCACCTCACTATGATCTGATTTATGTTTATCCTGTGTACCTAATACTTTCAAAAAGAACCAAAAACTAGTGGCTTTTTCAAAAAAGGTGTTAACCTTCAGTGTTTTCTCTCAAGGGAATTTCCAAAGGAGCTATCATTTCCTTTCTTTGTTTTTCATTTTCACCCTCTGTGGTGCTTCATTCAAGTTTTGAAATTAACCGAGCATTTCCATCATTGAGTGAGCAGCTGAGCTGTCAGAGGAAGACACTTCATTTTGTTTAGTGGTGCTTGTTTATTCGTTCTGACCAAAAACTATATATGCATGCTTCCTCACCAGTCTATCAAGTTTTCCATTATCTCGGGCTGTGAATTTGACAACATCCTGGGCTTCATTTTGTTGTCACTCAGAGGAACATGTTGACTTAGTCATCAGTCTGCCACCAGTCTTGAATTCCTAACTTCTTCTTAATAATGACTTGAAAGATCTTGCAACAGGAGCGACATCCTCTGTGACTCTGGGCAGGTCCCTGCCTACACTTGAGTCCAGCTGGCCCCTGAAGTTTTCAAGTCTATGCAGATGGTAACTAAATTGTATATACCTGGTCTTAGCCAAAATCTAGGGCAGGATTGGAGACTAAAGGAAGGAGAGGCAATTTCATCCTCATACTTGAAATCTGGAATTTGACATTCTCTTATTTAAGATATTGTGGGCTAAAATCAATTTTACCCATTTTCAAAATATTCACCTCCTAGTTATGCCATAAATAGAAGAGGCTAAGAGTGGCATTCCATGTGTCCCTGACATGAAGAAGCTCCCGATACATCCCACACCAAAACCACCACGGAAGCTTGTGAACATACAGATTTAAGTTCAGATTTATAGTAGGTCTGAATTGTGGGCTCATATCTGTATGAGTCCCAGGATTCACAGATGATTCTTAAATCAGTAGCCTTTATCTACATTCTAATGGATACTGCCTAATAGGAGACATGCAGACACAACATGAAGAAAAGTTTTCAGTTGGGATATCTGTGGTTTTATTAAACAGTGTAAAGTCACCTTGACTAGAGAATTGGGTCCCTGTTGTGAAATAGTGGGATGAGAATACCTGGGCAAGTTCAGGTCAAATCATACAGAATTTTGACAGGTTTTAGGAGCTGAAGTTCATTCCAAATGTCATAGCATTTGAGTTATATCAAACAGGTCATTGAAGAACCACTGGATGTTTTGAATAGAAAGGCATTTTAGTGAGATTTATGCTTTAGGAAGGTTGTTCTGGCAGCCCAATCTAAGATGAATTGGTGCAAAAGGAACTTGATAGTTTCTACAGCCAGGACATATCTGTTGTAAATGTCTATGTGTGAGGTGAGAAGTATTCAAACTAAGGTCATAGCGGTAAACACATATAAAAGGCATGTCTTAGAAAGCTGCAACTGGAGCACAGGGTAGCAGAGAATGAGAGTGAGATTCAGAATGGGCTCTAAGATTTGGTAGTGGTACTAATGAAAAATTAATGATGAAACTGACCACTGTAAAAACATGGTAAAAGAGAACAGATTTCTTAGGAAGATAAAGAATAGACAATTGGACATAGTTGCTCTGAACTGATAAATAGTCAATTATAAGTCTGCTGACAATTAGAGATATTGACTACAAAAGAGAAAAATGTATATCCTCCTATCATGTTCTAATCATGGTGACATAATACCTCTTTCAGATGATTTAAAAATCAAACTTGTAAATTCTATCACCTGTAAGCATGCATTACTTCCTTTCTCTCTGGTAGTCATTGGGATATATTGATACTTGTTATTCACATCGGAGGTCAGGGAATTATCAGCCACTACTCTGGGTTTTTCTATGTGCTAAATGAGTAGTCAAAACAGCATCAAACATGTTAGCAAAGGAAAACAACCTTTTAGTAACACGTGTAGAGAATTTACATGGCTGTAAATTCTAACGGAACGGGCCAAGGCTATTCATCCTGTGTTTAAGGACATGGTGTCAAGAAGAGAGAAAGGGGTGGATTCACATGAGGAGAAAAGGAGGACCTCATGTTTTTTATACTGAGAGTAAAAAGATGAGAGTTATTTAAAATTTCATTTTGAGGAAGGTTGAAAGTGCAATTAAGTTAAGTAATAAATCTTGGTGGGGCTTAGTAGAAACAAGTTCATTTTGGTCCTGTTCTTATTTTAATTATCTCTCGTGAATCTTTATAGATGGACATGGAACAATACCTCCCATTATTTGTCTTAAAATTCTATATAATTACAATTTTAGTTTTCAAAAATTACCTCAAGAAACAATACCTCCATTGCTTAAGAAAAACATATACAAAATGTTCATCACGGCAGTGTCTATAATGGTTAACAAAATGGAAACCACACAAAATCCAATCTTGGAATCAAGAAATCACATTGTATCCATGCTTGAAATATACCATAGCCATTAAATGAAAATGATGACCATTATATAATTATCTAGAGAATATATATATCTATATGTTAGGATGTAAGACAAATTTGTTTCTATATTATAGCTAGAGAAATGTCCAAACAAAGAATGTATGAAGTAGAGAATATTAACGGATAGTGAAAATAGAAGAGCTGTTAGAATGGTAAAATATGAATTTCTAATTTTACATTTTTTTTTGCTTTTACTGTTTTTTTAATGTATTTTGATGTCTCTGTATAACCACATTCCCCTTTCCAACTGCCAATGATAAGAGACTGTAATTAATGCATTCTTTTATCCAATTTAGCCTTTGGTGAACTCAGGCAGTATTCATGGGCTGTTAAGTTTTATGACTCAATAATGACAGAACAGCTTCTTAAAGTCTAAGTGACCTCCAAATAGCTAAAAGACATGTTTAGATTATCTGCTATTAAAGAATAAATAATACAGCCCTATCAGTCAAGAAGTTTATTTGGGCAACTAAAACATGTAAAAGTGAGTCATCTACATACCACTTATTGTTGTATATCACATAGATGGAATAATAATTAAATGCCTTACATGAGCTTGATAAAATAAATATATGATGATTAGACTATGCATTGCTTCTGCATAAAATTATAACTATTCATATTATTCAAGTTTATTTCATGGAACTCCATGTTTTCAGCTTTCTATTTTCTGACGTTAGCATTATTCTAACCCTAGCTCATATACAAATGTTATAAATCATTGCCACTCCCTATGCAAGGACAGAGAACTTTGTAAATTACTTTATTAGTATGCTTTTTTGCTAACTACACAAAAAATAATGTCACTGTTAGACAGAATAATGGCCTGAGAAATGTCTACATCCTAATCCAAGGAATCTATGACTATGTTTCCTTACATGTATCGATCAAAATAATCACCAATATGAAATGAACTCAAAGTTCAGTAAAACAAAATTTTCTTTTTATTTTTGCCTTGCATCTCTAATGAGAGAGAAGCAAAGTTCTGAAAGAGGTCATTCTGAGCTAAATTGAGAACTCAGGCCAGGGAAAACTATATCCAGTTTCTCTGAGTAAATGGTTCTTACCCTTGAAATTTGGGGTCTTTGTTTGCATAGGTAAGTTACATGCACAGAAAAAATATATACTTTTTTTTAACAAAGGTAAAACTGTGAGAAGACAGCTAGTTGATTTTGAACATTTTCAGTTAACTAAAGAAGGCTGGTTTCTAGCAAGCTTAGTTAATTGCTAAAAGAGAAACACTGTTCAGAACTTCAAAGGCATCCATCCCTTGGTTTTACAGAAGTAATCCAGTCAGGGCGGTCTGTGTTTGGGCAGATGTAAAGCCCAAAGTTGATTTGAACCTCTTATCCAAAAGGTACCTTGCAGATGTGGTGCACAGTCAGGAGATTAGCTCATGCTCCTTCTTCCTGCAACTTGCAAACATGCTGGGGGCGTGGCTCGTGATGTTTTCCAGACATTCCTTTGTTTCTCACCCCAGGGTAGTCCACAATGAATGAGAATCATTGTTTAGCTGATCTCCAACCTCTAGAGGGAAGCATGGCAGGGCAGAAGTAGACATTTTTCAACAGAGCAAAAAGTGGAATTTTCTTTCCTTAGTTCACATATGGTACAAGAACATCGATGTCCTGATAACTTAAGGATCCTGGGGGAGGAAGTCTACCCTCGTATTATTCGCATAGCCTGGATATGGGGGAAAGCCCTTACAAAGAGTTGGCAAGAATGCTTTAGAGGGGGATGGAAGGATACAAGCATAGATCAGAGGAGAGCGATTTGAGCATGCTACGCTCCTGGCTTTGATGATGCAAGAAGAAGTCACGAATAAAGGAATGTAGGTGGCTTCTAGAAGCTGGCAATGAAATGGATTCTATCCTAGAGTCTCTAGAAGGAATAGTTGACTTTATCCTGATGAGACTCATTTCATATTTCTGACCTCCAGAACTGTAAGAGAATAAATTTGTGTTTTAAGCCAGTAAGTTCGTGATAATTTATTACAACAGCAATAAGAATCTAACACAACGTATTTCATAATGTGTTGTGAAAAGTTCATGCATATCCAAGTTTTGACATTTAAATGGTACTTTTTAAGCATGCTGGGAAGATATACTCTTTCAAGAAAGGTCAAGAATGGATTTTTAAAGCAGATACTTGGGGTCTAGCAAGATGGAGGCAGACAGAGTAAAGCTGCTGAGTTTACCTCCTCCATACAGTCATGATTGAATTGCAGGGGGACAAAGCCAATGAGTGCTGAAAGATGCATAAATGACTACATCTAGAGCAACAGGACAGTGGCAAGGGGTAGAAAAACTAATTGATATGTGTCTGTAGTGATAGCACTGTGCAACTCCAAAGGAAGGCCCTTGGCCATATGGAGTCCCCCAACAGTTTTTGAGTTGGGACGCATACCCACATTGGTGATTTTGAGGACTAGCACTGCGCTGGGTAATTGGTGCACAGAGTTGAGATCCAGGACAGAGAGTGAGCTGGCACAGAAGAGGACTATTGGTACAGGGGGACAGAGCAGAGGTCACAGGCTCTCAGTGCAGAACAGCTGGGGTCCCAGCCAGCAAGGGGTGGGAGGCAGAGGAGTCAGGTCAGAACACCAGTGTCCCCACATGGCGGTGGCTGCTAAGGACAGGCTGAGGCTGTTCTATTCAGAAAACATGCCAAGTGCTAGCCTCAAACTGTGACAAGGGAAAGCCCTCCCTAAGCAGAGTGTAAACAACACGGTCTTAACCGCAGGAGCGAGTGTCCTGGGTGAGGCTCTACACTGGAAAAGCAAAGAGATCAACTGCCACTCATGTGGCCTTCTTGTAACAGGGTGGTCCCCAGGAAAAGGGGAAGTTCTAGAATCCTGGTTCCACCCTAAGTGGGTGGAGCTGAGCAGGGATAAGAATATGTTGGAGAGAGGAAATAGGAAGACAGAAGGAAGGGAGAAAGAAGGAAGCAGGATGGAGAGCAGCAAGGAGATCTGGAGGAGGCACATGGAGCAGAGGGACATGTGAAGAAACTGCATTTGCTTTTTGGTCTTGGACTGGTTAGAACAGATGTGGGTGAGAGACCCGTGCAGAGCTTAATAATAGCAGCTTTCATCTAGATTTTGATTTTGCTCTTTTCCTATCAGATTTGTCTGACTCTTTCTGACCCTTTTCTATGGGTCTCCACTGAAAGGTCCTTCAGACGTGTGGCAGGCTTTTGGGCCTTGCTTTGGGCCAATCCTCTTTGGTTGAACTTTTACCCTCAAGGAGATGGGTAACTTTGGATGCTTAACTTAGCCACTATATTCTTTGTCCTTTCTGTGTTGTACCCTAATTGTATTAAAGTTCCTTTCCATTAAAGGCCTATATATTTGTCTTAATCAGGTGGATGGCAGAACCCATTCAGTGAAGGCAGGTTTGGGGGTCCTGGGATGCCCCTCTCCCTGCCCTGTAACAGTCTCAACTATAATCTACAGCCAGTGCTACATCTAGAGTTAAAGTGTACCCTAAAATTTTAGGCTGGCATGATATTATATGAGATATTTTAGCCAAGGAGTCAGCTAGAGGGGGAATTACTGTGGACTCTACCACAAAACTGGTCCCCACAGCAAATAGGAAGCTAGACTCTGACACTCACTGGAGCCCCCCTTCACTTCGGTGCCCTCCCGTGTGGCTCATTTCTGCCTGTTACCCTCTGCTGTCACTTCGACAGGTACAAAGGCAGTAGTCTGAAAGTCTACCCCTGTCACAACCCATAAAGACCAAAAATGAAGGCATAGAAGAACTTACATAAATGCTGGAGGGAAAAAAAACAACAACAAAACCCTAAGTGGAGTCTCCATCCAGCAGAGCTGCAGAATATGCTTAAGGAGCATTCAGGGTGGGGCCTCCCTTGTGGTTCAAGGGGTTAAATCTCAGCACTATGAAGCAATCTGCACCACTGCAATGCAAGTTTGACCCCAGCCAGGGAGAGGATCCACATGGCACAGCAGACCTCTCCTGTGTCCCCGCTGCTCCCCTCAGCAGTGTGTTTTGGTCGATCTGCCTGTTCTGCTCCCAGCCCTGTCTGTGATGAATCCTCTCATCCCCTGTACCTCTGATCTGTACTCCAGCTCTTGTATGCATAAATAAATCTTTTTTTTAAAAGGGGGGCATTTGGGGTGACAGTTATAACCATGCTTGCAGAGTTAAAAAAAGACAGTGGATGATATAAAAAGAGAACTGAGTAAACACTGAGAACATTGGAGACTTTTGCAGTTAGAGCTAATAGATCTTAAAACAACTGTAATGGAATTAAAGTAGAGACAGACCCCTTTCACATTGTGAAAATCCACCCAAAACAAATATGTTTTATGTACCTATATGGTACTTTGCCATAGTTTTTGGACACAGAGAATGTTAGAAAACCAAGGTAAAACAACGAATGTTGCCTGAACTTCAGAGGAAAGTGTGAGATTCTGATTTTTAAGCCAAGAATAGGTTGGTTTCCAAACTTCGGAGTTTGTGGGATATTGGCAGTGGACGCTGACGCTGCTGTGCGCATGTGCGTACTCTGTGTGCCTGGGTTTGCCTCTAGATCTTGAAGCTTGTCTTGGACAGTGAAACTCCTGACAGTCAGAATGACTTGGGGCTCCTCTGTGAATCCATGCCATTTAGGAACTCACCAGCTTTCTAAACAAAGGACCAAAGCCCAGGTCCCAGCAGAGTGCAGAGAGAACGCAGGCATGCCATCAGAGAGTGTCGTGGGGACGAGAAACATACACTGCACAAAAAGAAAAAAAGTAATATATATATATATATGTGTATATATATATATATATATATATATATATAAAAGAAGAAAAAAAAAGAAAGCAGGTGTGGCTCTTTCTAGCCTTAGCACTGAAGTCCTTTTTCAGTGCAGTCTGGGGACGTTTTCAACTGTGACCTTCCCCCTGGACTCTGTGAGGAAAACAAAACAAAAGCATTTCCATAGCCCTAGGCTGCTATCTCACCTATTCCAAAGGCCAGTTTACTACCACTCTATTACCATGAAAATAATGTTCTTGTGCATGGAAAGCAGCCTGTTGGATCCCTTGCTGCACTATAAAAGAGAACACAGTGAGAATACTCCTGGAACATTCAGCTCGTACTTTTTATAGATCCTGTTTAATACCAAAAGTGCCTATCATGTGGAGTCAAAATAGAAATTAGGAAAAGTGGGAAACCACCCAAAGTTGAATAACATTGACGTATATAGCTATTTTGGTAGTTCTATTTTCATCTACTGCAGCTTATTTATTAATTGGGTCGTTAAACATATATTTGCAACTCTTCCTTAGCCAAAATCGGTCATTTACTTAACACTCCTGGTATCTCAAAGGGTACACAGACTAGCTCATGGTTCCCCAGAAACGGCCTTTGAGTTCATTGGCAAGAGAGGAATTCTGGCCCTTTTTATGAGCAGGTGCTGTGTGTCAGGCCAGGGGTCTGGGTTAGGGACTAGGATTGCTGGACTCTGACCTCAATCAAGGTCATCAGTGTGTGCTACCTGTTAGGGCAATCTGGGAGCATGATTTAGAGGTACAGATGATTGGGGCAGCAAGAAAAGTTCATCTACTTTACCACAGACTTAATCCCTATTATATGTGCACTTGCTCTTTTCTTTCCACAAATTAAGATTTATTTATTGTTAGCATCTGATACAATACATCTCAGACTATGGTTATAATCTTTCACATTGTTATTTTTAAGTTAACAGTTTCATAATTTGATGTCACATTTATTACCTTGTGATTTGTAATAAAATTATGTTTACATCCAATATTACAGTTTAATGCATTTTAACAAAATATATATACAGTCATGTAACCATTACTGCAATCAAGATATGAAAGTTTTCAATGACCCTTTGAAATCCTCACCATATTTGAGATTTACTGATCTGCTTTTTGGCACTATACATTAGATTTAACGTTTCTAGAATTGTCATATAAATGAAATCAGGTAATATAGGATGTTTGTGTCTGACTTAATTATTCACCGTAATGTTTTTATAGTTTATCCATAAGTGTGTGATTGGTAGTTCTCACCCTGTTATTGCTGAATAGTTTTCTAGTGTATGGATGGACCACAATTTGATCATCTATTCTCAACTTGAAGGACATTCTGGATGCTTTCAAATTTTGAATATTGTGCATACTGTTTATAAGCATTCATGCACATATTTTTGTGTAGAGGTGTCTATTTCTTTTGGCTACATGCCTACATTTAATCAGGTTTGGAATTTCTAGAATGCTAACTTCCACAAAGCAGGAAGATTTCACTTATGACTCAAGCCAAATGCATAAAACCACAATATGAATTTATTAGAGGGAATCCACATTATAATAATAAAACCATACAGTTCAATTGGCAGCCATAAAAGGGAGGTAATGGGCCTCTTGCAGTTTGGGAGACTGACAATGAGAGCGAGTCAGACCCAGCCTGGAGACTTCCTGGCACCTATCCATTTCCAGGTGGCTCTCACCACACCGTGCGGATGGCGTTAGGACTGCAAGCACAGAGTCCACCGGCACCTCAGATTGCCTCAAATTCGGGGTCTATGTTTATAACACTGTTCATAGCCATATTATCAGGACTATCTGCTGAGATTTATTTAGGTGGACTCTTTCTGTACAGCCAGGTTTTTATGTCCTTGCCTTGTGCATGTCTGTCTATCAGTGTCTTTATAAGCAAGGGCTTGCTGGCTGTTCTGAATTGATGTCACTCTATCTCAGATGGCCCCACTGGATGATTACAATGTCAGTGCATATGAAAGCCTGAGAGTGGATCATATGATAAGTGCATGTTTAACTTTGTAAGAAACATCCAAGTTGTTTTTGAAAGTGGACGTGCCGTTCTGCAATTGTACCAGCAATCATGAGAATTCCAAATAGTTGCATGTTCTTAAAAATTTTTACCGCTATCACTTCCCTCAACTTAGACATTCTAGTATGAATGTAGTGTTTCTTTGTGTGTGTGTGTGTGTGTGTGGTTTTAATCTGCATTCCCTCTTGGTTAATGATGTTGAATATATTGCTTTATTTCCGTATTGGATATTCACATATCTTCTTTCTGAGAAGTAAACCAATTTTCCCTTTGGTTTTAAATTGAATTGCTTATCTTTTACTTTATTCAGCTGTAGGTATCATTTATATATTTTGGATAACAATATCTGATACATGGGTTGTAAAACTTTTTTAGTTACAGCTTGCCTTTTCATGTTCTCAGTGTTGAAGAAAGATGTTTAGATGTTTGTATGCTACAAATATGTCTGGGTACAGTGATCAGTGTTACATTTCAACCTGCCTATATGACAAAAGACTGAAGAGTCTATGACTTTCACACGTCAGAGCAATGAATTCTCACTGCGTAACATTTTTAGGAACTCATGAAAGCACTCAGGAACACAAAGGTAACGTTAATATTTTTTACTTGTCATAGTGAACACACTCTTCCTTGCTAAAGTTCTCCTTATGAGAGTATAGAATCATAGATCTATACATACAATGCCACTCTAATGCAATTATTTGTTACACTACTTGTTTAGATAGTTTATTAATAGTGAATATTTTCATTTCATATTTTGAGTATAAAGAATTTTTCTATGTTTGTGGAGTCAAAATTCTTTGTATTGACACAACCCAAAATTATAGATTGTCAATAGTGCTTTCATTTACCTAATATTTAAAATATTCTACGAAGTTAAAACTGTATTTTTAACTCATGGTTTATAGGTACATATATAAAGAGTATTACCGAGTTCAGTACTTGCAGTTATAAGAGAAAATAGCTCGCAGTAGTAATGACTTATGGAACAAGTGAAAACCTTTGAAACTAACTAAGGGAAAAAAATCATTCATGCAAAATAATTTAAAACATCTTCATTAAGAAACATGATATTAAAATTGCATATATTTAATGAAACACCTATTAAAAATATAATCACTTTCCCTATAAATGTCAGAGTGCCCTCAGACTTGTCCTCTGCAAAATTAAATAAAACAACTATTAGATAACTACATATATCAAGACACTGAGAAAATAATAACAGATATGGACTCTGCTATGCCTGAGAGTACATCTTGACCTGGTTTGCATGGTTAAGTGAGAAACGAGGGTTGGCCTTTTAAGCAAAAGCAAATATTTAGAAGTTTCTTGCCATATTAAGAAAGAAGGGTCATGATACAGTGAAAGTATGATTGAAAATTCTTCCAACCTGGGCATGTGGAAACATTAGTGTTAAATTTTTAGGCATCCCTGGACATGAAACTTAAAGCATAATTATACTAAAGATTTTATAAAGGGAACCCATGCTATTGATTAAACTTAAATTGCTATCCAAATTTATTTATTTTAAGTATTAGATAAATAAGTGCATTTTAATGGAAACTCTATTTTTAAAAAGTAAAGACGAATTATATATGGGTTGGTGGATATAACTGTGATTCAAGTATTATAATGTACTCAAATTGCTGTTTCAATGATGAAGACAAGGCAATATTGTAGAGTAAGCCGTTCTTTTTTTTAATGCTTTATTGCAGCACCATAGCATTATAACTTTATGTAAGTTTCAGGTATGCATCATTCTAAATCAACATCTGTAGGTACTACTTAAGTACCCCAGTAAAAGTCCAGTTCTATTATTAATTATACAAGTGATAATTTGGCCTCATTGAATCAGCCCCCCGTCCCTTCCCTTCTGCTAACCACTGATTTGATCTGGTAGTCTAAAAGTTAGTTTTTGTTTTATTCGACACATTCATTTGTTTTGTTTCTCTATGTACTATATATCAGGGGGTAAAACAGTGTGTTTCTCCTTCTGACTGCACTTTATTATAGTAGAACAAAATGTTTGCGTGATATTCAGGATTACTGAGCGGTAAAGCAAAATTAAGACATGTATAAGAAAATGCATATGTAGGATGAACAGTAAGCAGTGCATCCAGTTAAATTTAGAGTGATATCAGAATAATTGTAATGATTACAAGGCACAGTGCAAATGGCAACAAAAAAATTTGACAGTGGAGGTGATAGTTAGTATAATTTTCCCTGGTCCAACATTTCTAGTCTACTAGACAGTTCACAAAGTTAATCAAGCTTGTTTCTTGTTTATTACACCAAAGCTCTATCCATCACCAAACACACCTTCAGATATGCAATGGGAACTCTTGCTCACTGCATCTCATATATACAGTTTCCATGGAAGAGAAATACCCTGTTTCCTGCATGGACATGCGTTTATTTTACTGCTACTAAAGTGATTGATGTATGTATGACTTTTAAGGAGTAAAATATGGTGCCTGTCTATAAAATTTGTGTTTTGAAAATAAAAACTTATCACAGAACCTCTCTCTATTTTATTATAGCTAGAAGTAGAAACTGCTATTTTCTAATTTTGATGTTCTTTTTTAAAGTAAATTTAATATCAATCAAGTTTCAGTTTGAAATTTTCTGTATAATCAGTATTTTTTCTTAAGTTCTTTATAATTAAAAGTCACTGTGTGTGTATGTGTGTGTTTGTGCGTATCAGAGAGAATGAGAAAGAGAAAAAAATAAGAGAGGGAAAGAGCAATGAAAGAGTATACAGATAGTTTTTATATGTTTGACCTTTATTCATTGAGACAGAGCTTATCAAAGATGTTGGAAGACCCAATTTAGTTTTTCTGTTCATTCATTCATTCATTTACCTATTCGATTTTTGTTTCATTCATTAAATATTTTCAGGGTATCCATCTTGTGCCAGACCCACACAAATCACTGAATAAGATGAACATCTTCAATTTAAGGAGTTCTAGCAGACAAGACAGGTTGTCAGAGAGTGCTAGAGTAGGAGGGAGAAAAGATTCCTGAGTCATTCTTGAAGGCCAGAGAGGTGAATTTTATATCTGCCATTTTCTGTAACTCAGGCTTCATCCAGGTCACTTCCCATCCTAGAGCCTCAATTCCTGTAAAACTAAAATGGGGAACTATTTTATTTGTGAAGAACTGTCGTGAAAATTTAGAGATAACCAGTAAAGGTACTCTAGAAATTTTAAGACTCAGGCTTGTGAAGGGTCACTTCTGTGATCATGGTTGGGGTCATGTGAACAAATTGGTTTGGAGGAAAACTGTTCAAACATGGCTTTTTTCCCTATACAAATTAATAACCACAGTATAGGTATTTTTGAGGGATATAAAAATGAATATACAAACTTTTAAGTGTGGGATAAATGCTTAGAGTATCGGTGTACAGATTGGGGAGTGCCTTGGGACTCCCAAATTTGCATGTTTTAAAGGGCTCCAGCCATTCGTGCATACAGAGACAAGGCAGAATCTTCATGTGAAAGAACTCAGTAGAATTAGTGTGCATAGAGAGAGAAGAAAGGCTAATAGTTTCCAATAAAACATGCAAAGTTACCCATCCCCTCTTGGGTAAATGCCCAGCAAAACAGGATTGGCCTAAAGTTTGGATGCTGAGGCCTGAACACTTGTCTGACACAAGTCTCAGGTGCCTTGTGGTGAAAACCCACAAGAAGGGTGAAAAGCAGCCAAGCTAGTCTGGGACTAAAGGAGCAAAATTAAGTACAAATCAAGACAAGGCCCACAATTGTCAGCCTCCCCACGTATCTCTCACCCACGTGTCTCTTCCAAGGGTCTCTATGTATCTCTCTTCCACATGTCTCCTTCCCAGCAGTACCAGGGTGCAAGTCAGGCCATAGGAACTTGAGCTCTCCCCTCTTCTCCATAACCTCACCTGTGTTGTGTGTTACAGATCTTCACCTGGCCACTCAGCTCCACCTCTCATTGAGTGGGGGCAGGGAACATGGGATTCCCCCCTTTATGGAGATGTCTCTGTAACAGTGGGACATTCACTATACACATTTGATGTATATGATCAATGTCTTATAAATATTTAGATGCTCTAGATGGACAGACATGATTGCATTTCTTCCATTCTAACGTCATCCATTTTTGGCCAAAAGGAAAGAGAAGTGAAAAAAGAAAAACTGATTAACAACAGGTTTAACTGTATTTCCCTCACTATTTTTTTTCATGGATGATGGAGAAAAAGTTAAATCAAAATTAGGACTCTTCTTTCTCTAAAAAATATTAATAAAGTAGTGTTTCAATGTGATAAGATTAAAAAAGGAAAAATTTAATATCAAGTTGTTTTCTGCATATATTTGTGAGTGAAGATGAAATATTGCTTGGAGAGTTGAAATTCTCAACATCGCAGTATTCATAGTTCTGATCATTAATTTCTGAAGTAGAGCATGCATAATTTGTGATACAGTTTGCCTAAAGAAGTTTCCCCCAAACCCCACAGAGGAAACCCAAAATATAGCCAGATTCATCAACTAGGACTACTGTTTTCTTTTCAGACCTTTCCATGTTTTAGTTTTCAGTGAAACCTGAAGTAGTCTCTTAAATTCCAAAGCAGGCTTAATGAATTCTTAGAGCATTGGCACAAATTAATATTAATAGTAATGAGCTCATGTGTTTCAGTAGTGGACGACTTCATTTACATTATCCAGGATGTCCAGTACCATCCTGAGGTTCAGTGGCAAATATAAAGGGGTCCCTGGAAAGCAAGGCAAGGGGAGGATACCAAACATTTAGGGTCACCTAGCAAACTCCCCCTTAAGCCACCTGTCTGTCCAAGTTTCTCTGATCTTCTGCATGGCATTCATACAACTTTCTCTGGAATCTTGGCACCGCCCTGGATAGCTTAAGTAGGATATTATGGAGAGGTCCCTGAACCCTGTATGAAACAGATCGAAACCTGAATCTTGGCTCTGTGACTACAACCTTGCTGAGCTTCATTTTCCTGATCTGTGGGATGGAGATAGCACCATATGTCTCGCATAATTGTGCAGATGAAATGACATAGTGTATGCAAAGGTACACAGCCAATAGCAAGTGTTTATATTAGGTAGAAATTGAACATAAATGGGAATCCAGGCATGATGGATTTAATTAAGATGACTGCATTAGTCCTTGTTTTTGACAGTACTCTGCTTGAAGTCAGAGTTGGGAAGGACCTTGGACATCACCATGTTTAACTCTTTCTTGAAATATCTGTCCTGGCATACTCATTACAATTATCTTGGATGTCCAAGTCAATACTGGGTGGTTCCTATCTTTTTGATACTAGCCATTCTCACAGGGGTGAGGGGATAACTCCTTGTGGTTTCTGTTTGCGTTTCCCTGATGATTAGTGGTGTTAACCATCTTTTCATGTGCCTGCTGGCCATCTGTATGTCTCATTTGGAAAAGTGTCTAGCCAGAGTAGTAATTTCTGAATTATTAATCTAGCTACTATCATAGCTAACTAAGCTCTGGAATTTCAAAATATCAAAACCAAGTAACAAAATTCTTAGACCTGTGTAAAGAGGTTCAGCTCTTGAAGGCAACAGAAGGTTCTCATTATATGCCATGTTTTAGCAAGGCTCCTGTGTGGTGTTTCAATGTGAGCATGCACTTGGAGCTACTCAGGAGAGCTGCATTATGAATTAAAAATGTTCTCTGGTGACCAGAACCTTCACTACATTTCCGCATAAACTAACTAACAACTCATAATAATGGTGCTGCCTAGAATGAAATGCCATGAACAGGAAAAATAAGATTGGGGAGTATCATTTTAAAGACAGTTTATACAAAGCAAATTGTTGGCATTCTTTCTTGACATGTTAATTATCCAATAAGATTCTGAATTTTAATGACTGTTTACCTTTAAGAAAATAATGCAATTATGTTCAGAGCAGTTATGTTACGACACAATAAAACTATAGGAGACTAGAAAATTCTCTCTTGTGATTCACAGAACACAAGGATGGGAACATACACTCCAGAGAAAATGAAGGGAGATAGAAGTAAATGTGTTAAAAGCTGCCAAGGGAGTCAAAACAGCATTAAACATCATTAGGGTACAGACTTGACTTGTTTTTTCTTTCTAAATTACTTTTCAGTTCCCACCCCAAATGCTGCATGCTGATATTTTAGCCAGCACCATTTTAAAGTTCTCCAGGGTACATACTATGGCACAGACCCAGTTCATCTGGAAATCACAAAGTTTACAGGCTCATTGTTGCAATGCTGAGATTAAGAGAGAGCAAAATAAATTGTCATTTGAAAATGTAATCTGCTTTACATCAAGCAGCCCGTGTTCAGCAATATTCACAGAGCCATTTTGAAATGTTTGTGCAAAACTTCTTTTCATATGGATGGAAGACAAGGCTTTTCAGTAAAACTTCATTTGATGAGCAAGTGCATCTTGTGTACTCCTGTATGAGGTTCTCTGTTGAATCGGTCACAGTCGCCTGGCAGAACTCACAGTATGGTAGGAATGACAGGCAGAAAAATGAGAATGTAGAGTGATCAATGCTCTTAGTGAGAAGCACTGAGGGTTGTGAAAATATCCAGGAAGATATGTGCCTGTGTGTAGTGTTCGGATGGAGGCAGACAAGGCTTCAGCAAAACACTGGCTGTGATGTAAGGCTCCTTGGGGTCACAGAAAGCTCCTGGATATCCTTTATTTAATGCCTCCAAAGATCAAATGCAGCTACTGGAATAATAGTTACAGAAACTCAGGGGACGAATTAAAATGTTTGGTCACATCCAAGAATAATAATCTGGGTTAGTCAGTTTCTAATGATCCTTCCAGCTCTCAGCCTGTAGTTCTTTCTGTCATATGTAGGTCTCCCCTCCCCTCCCCCTACTCTCCCCTGTCCTCTCTTCCCCATCTCCCCTGCCCCCTTCCACTCCCCTCCCTTCCCCTGCTCTTCCCTTCCTTTCCCTTCTCAGCTGTCCCATCTTGTGCCTCCCTTTCCCTTCTCGACAACAACTGTGCTAGCTAGGCAACTGTATCTGAACACTTAATAAATCAGTAGAATGACATCACTTGCTATTGAGAAATAATGCCTAAATTTGTTTTTTAAATTTTATTCCAGAAGACCTAGCACCCAATATTTGTGTTATTTTTCAAATTCAAGTGCTTTATGTTGGAAGCTATTCTAGTAAGATTTCCCTAATTCTTTTGATATAGTCATATTGCTTTTTGGATGATTAGATAAATCGGGAGTAAGCTGTTATTCTAGTGACCCTGAGCAAAGACCTCTGTCTTTCAAAAATTATTCATACATTTTCCCAAAACCTTAACTGTTAGCAGTAGTGTAAAGTTTATGAGGGAACTCCACCTATCTGCATCATAAGACATTCACATCCCCTCATTTGAGGTGGAATGTACGTGCCTGATATTACAGATTTTTCTCAGCATAGATGATCAGGAGTGAACAGAAAGACACAGACAGCGAATGGGTCACAAGAGAAAAAGGGCAAAGAACTTACCTTTAAATGGAGGAAGGCCAGGGGTCAAGCATCAACATTTACCCAAGACATTATTATGAACCTTGGACCCAAACCCTTGTAATCTTCTCAGAGCCAGGCCCACAGACATGTCAAGTAGCATTTTGACAATGATACCCTTCCATCTCATGCTTCTATTTCCTTCTTTCTTCCTCCTTAACCTGATTTACTACTTCAGCACTGATGATGCAGGTATTGATCTGACCTACAATCCTCATGAGTTCTTTTAACACTAATCAATTTCCAGATCATTCACATCAAATTTGAGCACATACATAACTGAGGGTGATACTGAATGTCAGAAATGAGATGAAATATTTGCTGTGAAGGGTAAATTTCTGTGGAAAGAGTGAATTTTTACCTATCTTGCCCTCTTGCTGTCATTTGGTTCAACTCCTCTATATAATTGTGCCATTCATCTGTACATTTTTGCTTTTCTCACCTTGTAGTCCATCTGAGTTTTGTCTCAATACCTCTAAGTCCTTTTATGCCTTTCAATTTCTAATTGCAGTGATTATAGCCATTTTCGAGTTATCCTCATCTCATATTTTCAGCCATGATTTAGAGATACCATTTCAGGTATCATCCTTTAGTTTGTCCTTATTTTTTCAAATGCAGTAGTTTCATATTGGCCAGACTATATAACTAGACACAACTATATTCATACTCTCATAGTGTTTTTCAGTCTTGAAGGTACCTCAGAAGTCATTTATTTCCAAGTCTATATAGATATCCCTTCATACTATTTGTTCTGTACTTGAATATCTCAACGGATTGGAACTCAAGACTTTGGGAAGCAACTCAGTGCAACATAGGACAGCTTTACCAGCTAGAAATGTCTGTTCCACTTCTGCTGGAAGTCTGCCTCCTGAGAAGGACAGCCGTGTATTCTAGCTCTACTATTTGACACCACCTGGAAAAATCTTTCATCTAATTGCCCTGAGAGGTTTGAAAAGCGCAATGTCACCATGTCTACCTAAATCATACTTTCTCCAGATTACATGGCCCCAATCCTTCACAAGTTCCTCATAGGGCATGATTGCAAGTCCTGTCACCATCACTGATTCCTTATGTGTTCCTGGAGATGGCACTTATTCCACAGATTCCTCCTAGAAGCAATATATATGTTAATAACCTATTTCACTGTACACATGTTTTTTCTGCCTCCTAAATTTGTGGGAATCTTTCTTAACATTCACACTGCACTAGTGCCACACAAATGACTATCCCTGGACCAGTAGCTTCAGGGTCAGTCTCACCTGGGAACTTATTAGAAATGCAAATTCTCAGATCCAGACCAGAAACCAGACCTTTGAATCAGAAACTTTAGGGGTGGAGTTGAGCAAACTGTTTTAACAAGCTCTCCCAGTGCTCTGACATATGCTCAAGTTATAAAACTGATAAGCAACTGTCAAATATTCAACCCATGAAATATATTTTATACATGCTGCTTCTACAGCAAATTCCTGTGCCCTGTACTTAAACAGTTAGCTTATATTTGCCTAATTATGCTGCATTTCATTGGATTCATTCCACTGCCTCGTTTGGTCAAACACTTCTTGGATACTGAGCCTGGAATTGACATCACCAAGATGGTGACATAGGATGTTTCTATCATACATAGGTTGCTCCTCCTCACAAAAACAACTAGCAACTATTCTTGGACAAGACTCCATAGGAAGACACTACAACACAGGAATGAGGCTGATGCTCCCTCTGCACACAGAGCCAAGCTGGGCTGCCTTAGAAGGGGAAGAGGAGCCTCATTCCCCACCCCTGGCCCGAGCCACAGCACACGCAGAGCAGAGCATTCTTTCTGACTGAGCTGCCATATACTTGCTAACCCTCACAAACTTGGCTCTGTGCCACCACGATTTGATAAACCTGAATCAAGCTTTTGGTTAAAAATCTTTTCATTTTTATGTAGATAAAGTTATGTTCCTAATTTTCCTCAGAGAAAAGTTTATGTTTCCAAATCACAGAAACTAACAGCTTCTGGGGTAGGGGAGACTGTGTTATAAGGAAGTTCTTGTGTATTGTGCTACTTGTCCTGAGAAGCTAGAGCTTGAGGTACATACTCGAGAAAGATGGTAATGGTTCAAAGAGAAGCAACCCTTGCTCTAGAAAGGGCCTCCTGGTCCACCACAGACAGGAAGCAGTTAATCAGCTCTTCTTGCAGCTTCAGCTCAGCCTAGCTCTGTGGTTCTCACTCAGTCCAGACTTCACTTTAGAATTCCCTGAGGAGACTTCAAAATAGCACCCCTTAGGGTTCGAGTCCCTTGGTTGGGAGTAAGGTCAACACAGATTTTTTAAAAAATAGTTTGTGACATGAAACTAATATGTAACTAGGATTGACTGACAAACATTGAAACAGGGATTCAAGGATCTTGACAATGACCTGAGTAAGATGGGAGCCACAGCAGAGTTTTGAGCAATGGAGCAGCATGACCATACTTCTGGACTAATAGGATAATTGGTTTCCCCGTTGAGAAGAGGATGTCTGATTCAAAAGACACAGAGACAATGCACCCCAGGCGTTCAAAAAATGAATGTGCCCTGCTGGGATTGTCTTCACGGAGGGGCAGGCTGCATGTAAAGTAGATTTTGAAACTGGGTAAAGAAGATAATAGAGAGGACTTACAAGCATATGCAACAGCATGAAGAATGGCCGGAAGATGAGAGGTGCAGAGATAGTTGCAGAACGCAAGCACGTGTGGCTAGTTAGACTAAGCCAGGAATAAGAGAAGGCTGGTAGGCTGAGGTTCTAGCTTGCAAATCTTGAAAAATGACAGTATCAGAGTAATGCCTTCTCTATCATCTCACCCATTCTAACATTTCTCCCAAATTTCATCACACAATTTCATCACTACTATCTTTCCTTCTAGATGACATCCTCGTTCTAAGTTGACATGAACAACAACCTTCTCACTGGCATCCAGAGATGAGGGTTTTTCCTCTTCAATCTACTGCCTCCAATATCTTTGTAAGATTCTAAGATCTGAGCATTTTATTTCTCAATAAAATTCAGCCAAGAAAATTGGTCAGTTACTTCCTATTCTTAATTGTTACACTGCTTGAATTGTGCGAGTGAGACCTTTCTCTCTATGGAATATTATGAACACACATTTCCATGAATTCAGTGGCTTGAAAATGCCTGCTGATCTAAGTGAGAATTCCTTTGAAGGTTCATGATTTGTCTGTGTGATACATGTGTATTTTGCACTCTGTGTCAATTGAATATAAGCATTTTCCCAGTAATCGTCATACAAAATTAGTATTTCTGGAAGATTTATCTAATTTGCATGTTACTCTCACATAAACAGTTGCACTATCTTCCTTTTGTATTACATTTCATATGTGATCCTTTGAAATCGGTCCTGAGATTCTTCACCAGTTTTCCTCTTGTCTCCTAACATATGCGCGTAGGCATGCATGTGCACGCACGCGCGCGCGCACACACACACAACCTTTATATTCTCTTTACCATAATCCACATGAGCATTCTTAGTCGTCTAGTATCACAAAAACACCTCCATGCTCCTCTGCTTTTCCAAACTATTGCTTTCAATAGTTGAATTTTCAACAGTTGAATGACAGTGTTCAATTGCTGTTGCACACTGATGTGGTTACAACTTTGAGAGGTTATGAACTACTTCCATGTTCATATCTTTTTTTATCCTTAGGATAGATTTTTCAGAAATGCAATTACTAGGCCAAAAGCAATGGAGAGCTTTGTGATCTTTCATACATGTTTCCAAGTTGCTTTCCAAAAGTAATCTGACAAAGGGGGCCTCCCTGGTGGCGCAGCGGTTTGAGTGCCGCATTGTAAAGCATCTGCAGCACAGCAGCCCGAGTTTGATCCCTAGCCAGGGAGGGGACCTTCATGGCACAGCAGACCTCTCCTGCCTTGCCTGCTGCTCCCCTTAGCAGTGTGTTTCTGTCAATCTGCCTGTTCTGCTCCCCACTCTGCCACTGGTGAATCCTCTCATCTCTCGTGACTCTGCCCTCTACCCAACTCTTGGAGGCATGAATAAATAAATCTTTCAAAAGTAATGTGACAGAGTACTGCCTTCTCTGCCCCTTACTTGTCTCCTAGAGATTAGTCTTTAAATTAATGGCTCATAACTTGTATCTCATCTTTGTTTTAATATGTTTCGCTGATTCTTTAGATCATGATTTGTGTTTGTTTGGTGTTTGTTTTTCATTTTTGTGAGATCGCTTTATTTCCTTTGCCCAGTTATCTACTTACATCATTATTGATTTTGATAATATCTCTTTCTATTTAGGATATTAATCCTTTTGTCTTTGATTTTATAGATTTGTACATTTAGCCAAAAGAAGTAGCAAGACTGTAGATTATACTTAAATATGCTAAGCATACAGTTCCCTAGAAAAAGCATCTTTTTACAAGCTGGTGCTGGTGGGAAATGTGCACTGTGTTGATATAGCTGGTTCATTTTCACAAACCATAATATAATTGCACAAAAAAGATATTTCTCCCTGGAGAGTTTGTTGTGATACCAAAATCCATGCTGACCTGATATCAAATGTATCATGTTTTTCCATTTTCCTCTGTATAATACATATTTACTCAAAATACTGTCCCCAGGACTTGACTTTTAGCTTGGCTACCTTTGCTAAAGGAATAACCCTAACTCACCCAACCTTTACAGGTATGTATGGACACACACCATGTGATGTAGAATTACTTAGGTATGTTTTCTCCTGATTGATTAGGATGATGATTATAAAGGGTGTTTTCCCCAAAGTAGGGTTTTATTAACATTCTCAGAAAATCATCTTCTATAGCTATTCTAGGGTTCAATTTAAGCTAAAAAATTAGAATCACAGTATCTTTGGTTATTAATGTCATAACATTTCCTTTACAACAAATACCACAGCATCACTAGACATGATAAGATCTCTGGAGGTCACACAAAAATCTTATCACCAAGGAGCAGAGGGTAGAGATCGGCAATGTCTAATTTTCTCTCAAGTTGGGCAAATACTTTGCCTTTGAGTTCCCCAAAATGCAAGTATATCTCACGTTCCCATCTCTACCTCCCATCCCAACCATACTGTGCTTACAGCAGTGGTGAGGCATAAAAGAGATTGTTCATCTTCTTGGAGACAATCGTGATGGAGCTTCATAGACTCTTAAGATTATTTTAGAGAAGAATATGGGGCTTTCCCTGTTGATATCCCTCAAATGCATTAAGGTTGCACATGTACATAGTAGGTGACCAGTAAATATCTGTGGGACATAAGCTTGAAACTGACCATTAGCCATTATGGAATGTAAATAGTGTGAATTTAAAAGTGAACTTAAAATTCATTGGTAAAACATCTTTTTAATGGAAGCAAGCTCAAACACAATTGTGAAGACTATGGCAAATTTAATGGCAGTTCTTCATCAAGCAAGTTTGTTAATATTTGTGCCTCGCCCCTTGGGAAAACTGGTTGAGTATCTGTTTCCAACATGGGGGCATTTGGTAGTGATGGTAGTAGAAAGGGGGTGAAGGAGATAAGTGGCATTTCTGTGGGTAGCATACTGATCCTCCATCGAGAGGGGAAGTAGGAAGTGTGTGTGTGAGCGTGTGTGTGTGCATGAGGAAGAGAGAGAGAGGGAGAGAGAGAGAGAGAGAGAGAGAGAGAGAGAGAGAATATCAAATAGATGGACATTACAAACAAAGCATTCAGAATACACAGTCTCAGTGTGTCTTTTGCCATCATAGCTTCAGGTTTCTGATTCAGTTTGGTTTTTAGGAGGATACAACAGTTTCTATTGTGAAAACCTCAGCACCTTTGTCATCGTCTGCTGAGAGCTCTACATTTGTCTAGTTTCTTCTTTGGAATCAGAATTAAGTGGATGCTTTCCCAGAGCAATTTCAGAAAAATCAGGTTGATGTGTTCTGTTGTTTTACCTGGCCTGCTCCTCATCGGTTTTGAAGAAGCAAAGCAATGTGGAGGTGGTGCTCTTACTCCCTCGGATGGGACTTGCTCTGCCGTCTCAGTTGTAAGATATAATCATTTTGTTTCAGTTAAGTGATGGCTGTACCATCTGTCCACTTTGTCTCTGCTATTCAGAATTGCAGAGGATTTTCTATATTAAAAATCAATCCTCCAAGAGAATATTTTTATGACATTAAAACTTATTTTTTTATATGGTGGAAAGTGCTCTGAGTCACCGCAAGCCAAAGGATTTTGTGAAGATAAGACTGAAGGATGAATTCAGATAAGTGGAGCTGAGTGAAGTTCAAGTGAAAAAGAACAAGTTTGCAAAGTGCCAAGGCTCCCACTCCAGGAGATGAAGACCCTTTTAAGGGCTGTGTTCCCCACTCTCAAGAAGTCTTAGCAAGGGTCCTTTCTATGGGTCAGGGACACTCCAGACGTGGAGTGGGGGAGTTCTCGGGCTGGCATCCACACAGCTGTTGACAGAGCTCTTGTCAATAAGATCATCGACAGAAATGGGCTGCTGCTACCTGTTATATAGCAGTGGTTAGGTATAGCGTCACCTAGTGGAAAAGCAAAGTCGGTCAAACCTTCATTTGTTAACTGCATGATCCTCGCTATGTGATCTGCATGATCAGTGTATCTCAGCCTCAGCCCTTTTTTATTTTCTAAAGAGTTATTTATTTATGCATACAAGAGCTGGGTTATAGGTCAGAGTCACGGGAGGTGAGAGGATTCACCAAATACAGAGTGGGGAGCAGAACAGGCAGATGGACTGAAATGTACTACTGAGGTGAGCAGCGGGCGAGGCAGGAGAGGTCTGCTGCGCCATGTGGGTCCCCTCCCTGGCTGGGGATTTAACTCACGCTGCTGTGCTGCGGATGCTTCACAGTGCGGTGCTCAACCCACTGCGCCACCAGGAAGCACCCCCCCCCCTTATTTTTAGTGAAATGAATATAATGGTAATATTTCAACTCAAGACTTATGAGGATTAAATCTAATCAAAGTATATCCAGCCCCTAGAACTAGATTTAGTTTTCTGTGAGTGGCAGCTATAATTTAAAATGACCTGTGTTTTACAATATCACGTGATTTCTCGAGTGTTTCTGCTCCAGTGTCTTTTTCTAGCTACTGTCAGATTCTCATACCAGACTGGTTTTTCACCATTTCCCCAAAGAATGGATCCCTTTGCCTGTTTTATGGTAGTCATTACATCTGATGTCTTATGAAGTCACCATTAAAAGTTACACAATTCAGCTCCACTGATGTTGTTTGAGAGGAAACAGGGTCCAAAGAGGAAAGGGATTTCCTGAGATCACGGAGTTTTGTTACTGACAGAATGAGCCCAGCAACTAGATCTACTGACTTCTCATCCAAGTTCATTTCCCCGGGGCCATCACTGTCTCGTAAGGCCTGCCTTCTTCAGTCACCAAGGCACTCCCAGAGCACCTTCAGCTTCAGGAGGAGAAGCCGCCATGCTCTGTCTTTGCAAATGAGATGCTATTTTCCTAGCTACGCCTTTGCTTTGGCTCCATCACACTAGATTGAATTAAAAATTCAAATACCTTTCCTCAGCACAGTGACATTTGAAGTGGTCAGCACCCACATGTGGCTGTCGTGCAGCCGGGGTGTAGAACAAATGCTGTCACAGCAGCGCTCGCTTGGACAGCAGGTGCCGATAGCCTTCAGCCCACGAGGATGCGCTTTAAAGAGCCAGCCTCCACCTGGACCGGATCCCCTTCTCTCCTGTCCACTCGTCCGCTGAACACAGAGCTTACCCTTTTCTCGCTAGCTATGGTCAGAAAAGAATTTTCTTTCTAAAATGATGCCTATATTGATACTTATCTATTTTAACCTAATATATGAGTGATATATATGTACATATGTATATATGTACACATATGTACATATGTGTATCTACACCAGTGTTTTTTGGCTGAGAAAGTTTTAACTCATAGGGCATAGCAAAAAGAGCAGCCCACTGTCTATGGGATGGGATCTTTCGGTCACGTTTAAGAGTCCTTTACTGTCAGGAGGAGAGGGACCCATCGGCGTTATCACTGGTGTACAGAGCAGCACTGCTGCTTTAGTAGACATGGGTGTACAAGATTATAAATGTGTATATTAAAATGAATTTTCATTACTAATTTGAATAGGTATGTGGATTCCTGTGTTCATTGCAGCACTATTCACAATGCCTGATATGGAACCAACTTAAGTGCCCATCAGTACATGAATGGATGAAAAGATGAATGTGTGTCAAATGTATATATATCAATATATATAGAGAATATTGTTTATCCATAAGAACACAGTTTTCTACCACTTCCAACAACATGGATGGAATGGACTGACCTTGTGGACATTTTGCTAAGTGAGATAGTTACAGAGGGACAGAGAAAAACTGTATGATGTCATGTATATGTGAAATCTTTCCCCACCCCATATCTCTGGCTCTTGAGCAAGCTGTGCTGTGGGACACTGAGTCATAGGTAACTAGGTCACTGAACTATGAGATAAGATGGAAAAGCCACCTTTACTTAGTGTCTAGGGTCAGTTCTTAAACACCCTCTGTTAAATGTGGCTGTGTGGAAACATACAGTTCTTAGTGTTTGAAAGTAGGTTTGTCAACAGCCACCAACACTGAGTTGACCTTGATTAGGTGCCTTTCATTGTGTTATAATTCAGTGCTGTAAAAAATTCATTTACAAACAGCCCGATTACAGCATAACGTCAAGGGAATGATAAATAAATTATAGTACATTCACATGATGGACCATTATGCAACTATTAAAATGATGTTTACAAAGAGGTTTTAATGACATGGGAAAATGCTAATGAATAATATCTTGTGAATAAAAATAGACTACAAAAATGCCCCATATAATATGATTTAAATCATCAAGGAAAATGTGGTATATATGTATATTTTGTATAATTTATGCTATGAGGGACACATGCATTAAGTACAAAATGTATCAAGCATGTAATATGCATTCACACATATGCATATAGAAATGGATATGATGTTAACAGTGATTATAAGTTAAGGAATTACAGATCATTTTTTGTTTGCTCATATGTTTCTCTCCTTTTTCACCCATAACATAGAACATATCTACAATATGCAGAACAATATAATCAGTGAAAGGGAAGCATTCCTTTTTCCAAACATCTTTCATAACCAAAGTTAGCTGTGCTGAGCTGTGAAAGGTGTTCATCATTTAGGTAGTTGAGATCTGAATCGGCCAGCTTCTCATCCTGAGTATTCCCAATTTGCTTGGACAGACAAGGCCAAATAAAATAGATTGACCCTGCTATGAGCCAGAACTTATTCCATGAAGTAAGGGTTGTATACTAGGTCTCTGCTTTATGATAATAATCTACTCTCCAGATGAAATCATATGAAATTTCATAATGTGAATCCAATAATATATTGATAATTCATAAATTCATTCTAACAGTGTAATTTGAAAATTTCAGCATAAAACTAAGGTTGTATAAGACATTTATACAATGAAAGAACAAAAGTACTGAGAGAATTTTGGTCTTTATTGACATTAAAAAGATGAAAGTATAAAACACATAAACATAAATTGAAAAAGATAATTTAAAAATCACTAAGAGTTTTCTGATGGAGTGAGTGAGGAACACCAAATTCTCCTACCAATTCACTGACATTTATGCCATCATCACACTTATCAATGATTTCTTGTTTCAATTTAATTGAAATATTCTTTTTTAATAGGCTCTTTAGGATCCATGGTTACAGTTTAGCACAGTATTTTTACGCAGTTCAAGAGCAACCACTTGCATGACAGGATACATAAAGATGAAAAAGTAAAACATTTTTATATTTTACTAACAAAAAACTTGGGCCCACGTGACAAAAGTTGGGCAAACTGATAACTCACAGAGGCTCATAGTCTCACAATTATTACCCACCACAGGGTCTAGTTGGCAGCAATCATAATGTGAATATTAAATCAGAGTGATTTATATTTTAATAGGAAGTACTCATAAAATGATTTTATTGTATGGTGGACTTATCAAAAGGTGGAGGGCTACCATAGTAGGTGGGTTACGACAAACCCCCCCTTCAATGATATTCATTTCCTAATCGCTGAAACATCTAACATTTTATATGACCAAAACAAAAAGGGACATTGTAGTTGGGATTGAATATGTTCACATGAGATTCTAAAAGCAATCATATATATCCTTGTTGGTAGGAGGTGGGTGGGGATTAGATGCAAAGAAAAGAGAATGAAATGGGACTGCAGAGGCAGAGATTAGAGTGATGAGAACACAAGCCAGGTGATGCTGGCGGTCACAAGAAGATGGAACAGCGAAAAACAGAGTCTCTGCTAGAGAATCTGGCGGGAATAGGGTCTGGCCAATACACTGGTTTTTTTCTCCAGTGAAATTCAGTTCAGATTTCTGACCTCCAGAACTGCAGGAAACTAAGGTTGTTTTAAATCACATGGTTTGGCCTAAATTAGTAGAACATCCAAAGGCATCTAAGACATGGTTATAGTGACATGCATGGCACAGGGCCTCTGTCTATGAAGATTTCATAGACCAATGGGGATAGAGTAAGACAAAGAAGAAAATTATAATATGTTTTAAAATTGACTAACTTTCCTTATCAGATCTGAGGAAGTGTGTTATTGGAAATAAGTCTTGGTGGATTAGTACATATAATGACAGGACTGGCCAACCAACTTATGGGATATGGGATAAGACACCATTGGGGGGAATAATTTGTGGTTTCAGTGCCATTTTGGTAGCACAATGCTTAATTAGTGGCAGTAGTGGGTAGAAAACAATGTTGTCAATTGTTCTTTGGAAAATGTGACTTTAAGAAAAATGACATAAGGAAATTGACATCATTTTTTCCTTTCTCCTCATTATAATAAAAAAGGTGATTTGATGACCCACTGTTTGTATTTTGTAAGTGCTATGCCACTGGTGAACTGTGTGACTTTGGGTAATTCTTTTCTTTGATCTGTGCCTCAATTTCCATATATATACAATGCAGATTTTGCGTTGAGCACATTATGTTCAAGCAGGATAAGTCAGACAGAAAGATCAGCACTATATGATGTGATTTATATGTGGAATCCAAAAAATAGTCAAACAACTAAAAAAATGAGTAAAATGGTAGTTACCAGGGAATAGGAGAAGATAAGATTTGACAGCCTTTAAACTTGTAGCAAATAAAAAAAATAGAGATCTAATAAGGAATATAATGAATATAGAACACAATATTGTACAATAACTACATAATGGTGTGTATCATTATGTGATATACATAATGTGTATAATATACATAAAGTGATGAATATCATTACAATGGCAACCTTATAACATGTGTATCAAAATGACACACTGTGTACTGTAAACTTACAGAAATTTACATGTCAAATTTATCCAAATTAAAAAAGAAGAAGGAAATACTTTGGATTAGATTTCTAAGGGATTCTTGCCATTCAAAATCATCTTGTATGCATTTTGACAACACTGGTGGAGTGAAATTGAGAACCAATATTATGGACTGGTAAATTTTAAATACTTATAAGACTGAGATAAGTGTTCATAAAAATTCAAATTACAAATTTAAAATAAAATACAGATAGCACCTATATGAGAATGTATGTCTTTGACTATAGTTCCATTTAAATATTTGCACATTTAAGCAATATTCAGATACTCAGTAGACAGCTATTTATTGCACAGTATTATTCTTGCCAAATTTTCTACTATTAATATGTTTATGTTAAAATAGACTCCAAATCCATATTTAGTGACTGGGATTATAGAAAATGAACTGTGATCCACGGGAAAAAAGATGAATGAGAGCAAAATAGGTTGACACTGGGTGAAAAAATTTCATATTATGTTGTGATGGAGTGTAAGTCGTGGAGGTTGGAATGATTTCATCTACACAGCATCTTAAACAATTTTTCTCTGATGATTCTTTGTTGAAAAGAATCTTAATCAGATTCTTTAGTAAGAATGTTAAGACTGTCCCTTAGGGTAATCAGTGAGATGAGACAAACTTTGCCTGTGACAGCACAATGGCTCATTAGAAGGGCTGACTCTGTGACTCAAAGCAGATAGGTAGACTGGTATTTAGAGGCTATTGTTGAATTTTTCTTTCTCACTCAGTTAAAGAGAAACAAAACTCATAGTTTATTTTCTTTAAGACATTATAACCAATTGTCTTCTATCACACTATATATAGATAACATTGCATTCAGTGGTACATATTGGCACACAAATCTGACGTCATCTATAGGGGACGGCTTTCCCAAGGAAATGCTCCAAGAAGAACCACAGTTACTGAAGCGGAGGGAGAAATAAATGTTTCACAAGGTAAGGTATTAGCCAAAGATGACAATAAGAACAATGGGTCAGGTGAGAAATACTTTGTTGTGATGAGAGAAAAATACCTACTTATTGATATTTCTGGAACATAAACTGTAGGGCAGAGTACAGTGAAAACTGAGGCTGGAGTGCCCAACAAGGTTGTACCACAGAGTCTTCTGTATTTCTACTTGTCGGTCAATGGAGAACATTCAAAAACTTCAATATTTGAGTCAAAGGGACTGATAGATGGAGGCAAATATAGAAGGAAGCCATTTTAAATTGATATAGGTATTGGATGTAGTATTTTAAAAACTTACTGAAGAGGAGGCCTCCCTTGTGGCACAAGGTGTTAGGCACTGCATTATGAAGCATACGGGGCATAGCAGCATGAGTTCAATCTTCAGTCAGAGTGGACCCACATGGTGTGGCAGACCTTTCCTGCCTCACCTGCTGCTCCCTCATCAGCATACTTCAGTTGATCTGCCTGTTCTGTTCCTTCCCCACTCTGTCTCTGGTGAATCCTCTCACCCCCCTCCCTGTACCTCTGGCCTGTACCCCCAGTTCTTATATGATAAATAAAATCTAAAAACAAACAAACTTATTGACGAGTCAGTATGATCAGGAGGAGAAATTATTTAAGTATACATCAATCAATTGTATAAATTGCTTGGAAGAATGAGTCTGACGTAAGGCTGTTAGTTGAGGGTAGATTCAAAGGCCAGGGTTTCTTCTGGGTAAGTTATTTGTACCAGCATTTTCTGCAGTTCAGAGTTGCTGGAAGACAGATTCTATTTGTCTTAAAGGTTGATGTCCTAAAAAAGATGAGGATGGCTAGCAGGACTTTTTAAAGTTGCTTTAGTGATCTCCTTACCTTTGATCTTTCTTCCCTTAATTCCGTTTTACACACCGTGATCTGATTTGTCTATCAGAGCACACCGCGATCACGCTCGTAGAACAGAACAGTTGGTACATGTCTACATTGAATCAGTGCCTGAAAGCACAGGTCTAGGTATTTCTGTCTTCAGCTGTCTGGTTCCAAGCTGAGGTTCTCATATGATCTTCCATTATTCCTTTCTACGTACCAGGCTACACGACTCTTCACTTCTCATCATATCCTGTATATTTCTGACCATGGTTGTTGCGTGCAGTCTGTGCTCATTCACCTCTGATCATTCCTTGGGGCTCAGCTCAGGTCTTTGCTCCTCCACGATGCTTTTCCTGACCCATCTTGAAAATTCAAGCTGGATCTCTTCTCTCCTCCCTCCATCCACTTCATAGCACTTTGTTTATGCCTTTTAGATCCTTGAATTTTTACCTTCTGTGTATATCATGGTTTCTCAGCTAAACGCACGTAGAAGAAAAAGGCTCATATCTTATTCATTATTATGAACTTCATTTTGCATTTGGCTGCCTCTGCCTAGAATACTTCTCTTCCATCTGGGAAGGCCTATACACAATCTAAGGCCTATTTCATTTATTATGTCTCTGACATCTTTCCTGACTTTCTTTTTGCCAAAATGGAAGAAATTTTTACTCAGCCTTGGTGCACTCATAGCATTTTGTTCATTCTGTTATGACTCCTAAAATGCTAGTGTGAATGAAAAACTGTAATTCAGTTCATGCAAGTGTTATAGTTCTGCTCCCCTCCCCCACAAGCTCAAACTAACAATTAGGAACAATGGTATGGAATCTGAAAGTGTGGACTCTTTCTAGAAATGCAAAAATACCACAATTGATGGCTTTTGTGAAAATTTAATCAAATTCAGGAGTAATGCCAATATCCAGGAGCACTAAACCTTAGCCATTTGATAGGCATTCTGTATTGCTTTTCTTTTGCTTGGTTATATAGAAGCCATCATAGTTAGGATTAGGTATTGTTAGAATTGAGTATCCTTCTACTTTCATCAATGACCCTCAATCTTACATTATTTTCTGAGCAAGGACTTCAAACATACATAGACTGTTTCCAGTTCATTTTCACTCAGTAGATCAAAATATTATTTCTGAGAATTTCTATAAGGATTGTTTATTTTTTAAAGAGCATTGTTACAAACTGAGTAGCAATTTGAATGGAATTAGATTAAATCATTTTCATCAAGTATGCAGACTCATTTTTTTCAAGAGGGATTTTTAATGAGTATATTATACAGGTGCCAGTGCTGTGAAGGTTAGTATCAGATGGGAAGAAAGGTCTTGAACAGTTGCCAAATTTCAGTTAGCATTAGAGACTCCCTTTTCAGGCTTGGAGATGAATTTTCAGAAATTTCAGGTTGGGAACCTAGTTGCAAAAAATTAACATGGAGCAAGATTGAATAAAGTCTATTGAAAAGTTTGGGGTTGTTTTTAATCATATGTTTTGATTAATTTTGATTTGCAAGTATTATTTATTTTGCTTACTGAGTTTTGTGACATCCCTCTTAATTTTTCATTTGAGTTTAGCGCCTCACTCATCCTATGCTAATCCAGGGCTATTTTCCTGGATTGAAGATCTCTAGAATGCTAACTTCCACGGAGTGGGAAAGTTTCCCGTAAGATTCAGTCCAGAGAGCGCCAGGTGATCTGCAGGGCGATGATGCCGCTTGTATGTTTAATGTCCCTAGCAACTCTTGCTAACACCAGAAGAAACCTTCAGAATGATGGGTGTGACATTCACAGCATCTCAAACTGGCTAACTTTTGGTGCCTGTGTGTATATACTTTCCAAGGCATGAGGACCACCTGTTAATTTTGACTTAGGGTAAGCTTGTCAGCACAGCAGGCTTTTATCTGTCCTTGCATTTTGCTTGTCTGCTTATCATGTCTGCCTAAACAAGTGGCTCCTTTTTAATTAATAATTTAAGTTGCTATCTCAGTTGCCCCTCATCTCAGTCATGGTCATTACGATGTCAATACATATGACAAGGTCTTTCTTGATTTATAGCATCTACCTTCTTAGGCTTGCAATTCTGCATATCTCATTACTAGACTATTAAAAACAGATGACCCACTCACACATCAGGCCTGCTTGTAACCCTGCACAGCTTATCAAGATCTGTGTATTCAATGGATATTGTTATTTTTGATAAACTACGCTTTTGCATGGGCCTCTGGGTGCCTGTACTTTACTGAGAGACCCGTACGGTGCCAACCAGTAGACTGTTTTGTTTGTGAAATCCAGAGTATGTCTCAGGAGGTGGTAGGAGATATAAGATGTGCATATTTGTGATTATTTTGTAATTCTTTGGGATGAAGTGGACCAACTTTAAAGAAGCAAAATCATTTTTACTTTCGGTGTAGCATTTCCTTTGTTTAAAAGAGGAGTTATTTATAGTAAATTTAATATCTCTCTTCTTTTTGTATTCTTGACTCTCATGAATCCAGTGGTATTAGGCAAGGAGGGTTTTTAATTTCTGAAGATTGTGGTACATGATGGTGGGACTTTTCAATGACCTCTGCTACATAGCAGTATACCTATATACTTGGGAATGAAAATTAATATTAAGCACATGCATTCAAGGGCAATCTGTCCACATTCTCAGGTGGATATCCCCAGTGCCTTTAAAATCTAATAATAGTTCACAAGTACAAGCTCTCATGGAGCTTTGCAATCCAGCTTATTAATCACCAGTGTCCTGTGATTTTTCTTACAGAGCTTATAACCTCTCTAATAATAATGGGAAATGTCACAGCAGGTAATGTTTAATCTTAAAGTAGATTTTTATTTGAATCAGATAAAGATTGTAGTTTGCTTTTTTGAAAGTTTAAGCAGAACCAGAAATTTATATATACAGCATAAATGTCAGCAAAAGCATTTAGAATCAGAAATTGTAAGATTCCCTGGAAATCATACTTTCAATGTTTTAATTTCACAGACAGGGAAACTGAGACCACAAAGACGATGCAATTGTTACAATCCATTTTTCCTCTCCTTAGATATAACTATGTAAATCATGTGACTTTATTTAATGAAAAAGCATTTGGATGGAAATATGTATTTCGTGTTCTCTTCTATCTGATTTTTTGAGGGGCCACACTTTATCTGTATTCCTTATAGACATCTTCTTTATTGCAAAATAAGAAGTACCTGCCTGTAGTATGGGCTAACTACTATAACCAATGAGTGAGAGTGACAAGATTTCTCTGAAATTTTTCATCTATGCTTTTAAATGACTATTTATGTCTTCAGTATTTTTTAATCTCTTTTTAACATATAAATAGTTCTGAATATTTGAATTATTTCCACTTTAGAGTAGAATTGGAGTATCTCAAATGGAGAAAGTATTTTATAAAGCAGAACAGAGTTCTTCCAGTTAGATTTACATACAAAGCCATTTGTGTAAAAAAAGTGTCAGTTTTTGAACTGTAGTTTTAGTCCTAAAATATGGACAAAGGAGCAAGAATAGGATGAGGCTATCATTCCCAAACCTGATAAGTTCTAGCTTGATTTTGTATTGGTTGACAACTGTGCAAAACCCCGTGCCCATGGAAGGAACATTCAGAATACTCTAGTTCTTTATGGAGGATTTTGTAGTAGTTAGACTGAATGACAGATAATTAAATTAATAATATTTCTCAGGACCTACAGCATTGGTTATAAGGTGGATGAAACTTGATTTTCACTTGTGGACACATCATTCAAACCCCTATTAAATCAGCATTTGCAACCATAGTAAATGAATGCAGTGATTAGTAGTTGCTTGTATAAAAGAAGCCTAAGGAGCAGAAAAGCAGTGAAGAATTCCCATATGAAATTCTCCTTTGTGGACACTTTTAAAAGCCCTTGTTTGTAGAAACCATGATAGAAAATGTAAACAAAGGTAACAGGATGGCCTTATAGAGTAACCTATGAACAAACTGGGCATGCACATGGCAGCACATTAGCCACGGGCAACATTCTCCCTTCAGGCCACTGAGCAGCAGAAGCAGGTGATAAGAAACTATTTTCTTTTTCTTTTAGCTTCCTTTCATTTGATTAATTTGTTGGTGAGGCCTACTTGAGCATATTATTAACAACTTAATGCTCAGTTCGCAAGGAGCTCAGTTGCCAAGAGAGTAAAAATTACTCATGAAATACAAGAAACTTGACAAGATGAGGACCTAGCAGAGGCTCTGGCTCCCACCTACACGATGTACTTCAAGAAATCCAGGGAAGGGAGGGGAAATATGTCTCAGTGGTGGCTGAGAAACATTTGTTTCTTCTCATATGAATCAACAGAATTTTGAAATATACCCTCTCATGCATTTTAAGTTGATATTTTAAACTTATCATTATGAGTGTATGCCATTGTAAAGGGTTTAATTATAATGTAAATATCTTAATGAAAGTACCATGCTTTTAAATGAAATTCAACAGCATCTAAAAATCACTTACATGAGCACTCAATAGTCACTAAAGGAGAGGGCGGTCCGTGAATCATGGGTAAATACAGATTGGGGAGAAAATGACATTAGGAGAGTTAGCTCATTATATGACAAAAAATACAACTGATTTCCTATCCACCACCACCACCCATTGTAGTTTGAAGACTAATGACCCCCATGGGAAAGGTAATGCTGAAGCTAAAAGAATTCATAGATTGCTTTTATTATCTGTGTTTGGAGGAGGAGTTTGTGATGGACTCAATACGTCTGCCTCCTCAGAATACATGTAGTGAAGGCTAATTCCCAATGTGATGGTATCTAGAGTTGGAATCTTCAGGAGATAATTAGGTCATGAGAATGGAGCACTGGTGAATGGAATTAAAATTTCTTAGACACTCTAGACAGTTATGTCATCTCCAAAATATGTCACATTTGTCCCTGATAACATTTTACTAGCCAAAAGTCTAGTTTACCCTATATGAGAATAGCAGTTCTGTATCCTTTGTATTTGCCCCACAACAAATAGAAATTCTCATTTTGCTTTCCATCTTTGTTCAGCTGTTCTTACTTCCTAGTCATGTCTGTGGCCTTATTTGCTTTTTTGGTGGTTGGGGAGCTTAGGTTTGGTTTTGCTTTTTTCTGTGTTTAGTTTACTTGGGCCTAAGTAGGGGGTTCAGGGCATTAAATATTTGATCTCAGTTTGAGGAGTCAAGATGGTCACCTCTGCCTCTTCCTCTTTATCTCCACACCACATCATAATCATTATTTCTGTGTCTTAATTTCTAGCAATGTCAGTTGTCTGAACTGCTCCTTTCTGTCGTGGGTTGTGATCTATGAATCTTGCATCTTATTCATTCGCCACAGATAATTTCAATCATTTTTAAAGATTTTGATAAATTTGACAATGTTACATTTTATAAATTTATGCTAGACAGTGTATTTGACACATTTATATGTTGTAATATGAATGGTAATATGATTACACTGAAAAACATTATTGCATAATATCATTATAGAGTAATATAATTATGTATATTATGCTGTACATTAGATCACTATGGCTCATTTACTGCTTATTACATGTTTGTACCCTTTAAACACCATCCACCTTAGCCACCCCTTCACCATCTCCCATCCCTTGGTAGCCACCATTTTGCTCTGGGCTTTTTTTCTTTTTTCCTTTTTTACAGATTCGTTGCAATTGCATTCCATATGAAGTGGTTCACAGTACGTGTCTTTGTCTGCTTTTAAGGGTCCCATTGCACCAATGGTGGAGCCCAGCAAGAGATGTTGTGTGTGCTTGTAATGGAATAGTATCTGACAGGACTGAGAGCGCTAACAAAAGACTACCATGGAAAACCAGGCACCAGGCTACAATGGCAGCACCGGTCAGAGATAGCGGCGCTCAGTGAACATGGAAATAGTTTAAGTGTACATGCTGGTGGTATACATAGCTACCTGGGCTTGTTTAGGAGAAAATGAGGGATCCCCTTTGGGAATTCCCAGAAATACTTGACTGTATGGGATCTGACCCACAGGTCAAGGTACTTCTGGAGTAAATAGGAACATAAGAACTTAAGAAACTTGCAAAAGGATTGTGCGTGCATCTAAGTTGTTCCTGACACTCTATTGAGGCCTGGAGAAAATTGTTACAGATGTCAGCTATTATTTTATTATCAAGCACATTATATTTATATGGATATATTTTCATTTACTTGCACAAATACAGGGAACATCTTCGATGTCATAAACTATGTGATTTACACTCCTTTGAGTTATGCAACCCAGACAGCAGCCCATTCTCATATGGCAGTTGGATTTTTCTCTACACTGTTGTCACCTAGACCTTACTTTCTATAGACATGGACAATATCATAAATATTTTATGTGACATTCAGGTATCTCATCCAAGGTGGACTATCTTGGGAGAGTGGGTTTAAAATTATGTACTAAGCATTCAGCCTAATATAGCCATGTTTATAGCTTGAATCAAATCCAAACCTCCCCAAGGTTTAGGATGCCAGTAGATGACAATTAGGTTACCTAGCCACTTATTCTTCAGAGCTTTATCACATTGGAAATCGCAAAGGCAGTTCATCAGTTCATGGTGATATTTTATAATGTATATGGAGTCTTCACCTTCTGCACAAATAAATCAAGAGAACATGATGCAATCACTTCTTTTTTAATATCATGATTTATGCATATGACATACACCACAATCAACTACAATTGGAAATTATCATCATATGCAATTCCAGTTATCAATACTATGAACTCTTTCTTCTAATTCATACCATAACCAAATAACTTATATGACAAAACACTTAGGGTGCAAGTTAATAAAATTCAGATGAGTCTAGGATATATTTCAAGAAGCAAGTCAGTCTTACTCAGAAATTAAGCAGCCCACATATAGTGGTACAGAAATTGATCTTATAAATGACTATCATAACAATATTATGAATTCATAAGGCAAACCACATTCTGCCGACTGAAATGAAATAAATAAAAATTATCATCTTCTTGAATGCCTAAGTTTATGTATTGATTATAACACAACTTGGTTATAACTTAGTATATGTCTGTCTAGACTTGTGTGTGGCCATACTTGAGAAGAAATTGTTAAAAATGAATTTACATGTAAATTTAGAACTTTACATGAATGTCTCAAGAAGCCATCTGGATTTATTTGTGAGGGAAAATTTTAAAACAAGGAGGTTTGAATTACATATTGCATGGTTCTGAAAAATGTATAACCTTTTCTATAGCTAATTATTCTAGAATTGACAAAGACAATGTACGTCCTCTCTTTTCATCCATGGTAAACATTCACTTACCAAGTATGTGCTGCATCTCTTTGTCAAATGTTTCTAGAATAATATTTTTAGAAATATATGAGTGCCATAGTTCGCTAATTTTCATTAATAAAACATGAACCAAGTAGAAATTTTATGCATAAAATAGAACATTTTTTTCTGTTTTGCATACCTTCTTGACGAATATCATCATTCTTAATTTAATGTTTGAGAACCTACTCAGTGTTTGTAAAAGGTAATATTAAAACAGCAAATCATTTGCTGCTAATTACTACTTTGTAACCTTACTGAGTTTCTAGGTGTCAAAGTCAGTCACTGTTATTCCAAATTATTTTGTAATTTCCCACATACTCAATTTTAACCAGATTTTCTATATCCATTGGCAAAATGTTTTTATTTTGTTCCTGTTTAAAACTTAATAAAATGGTATCGATATGTGTATATTCTTCGTTTCTTCCTTTGACATGAATCTTAAAATTCAGCTATGTCAGAGTGTGAAGTGGTAGTTCCTTCATTTTTACTGATGTATAGTATTTCATTCTGAAAATGTACTACAATTTATATATTCTCCCTTCAAAGTATATACTTCCAGGATTGACAACAATTTAATTTTTCACTGTTGGTGTTGTTTATTGCTGGGGTAATAAGGAGTAATGTACATTGTTCCTATTTCATAGATGCAAACTTTCTGTAGACTGTATTGTATATGTAGAATTATTGCATTGTTGGATATGAGCTAATATAATTTTAAAGATGATGCTAGTTGCTTTTAAACATGGGTATATATATTTGCATTTGTAACAGTAGTTTGCAAGAGTTGATTCACAATGCTCACTAGAACTTAGAAAAGTCAGTATTTTTTACTTTTTTCTATTTATTAAATATAAAATAGTGTCTTCTTATGGTTTTTGTATTTATATATTCATAATTCCTAGTTATATTGAATATAGTTGCATAATCAGACAAGTCAGGTGTTTGCTTACATAAAGTATATACATCGTTGCTCATTTTTAATTGGGTTATAACTTTTATTAATTTTAGAGGTTTAAAAATCTGTAGATACCAACTTTTTGTTGGTGATATGTGTTATAAATGTATTTTTTTCAAGTTATGATTGTTTTTCAACCATTTTATGTCTTCTTTTGTAAACATGCATTCTTAATTTTAGTGTTTTTTAATTTAGCAGACTTTTCCTCTTATGAATACTGATTTGTGATTTGAGAGATCTGATTTTAAGAAAATTTCCCTATTCAAGTTATGAGAGTAAATGTACATTTAATTCAATGATATTTAATATTTTGCAAATATTTAGGTATAAGGATTTCTATATGTGGTTTCAAGCATAGATCCAGTTGCATTTTTTCATATTAACAAACAGTTGTTTGAACAAATTTGGCTATATTTTTTCTTCTACTGATCTGCAACATCACCATTATCATGTATGAACTTTTTATATATGTTTGTCTTTGTGTCTAAACTTTCCCTTTTGTGTTTTGATCAAATATCTATCACTGCATTGATAGTGTTCATTCACTTATTCATCCCTTCAGTAAATAATATCTGGAATGTGCCAGCATTTTTCTAGATGATTAGAATCTGTCAATGAACAAGAAACAAAAATGCCCACCCTTCTAGAGCTTATAATCTTGTGGGGAGAAGCATCAATAAAGTCATAAACCATTGAAATAAGTAAAATATGAAATATTGACGGGTGCTATGAAGAAAAATAAAACAAAGAAGGAGGATAGTGAGCATCAGGTGGTTTGATGTTTGCTGTTTAAATAAGGTAGATAAGGAAGGCATCACTGAACTTGGTAGAAACCTAAAGGAGATGAAAGGGTGACTCACATAAGTATCGATGGGAGCATCTCAGGCAGATAGATCAGTAAATACCAAAGCAAAAAGGGGATATACATTTATCAGTGCAAGGGAGCAGCATATCTGGGGGGTGAAATAAGACAGAATCTTCTGTCCTCTTGTTAATATCTTGACTTTGATTTTTTATTTATTGAATTGATTATTTTTTTCCTTAGTCCCTTGTTTGTTTCCTCTACATTTCTCTTATAAGTGACACCATCTTCATGGTATCATAAAAGTACAAAAGTTTACATTTTGGTGAGCCTCAATTTATCTATTTTTTTTCTTGCTGCGGTTGTATCGTTGCTTGTGTTTTTGGTGCCATATTGTAGATCCTGAAAATTTGCTACTGTTTTCTTTTTATTTTTGAAATTTTCCTTTTATTTATATATATTTGACATCAGTTGTAATCCCCATGTAGTCCCCATCACCACATCACCAGTGCACCATCACCTCAGTCCCCCGTGATCCTGTCTGCCCTCAACCCTCCCCCTCCCCCCACCCACCAAGTGTCCCCAATTTGTCCTTGTCTTTTCATTTTTGGTTTTTGTGTCTTTATTATTATTATTAATGTTATTATTATTGTTGTTCTTATTCCTTTCCTTGATCCTTATTTGTTTCCCTTATATTCCTCCTAGGGGAGGAACCATCTGGTATTTTTCTTTTGCCTTCTGACTTA
>JAGFMF010011974.1:583797-657888 GCA_019455555.1 Galemys pyrenaicus | reverse complement strand
ATCTGTTTTTGGGCATTTAGGTTGTTTCCAGGTCTTACCTATTGTAAAGAGTGCTGCTATAAACATAGGGGTGCAGGTATTCTTTTGAATCAGTGTTTTATTCCTAGGAGTGGGATTGCTGGATCATATGGAAGTTCCATTCTTAGTAGATTGACGAACCACCATACTGCTTTCCATAATGGGTGGACCAGGTTGCATTCCCACCAGCAGTGTAAGAGAGTTCCTTTTTCTCCACATCCTCGCCAACATTCGTTGCTACTTTTTTTGATATGTGCCATTCTCACTGGTGTAAGGGTGAATTGGTGATAGGAATTTCACAGGGAGGAGAAATATACAACATACAAAAATGTAAAATATATCTAAAATTTAAAAAATAAAGTCAAAAAGACACACACACAAAATAAATATGTTGACATGCAGAAAACTGAAGGATCATACACACAATCACACCCACAGGACAAAAAATCATGTGGGATTCCACACAGTGGCCTGCACTCTAAAACTAGGTACACTTGTCTACATCAGGTTGAAGATTACATGAAAAGATGATGAAACTGACACCTTGTAATTCTACAAAACTTATAGCACCGCAGTTCCGTATGGAGAACATACGTCTCCACTGTAAACTCATCAGTCTTATGAGGGACATGTGGAGAAGGTAGCTAGAGACATTAGGTGACTTTTCATTTGTATTGATTTGTACAGCTTATGAAGCATTTTTTACGTGTTATATTGGATTCTTATTGTAATGGCAGCTGTATGATCCATTTTTCAGTTGGATGAAATGAGGCTTAGAGTCCATCATTTGTCAAGCCATTTAGAAGGCAGGAATGTGGCTCTGGAACACATTCCTACTAGCTGGCATTCACTTGTTCTTTCTCCTCTAATATATACATAGTGGTAGCTATATAAAATAAGATGTCTAATATTTGAGTTATATAAATTGTCACCTCCTTTCAGATATTTAATTTGTGTATATAAAATTAATTACTATTTTCCTTATTAAAAAGTATGCACGTACAAAGTATATGTACATAAAAGTATGTATATACAAATGTATAATAATATTACTATAGAAAGAGTTCAATAATTGTGTATAGGAGTATATGTATGTATATATATCAAAAGTTCTTTAACCAAAGGGAAGTATAGTTTTCTGACTTAACCTTCTTAAGGTATAATGGTGATATGAGGGAGAGTTAAGTGAAACTCCAAATTGCCATGTCTTCTGCTGTTCTGAAGCACATGTCCTTATTCTTTAAATGTGGCTAGGAAAAGCATAGTTTTAAATCTGCAACATATGGCGCACATTAGGGATAATAACATGTTTGATGGTTCAAATGGTACATTTTATTATTCCATTGTGATTTCTATTATGTTATTTATTGTGTGTAGTTAGCAAAATGTTATTATCTTATCTCTAGGCAATTGTTCTTTGCTTTAAGGAGATGAGGTTGTTTTACCATATTCATACATCTTTGGAATAGCTATTTTATATTCATTCAATCTTGACGTCTAGATCACAAGTATGTATGATGTAGTGTAATATCACTAGAAGCTCTAGAAATAAATGATTTAGAAGAATATGAAAATATAAAACAAAAGATAAACAGTCAAGAGACCTTATTGGTGGCAGATTTTAATGACATTGCTTTTATCATACCTTTTCCAATATATCATGTTATAAAAAGAGATGTTACAATTTCTTGAATTCTTGTTTTTCACAGCAACAGGCATAGCAAACAATATGTTTAATCACAGTTAATGTCTCCTTTTAGATTTGATTATTTTCTACCTAATTCATCATCTCATCTTGGCCATTACTGCTTTCTGTTGTCTTCAGATTGCTGAGGTGTGAAATGTGAACTCTGCAGCATCTTCTGATAAATATTAATATCAAAAACAAATTTTTCTAAACACATTCACCTTAGATTAAATTGAGCTGTATTCATTATGATAAAGCATCTTGTTAAAATGATAGTAACAACAAATTATTCTTTGATTATTTTATGACTAATTAAAGCTGAAAGACTTCAGCATGGGTTTACTATTCTCCTGTATTTCCCTGGACATATGACCAAAATGATAGTAACAACAAATTATTCTTTGATTATTTTATGACTAATTAAAACTGAAAGACTTCAGCATGGGTTTACTATTCTCCTGTATTTCCCTGGACATATGACCATTTTCTTCTGTGTAATTTTCTGAATTGAGAAAAAAGTCATTTTTTTCTTGTAGATATATATATATTTCAACATAGATTGATTTAATTTACCTTTTTTGAAAGAAGTGAAATAAAATATATAAGCAGATTTAAATATAAATTATAACTACATAGCCAAGTCAAAATCCTTTTTTTTTAAGCAAGAGGATATCTAGCCATCCTGAATGACTATAGTAGTTTTAGAGGTATAATCTGATAATTGTGTGATATACGGTCTGTTGTATGTGTGAGTGTGCCCGTGTGTATCGAGATTATCTAGAGCTGAGTTCTGGTTCTACTAGTTAATTGTGTGTCTGTTGGCAAGATACTTCAGCTTCTAAGCCTCATCTTCTGTCATTCTATTTGGTGGCTGCATTCCAATTTCCAAAGGTGAACTGGAAGAGAAAACAAATGAGACACAGCTTTGGCATAAAATAGGTTCTCAAAATATCTATTGACAAAACAGAAATATATGTTGAAAATTGTGAAGTTATTCTAAGTACTCTACTCAGGACAGATTTGCTACTGCAGGTTTTCAGATAGAGCAGCTAGAGTAGTCTACTTGTTCAGTTACTGGGGACCAAATCTTCATGATTATACAGTGAATCCTCACTTAATGTCATCAGTGTGTTCTTGGAATGGCAACAGAACTTCATATTATTATTATTATTTTGGTCACCAATGTTATAACGAAATTACCTTAAGTGAAAGGACATGATTAAAGGATCTGTAGTACATTATCTACTTCGTCACTTGGTTTGACCACACTTTAGTCAGGCTTCTACCCTTATAACAGGATCCTCAAGTTTGACTCACACAAAGTTTAAGCAAGTGGCAAAGTACAGAACAGGCCTCCTTAGCAACTCTTTCTGAGAATTTTTTGGCCACAGAGAAATGTCTTGTTGAAGCACCCTGATTTTACCAAACTCCTCACCACCACTTGCCCCTTTCCTCGACAAAGTTTCTGTTCCCTCCATCCTCCTCCCTGTATAAAAAAGAGCCTTTCTCTGTTTGCTTGTGAAACTCTTGTAGATCATAAGATTGGAATGTTTCCTTACTGTAATGATCTTTTTGAATGATATTTCTCCTTACTTAAAATTCAGCTATCTCTTATTTGACACGGGGCAAGCAGACTGAGGTTCATAGTTGCAGCTTTCCTGCTTCATATAATTAGGCATATAAATGAAGCTACACAGGTTCTAGTCCCCCTTTGAATTTCACTAATATGGCCTCATTCCTACAACCTCACTGCAATTGCTTTGAATATTTTAACTGCCTTGAGTTCAAAAACAGAATTGTGTCTATATTGTATTTTCTCTTTAGTATCTCTAAAACTTGGATACTTCTGAAACATTCTTCTCACATGATCCTTTAATTTACTTTATTCCCCCCATCTGGTTCTTGTAATTTGAATATATGTATCAAAGGGCTTTGTCTTCAACTTTTCTTTTTTTAACCATCCTAATGATGGTAAAATACTTGAAATGATACATTTTTATTTCTATTTTTTCCATCTGTCTGGATTTTCTTGCTATATAAGAAAAGGTTAAGGCTCTTTGTGGCTTATTTGGGGGTCTATAGAACAGTGAGGAGTCTCAGTGAGATTCAGTCAATCCTGTGAGGAAAGAATAAAAAGGGATTGGTTAAGAACTTTGAATTGAGTTTTCCTATGTCCCTTGGTATTTCCAGAAATTTCTGTAACTGAACCATGTGATTGCTAACAGCCAATGAAAAGCTGGTATACCAATAGATATACCCCATTATAATATAGTTACTATCACTGGGAGGGCCTGTCTTCATGTCCTCTGGCCTGGCCAAGTTTGGACTTTTGGACTTCTTCTGGCCAAGAATGTACTAACCAGTACCTTCATTGAAAAGCAGGCATCTGAACACTAGAGTAACCTTCCCTTTCTTAACTCTGTTAGAACAATTATTTTTTTTTAATGAGGGGGAGAAATAGTGTAGAAAAAGTATGAAAATACACACACACATATACACATAAATAAATGTATACCTATATCCCATGTATATATGAAAAGTCATAAAAACTAATATGGGAGGGAATGAAAGTTAGTAAAGGAACATCACTCAAGGAATGAGAAAACAGAATAAAAAGAAATTATCATGAATAATCCTGTAGATCCTGTAGAAAGTAAGAGTGAGTAAAAAGCAAAGAGACTGAAAAATATAAATATTTAAACACTTGAAAGGGGAAAAGACAATATGTAAAAATGAAAGATTATGAGAGATAATTAATGTGCAAGGAATGAGACACTAAAAAGATCTGAGAATGAAAGAGGATGTGAAAAACAATAAGATGAATGTAGAGAAAATGCAGAAAATATGAGATTAAACATGAGAATAATATTAAATAAGGTATAGGAAAGTGGAGGGGAGAGAATGAAATCCACTGATAACGAGAAAAGAAGAGCATTAGATAAAAGAACGAGACCAAGAATGAGAAAGTAGAATGAGAAGGAATGAAACAAAAATAAGTGAGAAACTAGAGGAACTGACACATAAAAAAACGAGAATGAGAAACTAGACAAAGGAGAAAGCCTTCCAGAGTTTTCCATAAGTGAGCTCACCAGTCCTGTGGGCAAAGGGTGGGAAAACGGGATGGAGCAGTTGGAAAAAGCGCAGGCGCAGTCCAGTCCGAGTGCAACAGCACATGCGCAGACGGGCCTCAGGCACCTGTTGGTGGACAGGTAGTTTGTCGGGCAGTCCAGCACACCAAGCTCCTGGCTGCAGAGTTGGTGTTGAGAGCCTGGTGGCCACCAGGCCACATGTAGGCATTGTGGAGGCAGGTGAAAGAGACAGGGGGGCGGGATGCCCTAGAGGGTGCAGAGGCTCCCAAAGGAGTGGATAAGGAGGGCCAGAGTTGCTGAAATTTCCCATGCCCTGGAGTCAGGTGATTTCAGTTTTGTGGGTGAGGGGAGCATGTAAACCTTTATTTCTTTGTTAAGCCCAGAAGTGTGAATTTGTTATAACTTAGCTAACCTCTGGACTCTTGTGATTGCAGCTTTCAGGGAGGTTCATGATCATTTCTTTACCTTTATCTTGAGGTTGGATTCTGTTGGCCTTATCTTAGCTACTCTGCACAAAAAAGAGACATCTACTTTGTAAAGAGGCATCTTTGTAAACATTCACCTAAGGCTGTACTGAAGTGGAAGCCCTGGAGTGACACACACAGGGTCACCTTGGACCCTAGGGCACCTGCCTCTAGGGCAGGGCCCTCCCTTGGGGAAGAGCTCCAGAAACTCAAACTTCCTTGTCTGTTGCTTCATCTTGTTTTTGTTTTGTTTTAACATTGTGTGGCTGTTTGGTCAGTATTTGTCATTGTGTTTTAAAAGTTCCTTTTTGGTTGGTTTTGCAGATTTTCAACAGGTTTATTTTTGAAAATCACCTATAACTGTACCATTAAAAGCCTCAATGGTGATATATTTAAGTTCTATCTTAATGATATGCAATACTGCTTTTAAGGGAAGGGATGAGAGGTGATCTGTCTTTGCTGCACTAAATTAAACAGATGATTTGGATTTTGAGCTAAGGATAAATCTCTTCTAGGAAATGTCAGTAATCTTGTGATTTTTGAAATGTGAAACAGCTTATTAAAATTTCATATAAGCCACTTTTCAAAGAATATTATATACTCTTTTTAGAAGCGTTATATGATGAATAAATGAAACTGAATCAGTAAGTTTTAGGAATTAGATATGCATTTGAGAACAAGGGAACAAAAAAATTTTTTCTTAGCAAACATATATTCATGGTACCATCTAAACTAGAAATTTGCAGATGGAAAAAAATATCTCAGGACAATTCAGTAAATCCTTTTACCATACATTATTTTTCCCCATGGAGAGGGCAAAATTACCTTGATTCAGAATATATATATGTGTATTTGTGTGTGTGTATATGTGTGTGTATATGTGTGTGTATGTGTATGTTTGTGTATTTCCTTTCAAAGAACAGAAAATTCAGTGTATAGTAATGAGATCTACCAGGAACTGTTACTTCTACCAGGGAGTGGGCTGATATTTGACAATGCATAGAGATTTGCATCTAAGTTTCTTAGCAAGATAAAGGCATTTTTTTCTCACCAAGTATTTGCTTCTCCAGTATAAGTCATTTATTTTATCCTCCCCCATTAAGTATTTTTAAAAGTCATAGTACAAATTGTTTTCAAAATGAGTCCTTTGCTTCATCCCTTATCTTGATTTCAAAGGTCCACAATTGAAAATTTTCTATTAAAAGATTTCAATGGGTTTTACATAGAAATCTTTCAAGACCTTTGACTGCTGTAAGAAACACATATGTGAAATTAAAGATAATGCCTATCCTTATTCTGTGATTATCGTAGGAATGATTTTAATGCAATAACTCCTAAATAATGTTTCTAAGTTATTTAATCATCTATTTCTATATTGTATTATTATAATTTAACTTCTAGATCTATATTTGCTGGTTCCTGTTTGTTTCTTTTTCACTCTTCAGAATTTTGGCTTATCTGAGACATCTTTGAGTCAATATTTCCATAAATTAATAGTAGAGGTTTTATAAACTACAGGATGCAAAGAGAGCAAATTATCCTTCAAATTGGACAATTCAAGGATTATTTAAAAGATGTTTCCCTTGTAAATCTAATGAAATAGCGTGCCAATTAGAACTGAACCATATAAATGTGTCCTCCAATTGTGAACCCTAGAAAGGTGACAGTGTAATGAGATTTGACAGCATGTAGAGAGGTGAAAACTCATTAACAAGCTAGGATCTGCATAAAAAAATTATTAGCATTTTTGTATTATGTAAGAAGATTGCTTAGCATTTCAGGAGGAGAGCCACAGTTGTGTGGCATTTAAATCTATTCTGAATTAAAAATGATCAGTTTAAAAAAATTATAGAAAATTCTTATGCAAATGAAATGTAATCAAGCCATGCTTCAGACTCATTATGCATGATTGATATGCACTGTAACTTGCTTACTAATTCAAGGAGCAGAGGAATTCCAATTATCATATTGTTTATGCAGTGCTGTGCCACACTGCTGGAAGTGATATTAAATTGATTACGATAAACGGTGTAAACCAACAAGATGGGTCCTTATCCAACTTGACATTTATTTTATATGAAATGATGAGATTTTCTTACTATCCTAGAAACCTCAGCTTCCTCATAAGTCTTGAAGTCTTTCTGAGGTTCTTAAAGATAACAAAATCAATAGAATGAGAGTCAAGATAGATAAGAGAGAACACTACTTTGTAATGTCTTTAGTAGAAGCTACTTACTTGTTGACCTAAAAGTTTGTTTGTTTATTGCTAATCTGTAATTAGAGATTTCCCTGATGTATTTCTTTAGTGAGTTCATGTCTAGTTGTGCAAATTCTTGGTAATAAAATTGCAAATTGGGCTAACCTTGGAAAACTATGATGTTAACAGCTTCCAGAATTTCAGCAATTCTTAAATGTTTCACAACCTACAAATTCCATACTGATATTTCAGCAATTGCTGGCCTAATTTTAGGATTCTGACAACACTGATTGGTTTAGGACAAAAGCTAAAGTTGATGTATGAAAAGGAGGTGTTGATTTTTTATATTTTATTAAGGTAGATTTTATGGTGCATTTTTTGATACTGTTTGAAAATTGAGCATACATTGAAAATCTATGTTAACCATGCTTAATTTTCTCACAATCTTCAGAGTTTAAAAGTTATCTTTGCAGTTAATATTTTTGTTTGAAAACACTCTGGTTCAGGATAAAAAACAATGGTGATATATCAAATGTGATATATCAAAAGTCTTCTAAGTTTTATGTGACGAATTTTAGGATGTCTTTTTCATAATATGTGACTTCTGATTTTATAGACTTGCTTTAGTAGCATTTAATTGGCATTTTAAACTTTAATTTTTATGATTTTAATATTATTAAAACCAAAATTCATCTGAATAATTTTTGCAATCTAATTGTCTTTATTAAATGATTCATGAATCCAGCAGCATCCCATCTAGAATGTAGAAAGGTTCTCCAAGGGTTTGTGCAAAATGAAAGGTTTTTTGTAGTATACAGAAGGCAAATAGGAGACCTTTTTGGTATAGAATCATTTGGGCAGACACTGGAGAAGCTCTGAAAACTACTGGAAGTTATATTTTTATAAGGGGCATTTACATGTATAAGGGAAATCTCCATTTGTAAGGGTGTCTCCCTACTTATACCTAGAAGAGGAGGATGACAAATTCGCTACAAACTTCTGTCTGTGGAGAAGTAGCACCTAAATATGCGTACCAACCATATCTTCCATACACAGCTTTTTCTGGTTACCTCCTTTAACTGGCACCCCACCAGCTTCCAACATTTTCTTTCATCTTTACCTGGAGACTATTCCAGATGGTGACTTGGTACAATTCCAGGGAGTTACTCGTTTTCCTGGCATATGTGTTATTAAATTTTTGTTTTCTCCTGTTAGTCTGTCCATTACAAGGGCATCTCAGCCAAAAACCTGGATGGATTGAGGAAAGATTATTGTTCCTCCTCTGTGGTATGTAATACTATAGTTCAGAGTTGACCAGGGTTAGTTGTGTTTGTATTTCCTTCTAGTCTTTGCAGCAGGAGGATTCTCAGTGTTCATTCAAATCTGATAGAAACATTTTCATGTCTGAGCATTATAAAATGAAATGAGATGTGACATCAGGCTGATATTAAGGTCATTATATTTTTTGTTTGGCATGTTTTCTAATGCTCAAACTCCGTTGCTTCTATATTTTGTTAGTGAGTTAATCCAAAAGGAGGAAGGTTGTTCTCTTTTTGTCTGCTGGAGAGTGTTACAAATGTGCATAGAATCAGAGATGTTTAATATGGACTGGTAATTTATTGAACAGAGTTTCTCAAATTTATCACTGTTGTAATTTTTCTTGAGTGTTCTTTGTTGAAGGAAACTGTCCTAGTGCATTGTGGGATGTTGTTGGCTATTTGGTGAAAAAGATGAAAGATGAAAGCATCTTTGGCTTTCATCCAACAGGTATCTATGATGTTATTCATGCTTGACATGACAACCACAAATCTGTTTAGACAACGAAATTCTCCCTGAGGGGCGTGGGGAGCATTAACACCTGACTTGAGATCCTTCATGATAGAGAGTACTGGTAGGAACAGGAATGAGGAAGGATTGCAGAATAGAGAAAGCACAGGAGGTGGGAGGTTTTCCATAAGGGAGCAGGTAGGGTCCAAGAGGGATATAGGAGGTAGGAAAGAAGGGAGAGGGCAGGGGCGCAGCAGGAAGATCCTAGAAGGATGCAGGTAGACTGGGAGGGCTCCCAAGGGTGAGGCTACCGAGCTCCAGGAGTCCAGCAGGACTGCTGTGGAATTTCCTGGAGGAAGCCTGGGAGCCTGTGTGAGCCCGACAGCACATGCCACTGTGCTGGAGCTGTCCTTTGTACCTGAGTCCAAATGCAGGTCAGGGTGCTGGGTCTCTCTCTCTCTCTCTCTCTCTCTCTCTTTTTTTTCCCCCAGGGAGACCAAAGACTCACTTTTGGTTGCAAAACCCAAAATATTTTCAGGGAAACCTCTGATTTTTAACTTGCCTGTACACTTTCTCAGATCTTCCCTTCCTGTGTGACCAAAAAAGAAGGCACAGTGGTTCTGCAAAATGACCATGGCCACCAGTAGCCTGTTTGCTGCACTAACCGCACCTGATGGAAGCCCAGCACAAGGTCAGTACGGAGTTTGTGATTGAACGTGTTGTAGACGCTACAGCTGGCGGGCACATTTCCAAAGGGAGCGTCCCTGTTGCCTGTGTGGTTCCCAGGCTGAATGTGAAATCACGTTACTGCATCAGTCGAGCCGCTCAGAAGGCTGCCCAGTAGACACTTGGCATCAGGAGGGATCGAACACCCTCACCTCAGTTTAAGCCTGCAGGTGCAGCCCCCAGCCTCTGACACAATCAAGTATTTGTCTGTTATTTCTAATAGTCCTTAGGATTTTCTGTTTATGATGCATCCACACGAAGTGGCAGTCTTACTTCCTCCTTTTTAATCTAGGTAGCTTTTCTTTATCTTCCTCATGCCTACTTGTTCTGGCTAGGATGTTTAATATGTTGTTCATGGCTAGGGATGGGAGCCGGCATCCTTTTCTTGTTCTTGATCTTCTTGGAAAAGCCTTAAGTTCCCCGTTTCTTAGTGCACAACTAAGAGATAGCCTCGAACTCCAGAACTTGCATGGTCTAAGGAAACCCACCATCTGCCTCATAAAGACAAACACTGTGCCTTGGTGTGAAAGACCTTTACTAGAACTAGTGTACGTACAGGGGGAAAGAGAAGAAAGGATACTAGTGTCCTAATACAACTCCCCAAATTACCCATCCCTTGGTGGGCAAATGCCTAGCTGAAAAGGGTTGGACCGAAGCAGGGCCACTGAGGCCTGAGAGCTTGCCACGAGCATAAGGCACCTTCTGGCAAGGAAGCCTGGGAACGAGGGTTTGAAGTAGGTGGCAGAACGCTGGGACAAGAGGAGACAGCGCATCAGAATAAGCGCTGCCACTGTCAGCCTCCCCATGCGTCTCTCACCACGTCTCTCCCAAATGTCTCTTCGTGTCTCTCCTCCACACGTCTCCTTCTGTGCATCCTCCCCCACAGTACCGGGTGCAAGTCAGAGCACAGGACAAGCAAGAGCAGTACTCTTTTTAGCCCACCCGCCTTTGTGTTACAGGGCTTTCCCTGGCCGTGCATCTCTGGCCACATCTAAGTGGGGTGGGAACATGGTGCCTCTCTAACATGTGAGTTCGATGTTACCTCTGGATTTGTCTCACGTGCGTTTGTTACTTTTAGGTGTCCTCGTTCTTTGACTAGACGCTCAGCCTTGTTGCTGACCTGTGTTGCTGTTCCTTGCATGAGCCGACGTGTGCAGTGCCAGCTGCAGCGTGCAGCATCGGGAGGGCCTCGCAGCACCGGACCCTGTTAGCTTACTAGGCTGCCGGAGGGGGCGTGGGGTACTAGGTCTGGTGGAGGTGGTCGCTCCAGTTCACATTCATGTGGGACCTGGAGACTGGGGCCTTGCGGGAATGCAGATAACTACCCGAAAGTAATCTTTGCACTAAAAATTATTTTGTGCTGGCAAATGCTACTCAGTTCTGTTCTCCTTCAATTTCAGTAGCAGTTTACCTTTACAAAGGGCTGTATTTCGTCATTTCACCTTCAGGAACTGACACACATGCCTTTGTCCTCCGGCCCTGCAGAGTCTCTGCAGTTCACGTGTGCCTATGTGAGCCTGTTGAGTGCAAGGTGATTCTTTAGATATTCCCACATCCCAAGCCCTGTACATCTGCTAGAGAATAATTCTTCACAATTCTCTCTTTTGAATAGGCATTAATGTGAAGCAGTGGAATATTATTCTGCTTTTGAGTTGTAATCAAATGTATCATCTATATGCATAAATGCATTTTAATTCATGACACATTATTGGATATAAAAAGTTGATGTATATTTGACTAAGAGTAGCACCTGCAGGCTTCTTGGCACTTCTTGACATTGTTTATTGACAGTTCTCATAAATCACATTGTCTCCTATGTTTCCTTTCCTAGTTTTACTTAGAACTAGGTGAATTATCTCCCCCTGTTTCATTCCTTAGTTTTGCAGAGCCACGTTTTGTGCTGGAAAGGGCAATGGAAAGTCAACTGATTTTCTTCCTCAGACTCAGAATGGGTCCAATAATTTCCTATAATATATTTCAGACCATTAATCTCATTTTCCAAAGCAACTTATCTACTTTAACCTGCTTTTTTTCTCTAAGGCTAAATCATCATTTTCATATTAGGGATAATACAGCCGCTGGGGGAATGGTTAAAGGACGGAGGGATGGTTGAATTGAAGAAAAGTAAAATTTACTCTGGGCCAGCTGGTGTGTTCTGAGATGTAAGGAAAGGAATGGCAGAGGGTGGTAGTCCCACACCCAGTGCAGGGACACAGGTGATGCAACCTTACTTTTTTGTTCTGTGGCTCCAGTAGAGAATTCATTATTAAGCATGTGGTCAGTAAGGACTGATTGTGGATGAGCACATAGGAATAGTCTTTATTTTTTTGGTGCCTGCATTTCTTACCTTTAAAAATACAATGTGTATGATGGATATTATTTTTTCAAGAACTGATTATATTCATGAGCCTTAAAGAGAGACAGGTATTAGTTAAGAATACCAAACTCGGGCCTCCCTGGTGGCGCAGCGGGTTGAGCACCTCACTGTGAAGTATCCCAGCACAGCAGTGCGTGTTCGATCCCCAGCCAGGGAGAGGACCCACATGGCACAGCAGACCTCTCCTGCCCCGCCTGCTGCTCCCCTCAGCAGTGTACTTTAGTAAATCTGCCTGTTCTGTTCCCCACTCTGTCTCTGGTGAATTCTCTCACCTCCCGTGAATATGGCCTGTACCCCTGCTCTTGTGTGCATAAATAAATAAATCTTAAAAAAAAAAGAATACCAAACTGGTGAAAGGAATAATACAGTGATTATCTCTGTACATATCACTCAGCTGAAGAAATAAAACATGACTTACAATATTGAACCATTTTTGTTCTTTGGAAATCTGGAAATCTTTCATTTGGACTTACTTAACTCCCAGGCAATTGGGACTATGTAGGAGATGATTTGTAACACAGTTAACGTGCTGCTTGGAGAGATGGTGTTTAATTTTCTGTGGGTTACCAAATTTCCCAAGTAAGTAGAAGTTTCTCGAAGAGGAACTTAGTACTTCCAAACTTGTATTCCATGAAATTTTCTAGCAAATTACTGGTCACATTTAAAATTCAGGTATTCACCTTATGTTGATTATTGGGCTTAAAGCTAGCTAGCATATTAATTTAGAAGATATCTCATTAATAGCTGACCAAATAGAGTAAAAAAGGTAACTTTCCACACAGTATACAACAAGGAAATCAGATTAGGAAAAATGATAAATTAAAGTAGATGGCATATTCCGATTAAGAAAATGTAGTTTTTTCCCTTCTGTGATAGAGTCCGCTAACGTGGAATTATCATGACATCAAAACCCTACAAAATATTGATAGTCTTGTCCTGTGATCTTTCTGCATGATATTGGACTTGGCTAAGTCTAGACTTATGACACAGTGGCTGCTCCAAATTGTAGTTCAGCTGACTACTTAGCATTGAGAGCAAAATAAACATGTAATTCCTGAAACAAGGGAAGGTTTATGAAATAAATATTTTCTGCTTTACAAAAAAGCTTTCTGAAATTCAAGAGGGTTTTGTTTTTAAAACATACTTACTAATTGCATTTAAGCATAAAAATAACTCTTAAGGTTTTCACTCAGTCGGCTCTATACCATTGTACATACAGTATTTAATTAGATGATTCATTAAATTTATGAATGTTTTCAGCTTGTGTTGAATATAACTTATTAAATTTTAATTTTAAGTGACAGTGTAATAACCTCTTTTGCAGTCATCCTGCTTAGGCTGACTGTGACTATATACATTTATGTATTTTGCCCTCAGAAGTGGAGGTGTATATGCACACACGCAACTAAGCACATTTTTTCACACTGCTTCCTACTTATTTTCAGCCCAGGTCCAACGTAACAACTTCTCTCTTTGTGCTCTGCTCTGTCCTCTGCACATGGGAGGCATTCAACACATGCTAAGTGATGCAAATATTTCTGTTTGAGCAGCCAGTGAATAATTGCTGTCTTTAAGTACCTGTGCAATCTTGGGCCATCCACTAACTTCTGTGTGCCTTGGTTTACTTACCTTTATCTGAATAGTGTAGACCCAATAGTTTTTGAAGACCAGCCGTGAGTAACCTATCACTGGGTAACTCACCCCCTCCCCTCTCATCCCTCCCACTATCTTCTATTCCCTCTTCACCTCCCCTGGGGATGCTACTGTGTAAGTTGCCTTAATGCCATAAAGATGTGTGATTGTTGTGCTTTCAATTTTTTAAGTTTGTCAATAGTCTTTACATTGACATTTGGGGAACATACAGTCTTTCCCGGTAAAATGAAAACATTACTCCATATTTGAAGTCTTGATCATCAAACTGACCACTTTTGGTGGAAATGGTTCTTGCCTTTCTGCCCTCTAATACCCCAATTAACATTTCCTGGCCACTTCCGTTCAGCATCATGTTGGGCCGTGAGAGGACTGACTACCAGATCTCCTCCTGTACTAAATCTCCTTGTTACTCTGGGCTACTCATTTACAAATTATGCCTCAGTTGCCCAGTGGTCAACATAAGAAACTTTGTTTGGTAATGTCTAGACTGTCTCATATTCTGATTGTCTGGGTCTATGTTTTTGGATGCCACTTATTTAAAGAACTCTTAATGAGTGTCTCCTATGCTCCAGAATGGTAGTATATTTTAAAGGTCATAAACCGAGGACCAGAGAGGTTTAAAAAGTATCTCTATCTAATTGTTAATAAAATGAAAATACTACAAATGGCAGAGTCAGGACTTGAATCTGTCTCTGTCTGATTCCATAAGCCATACGTAGGGTAAGTGATGCTCAGGCTTTTATGCCACTGGCCTCTGTGGCTATCACCTGCAGCCTTGAATGCAGGAGGCTCTTGGGAGTGTGGGCACAGGGCACACATGCCCGATGGTGGGCACCTGGAGTGCGGTGTGGGCATGTTTGACTGGGCACCCCCGAGCCTGGAGGCTGAGGTTGTAAGGGTGGCGTCAGAGACTTTGTGGCGGGTACAGCGTTGACAAGACTGATATGAGAGGCCGAGTGACTATAGCAAGGCAGGCACACTGGGGAACGCCAGAGAGAGCCCAAACAGAGACGCGTACGGACCCTGCCAGGGCGGAGGAGGCCCGCCAGCCTCCGGCCTCCTGCCCTACTGCCTGCCCAATGCTAGTTGCCTCACTATACCATGCTAGCTAGAAGAGTTGGGTCTGTTTTATTTGTAGGTGAAGGGTAATGGGGTTTTGTGAAGATTAGTGTGATAAAAGGCATGATTTAGATAGGCAGTGTTCTTTGCTGATAGTAGCCATATTTTAATTGAGCCCTGAACTTTTCATATCTAGCAGAGCTTTTAGCAAATGGTAGGTACACCATCGATGTTCACTGAATGTGTTGGGGAGGAACAGTTGTCCTACCCTTTTAGGTTCTTTGGGATGGTCTAATTAAACTGGCAAAAGACATGAATAGAAGAAAACCACACCTAATTGCATACATGTGGGAGCCCCTCAAAGACATGAAGGTCCCCAACTGTCAGGCGAATGCAGCTTATGTGCCATTGTGAACTAGGGCAAAGGGGGGAGGGCTCTTCAAAGCAAAGGAAGACAATGCTCAGGTAGACGGAGGAATAAGTGTTTGGTAAACAAATGTCTGCCGTACGCAGACAAACAGACAAAGGGGCGCGAGAAGACCGAACAGCCAGGCCTTGCTGCGTTCTCCCAGACGACACATTAGCTTATAGTCTTTGTAGTTGTCTCTGGAGATAAGCTCTTCCTGCTACAGGTCCCCTGCTTAAATTCTCTTAGGCAATTAAGGGAGCACTGAAGAAAACCTTTGCTGGTTTGCTGGGTCCCGATTGCTTTCAGCATAGAACAGTCTCCATGGCAAAGTGGCACATGTTGGGGTGGCCTCCTTTGCTCCCCGGCAAATGCATGGCTAACTGGAGAGCGAACGGGTGACTGTAGGGACACAGAAAGGAGTGGTGCTGACAGCGGTACTGTGGTGATCTGGAAGGGAAGTAGCACCACTCTGGCCTGAGTCGTGGCAGTGGGGAGGACACGTGCAAGGAGAGCCTGGCTGCACCTGGACTCATTTGGACGTCGGTATGAGAGAAGCCGAAGCTGAGTCCAAAGCTTCAAAGCCTTGTAGGATGGTTTGATACGGTTCTCTGAACTCTGGTGTCTCCTTGTAGTCAGGTATCTCTTCTTAAGGGTAGTGGAGGTCAACGAACAACAGAAAGCAAGTGGAGCACATTACTTCTGGGTGAATGATACACCACATTCATTTATGATTGAATCTGACCCATGGAAGGGTCAGTACAAAGGGAGGTGGTGGAGAAACAGGGGATAGAGCTCATGTGGAGGTTAATTGCAAAGGTTATTGTTGACACTGATTTCTTTTAAACTGTTTTCTGTCTCTTTTACTCCCTTTTCTTTCTTTAATCAAGATGTCTCCAGAAGGGTTTTGAACTGAGTACCATTTTTGTGTGTGTATAGTCGTCTTCCAGCATGGGAAAGTGGAGATCATTGCCAATTACCAAGGCAACTGTACCAGTCTAAGTTACGTAGTTTTCATAAAATGAACATCTCGTTGATGAGGTTCCTAAGAACCAACAGGTGATGAACCTCATCAGCACCGTGTTTCACGCTGAGAGGATGATTGGTCACAAGTTTGATGGTGCCACAGATCAGTGAGAATGAACTGCTAGCTTTTCCAAGTGATTTGTCAAAAGGGAAAGCTCAGGGTAATTGTAAAAAATAATAGATATAATACATATATTTTTCCAGAGTAGATCGCTTCCATGGTGCTAAGCAACATGGGAGTGTTTGTGGAAGCTACTTGGGGAAAACAAAGTAGAAAATGCAGTAATTACCATTGCAGCCTGCTTAATGATTCATAGTGCCATGCCACCAAGGATAAGGGACTGTCACTGATTTTACTGTCCTGAGAATCATTAACAAGCCTACCACAGGAGCCTTCATCTGGCCTAGGGAGAAAAACAAAAGTCGGAAATTTTAGAAAAGAGAAACATGTGCTGGCCTTTCACTAGGGTCATGGCACTTTTGAACTATCTATCCTAAGCATCAAGGATGGGATCTCTAATGGAAGATCCACAACTGGTTAACTACCCACTGGGATGGGAGTCGTTTTGATATGTGAATGGTGAATTGCCTGATTGAAGAGTTCTAAATGCAAATGCAAGGTGGACATCCCCTCCATCAGTACTGCCCCCATGGCCTGTGAGAAGCCATGATATATCTGGAGTTTTTTTTTTTTTTTTGTCCATGCCAAGATTGAAATGGATTCTGTCTCTAAGGTTGTGTATTTCCATATTTCTGTTCTCTGAGTCCACTTTGAGCATCTCAGTGCTTATCTTGTCTTTGAGATCCTGAAGAAGTAGAGAATCTCCAAAGGATGCAAACTTGACAAATAGCAGATGAATGGAATTAGACTGATGGGTGGTTCATATGCATACTAAAGTTCTAGCAATTACTAAATGATTTTTGAGTGTTAAGTTTCTCAATAAGACCATCATCTCTGATGGCCAGTGGCATGTGGCACAGCTGCCCAAGTAGCTGACCTCATGGGTGATAAGTGAGAGTATAAGCCCCTGATTTTTGATGTTGCCCCTTTCTCTCTAGACATTGAAATTTCAGTTCAAATTAAGCTCACCAGATACCACTTTACACCAGTAAGAATGGCACAATGCGAATGTTGGCGAGGATATAGTGAAAAAGTAGTTCTCCTACAGTGCTGGTGGGAACACAAATTGGTCCAACCTCTATGGAAAGCTATATGGAAGTTCCTCAATCAACTAAAAATGGAGCTATTGTATTACCCAGCAATCCCATTCCTAGCACTAGACTTAGAATGAACCCAAATGGCCAAAAATAGATGACTGTATCAAGAAGATTTGTTATATATACACAACAGAATACTATACAGTGATAAAAAAAGATAAACTAAAGTCATTCACAGAAACATAAATGGAGCTTGAAGGGATTATGCTCAATGAATTAAGTCAGAAGGAAAAAGAAAAGTACTGGATGGTCTTACTTATAGAAGGAACATAGGGGGTCAAGGAAAAATAATAATAACATCAACAACAACAAACCACAAAAACAAAACAAAAATAGACAACTGCAAATTTGACACATTCTGCAGGGAAGAAGGGTGGATTGGGATCAAGGCATAGGGTGGGAAGAGCATAAGAGACTATGGTGATGGTGCACAGGTGAGTTGATGGTGGAAATTCTATGGGGATTGCACCTAGGGAAAAAAAAAACATTGCAAGAAAAAAAATAAACATCTAAAAAATTTAAAAATAAGCTCACCAATAAATGTACTTACTTTGACAGTCAGATTTTGAGCTTATGAAAGTACATGTGATAGGGCTTTCAATGAAAGAAAAAAACCCAGTTTTTCAGTATCTTAATTGTTTGTATTAATTTAGAGTATTAAATTAATGAATCAATCTCTGAATGACATTAGTTCCCTTAGCTTAATTTTCAAGCCTTTACTGCACATTCTTTATCCTAATACCTGAGTAAAAGCACTATGTTGAGCCACAGGAATCCCCATTCCAGGAAGCAGTAATGGCAAAAGCAGAGTTGAACATGTGAAGGTTACAAGATGTTCTAGTATACGAGGGGGGTCATAAACTCATAGCATGTGAGGGGAGCATGGCAGACCTGTCAGAATGCCTGGAAGCTGGAGTTGTGCTCCATGAATACTAGTTACTTTCCACCTTATCAAGTATGAGAATGTGTCTCAATCTTCAGGGCCTTCAACCTGGTTATTTCAAGGATAAGAAACTTGGGCGAAGTGGTATGTCAAGGGTCAAATGAACAGTTAATGGGTGGTGGCATGGTAGTGGATAAATACAAAATAAAATTAAGATGGTATTTCTAAAGCCTGTGCAGAAAGCAACTAGGGAGTTTCCATGAGAGGATAGGCAAGGCTTCTGTTGGATGACAAGTCCAAAGATTGAGGAAGTCCACTGAAGTTGAGGGAAGAGAAAATACCATGAGCCAAAGGAAGTGCTGTGAGTTCCCTGGGGCTGCCAAAACAAAGTACCAAGAACTGGATGACTTGAAATACAGAACTGTATTTTCTCACTGTTCTTGAGGCTGGACAGCTTTCGTCAAGGTGTCAGCAAGATCAGTTTTCTTCTGAGGGCCATTAAGGAAGGGTTCTTTCCAGGCCATTCTCTTTGGCTTGTACATGGTCACCCTCTCTCTGTGTTTTCATGTGGCTTTCCTTCTGAACTTGTTTGTGTGCTGATCTCTTCTGATATTGGTACTGGCCATATTGAATTAACACCCAACTTAATGACTTCATTTTAAATTTATTACCTCCATAAAAAGCCTATCTCCAAATGAGGTCACATTCTGAGATACTATAGGTTTAGGGCTTCAACGCATGGATTTAGGGGGAAAGATGCAATTCAGCTTATGATAAGTGCCTTGGGTTCAGTAAACATTCATTTCCTTTTCTACGTAACTGTTGACCTTAGCCAGATAAAACATGAACAAAACAAACTTTGTTCTTACCACATTCACTTTCTGTTAGGGGTATGTGTTGGGCAATCATTCGCCCTTAGCATCTGAGTAAATATTCATAAGACTTGGTGATTAGAATGAGCCTACAAAAATAAATGAGAAGGATTTGTGGAGAGTGTGCTGAGACATCTCATGCAGGGAGAAAATGCGATGGTAAGGAAGGATGCAAAATTTTGTTTGTAGGTGAGAATTTAGACAGCAATAGAATCACAAAAATCTAAAGAACTATTAATTTGGAGCTGTCTCAAATATAAATATAACTATATACTGACATCACTTTTAGTGAAAATGAGCCTTTGTTTGACTTTTGTTGTTGCAAAATATTAGACACACTGCTTAATGACAGCTTCTTGGGGATGTGAGAAATAAAACTGACAAGATACTAGTGTTTATCCATCTGCCTGATGTGAAGTTAGTGGGATTTAAAAACAATGATTTTCCAGGATCTTACAATAGGAATGCGATTTTGTTAAATTTCGAGAGGCAGGAATGAACATGGTCTATAGTGGTCCTCAAAACAAGACCTGAGGGAATATTTTGAAGGTATTGACAGTTATTTCTAAATTGAAAAAAAAGGTAATTATGTAGGATATAGTAATTACTCAATAAAATAGCTTACTGAGTAGTAAATTAAATTCTGGCTTTTAAAATAAATATATATATATTAATGGTAGGTTTCCAATAGTATCACATTGAAAGTCTAAAGGCCAGTATGAATTAAAGACCATTAGATTAATCAAACACAGGTTATGTTTTCCAATATAAATTATATCTGTGTATTTAAATGTGCTTTTACTCTTAGCATACAGCAAAACACCATGTTGATAATCACACAGGGACACATATATAAAATTGGTTTGCCAGATAAGGACCACATAAAATTGTTTTTACTCTAAAAGTAAAAACCTTCAACACACACAACAGATGTTAGGAAGTTTTTACTGGACTGGATGATGCCTACACATCCCTCCAGTAATTGCTTGTAATCTTCCTCTGTTTGTTCTTTGTGACTTGCCTAAAATAAGTCAAAGAGAATCCTAAAGGAAAGGAGTTGTTGTTTTCAGCATTTGGGTGAGTTCTTCAGGGGAATTAAATTGTATTCAGTTTGGGTTTGATTTTTTTCATTGTGACTCACCTGTGTTTATATTTTGGGACTGCTTGACCTCACTGCTTAGTCACTTCCCCATATACATTGTCGGCCGATTTTTGAAATGCCAATTTACTGTAACATTGGCTTTAGGAAAACCCAGAGAAGCAGGACAACTGTGTCAATATCACTCACTGTTGGTTTTCAATTACAAGCATTCTGTCTACCTGCGTTCCATCAGGTGGTAACAAAGAGGCCTTCTCAAGAGTACAGACTATTTGAGAAGAGACATGCTATGAAATATACCATGTCTTCTTTATCAAGTCATTTGTCCTTGGGCACTTAGACTATTTCTAAATTTTGGTTACTATAAATAATGTTGTATTAAATGTGGAGGTGCATATATCTTTTCAAATTAGGGGCTTTCATATTTTTCAGGTAAACTCAGAAGTGGCACTGCTAGGTCATATGGTGGTTCTATTCCTATTTTTTTTGGGGGAGGAACTGCCATACTGCTCTCTAAAGTCACTGTACCAAATTACATTCCTACCAACAGTGCACAAGGGCACATTTTTCACCACATCTTCCCAATATATTATCTCTTGACTTTTTGAGAATAGCCATCCTAACTGGTAAGAGTAAAATTTCATTGTGGTTTTGATTTGCACTTATCTGATGATAAGTAATGAACAGCTTTTCAGGTGTCTGTAGTCATCTCTGTAACTTCTTTAGTGATGCTTCATAATTTTTAATATGTTTTGTATATAACAGGTATTCCAGTGTTTGAATTAATAGAGAACAACCTAGTACTCAGAAACCTCACTAATATCCATGCCAAAACATCAACATTTATATTATAATCCTCTTTTAATCTTTGGTTCAATTTCATGATAGATAGATTGTGAATATAAGCCTATAATTAAACTTTGATCCAAGCATACTTTGATGTTGGTGGAAACAACATGATTTCAGCAAATGTATTCACTTCAGCCAAAAAATCAGTCCATTTGTGGCAATTTGATGAAATATTGCCAAATATGGATATTTCATGTAATGAATATAGGCTGTGGTCATAATTTGTCAAAAGCCTTTTTCAGTAAATTGAATGGAGAGAAAAGAGAAAACATGTGTGGCTCCTTGGCCATCCTAAAGGTTAATATTTGATCAATCCACCAGTATTTCAAGTTACTCATTTTTTGGGTGGTTGTGTTGTGAAATAAAACTGAAAATTATAATGTTCTTAATTATTCCGTTATTGTCTTCTCTCCCACAAAGAATACCTAGGGGGTTATTGGAGATAGCATGAGTTCCTTCCTTTATTAAAAATGATTCTTAAACTTTGGTTTACTTCTCCCTATATATATTTGTATAATTCTTTATGTTCTTTAAAAGCATCATCATAACATATTTGGCATTCATTGAATAATTTCTGTGTTCTAGACTCTGCATAAATATAATTTCATGTATTCTTAGCAGCCTTGTTTGGCACGTGCTATTCGTACTTATAGATGAGGAAACCTAGACTCAAAAACAACATGACCAGTATGTGGCAGACCCGGAATTTAAATCGTAGACCTGTCGGACTCCAAGGAGGTGCTATTTTCATTATGCCACTTTGTGCCTCAGTAGCTTTGTTCCAGTTAGATAGTGTCAGAATTGAGTTGAATTCACGGACTCCCTGCTGGTATCTGAAAATTGCTTTTTGGAGTTGGGAAGTCTTTCTTCTTCTCGCCCCCGCTAAGGGGTTCGGGAATCTATTTCATCCTAAGACAAGTATAGCAGTTTTGAGACAGAAATGCTGAGGTGTTTAGGGTGATCGAGGGCAAAAGTAGATATTAGAAAATGAAGTCATATTGTTAATTGGACTGTACGGTATATGACTATGTAGGAATTGACTTTTGGAACCCTGAGTCACAAAACAATTGAAATTTTTCTCCTTTTTTTTTTGCCAGAGGGATAAAATGACACATTTATATAATTGCAGGGTCTTTCTGATCTCTGTTCTCAGAACAGGTTATGTGGGAAGAGTGGGAAAAGAGACAACAGGGAAAACGAAGCTATGGAAGAGAAAGGAGAGGAGAACAAATGGAAAGAGTAGAGAGAAGGAGGAGGGAGGAGAGAGACCAAGAAATCAAGGACAACTTCCAAGTTTGTGTTTTGAGCTATGAGAGTTTCTGCCCACTGTATGATGCAGAATGAGGATGGAGTAATTTTCGGTAGGATATCCAAAGCTAAGTAGTGAACATGCTCAACTTTGAGGGTGTTAATTAATCAGTGGAGATTTTGTTGAGTAGGAAGTGTACTATTTGGGATGTAGGGACAGAAGTCTGGGTCGATGATAGAAATTTTGAGCATCATCAACATACACATGGTATTTCAGGCCAAAGGAGGGAGTGCAGAGAAGACACCAGCTGTAAGGTTTGAGCCTCACCTGGTACACAGCAATGTTAAAAGGACAAGGCAAAGAGCAGCCAGCAAAGAAAGCTTTGAAGGTGCCACAAGTCAGCTAGGAGGAAAACCAAGAGTGAAGCTGAGTAAAGCAATGTAGTAAGAAAAGGAAGGGCTGTGTGCTGTACTCAGCTCTGCTTATTGGCTATCTAAGAAGAGGACTGACAATTACCATGGGTTTTTTAACATGAAGGTCCATTTGGAGCAGGGCAGATCAATATTGGTGGAGGCAGGAGCGAAAGGCTGATTACAGTGGGTTTAAGAGGGAAAATCAGGAGATGTTGAGAATTGCCTCTGCAGGTTTTGCCTGCAAATGGAAGCAGAGAGTTTGTAGTTTATGTTTTTCAAAATCGGCAAAGTGGCCTTATGTTCATTTACGTAGGTATCAATGGGTCAAGTTGAATGGAATGGCAAAAATTCAAGAGTAAGAGGAGAACTGCTGGAGTGATGTCCTTTAATAGGTAAGAAGGGATGAACTCGAGGGTACAAATACCAGTATTGACCTTATTATGACTATAATATAACAGTATGAATATAATAAGGGGCAAGGGTATTGCATCTGTGGCAAAGGGATTTTTCAGGTATGCTGATGGGGATGTGGTTAACCCTATAAGCTAATTATAACATTAATATCTTCTCCCTTGTTTCATCACATGGTCTGTTCTGAAGATCCCCATTCCTACTATAACTGACTAGGGAGAATCTGGATTTTGGAGGATATGACTGGAGGCCTAATTAGCTCCTACGTACATACAAGTGACCTTGTGAGGAGACTGCTGGTTGGGCTGGAGTGGAGGAGTGACCCCCCCCACAATGCTTTGCTTTCAGTCCTAGAATTTCAGCTTTTCTTGATTATTCTATCTACCCCTAGAGATGCTGACACTGTAGTTATTTTAGGGCTTAATCTCATCAACTAAGTGTATTTAATGTTACATTTAAGAAAATCCTTTTAAAACTACTTGCATTTTCAAACTAAAACCAACAAACTATTTTGGGATTTTTATAGCAAAACTATATTCCTTTTTTCTAGTGAATGAAATTGCAGTGAGGGAAGAGACTTTGAACATAAATTGAGCATTTCATGTTCATCTGTTTTTGTATTTTCTGTCAGAATAGTAGCCCATTTAATTATTCACAAATAATACAGCTATTTTAAACCTTGCAAATTAAACATAAAAAATGGCCTAAGAGTTATAATCTGACATAGTAATCCTTCTGAGTATAATTTATAGTTTGATAGTAATGAAATTCATAAATAGTTATAGCAGTACTAAAACAGGCAGAAAAAAAAATCTAACTTATAATGACCAGATACAATAAGAAAATAGCTTTCTGAATTGTTAGAGTTGATAATAGCTTAATTTCAAGCTATTAAATATGAGAAATAATCTTTCAATGTTCTTAACCTTTAAATGAAATATTTCTAACACCAGTTCTTGCCTGCCTGCAGTAGATGTATAGGAAGAATTCCAATTATTTTATCATAATAAACCATCTCTCTAATAATTGTTTCAAATTATCATTGTTAAAACTTTTGGAAAAAACAGCATGGAAAACTAGCAGCTCCAATCATAGGTACATAGCTAAGAAAAATGAAATCAGATGGCAACATAGAAATTCGTGAATGAATGTTCACAGAAGCATTATTCATAATAACAAAATGTAGAAACAACCCAGATTTCTATCAGCTGCTGAGTGGATGAGTAAATTTGGTGTGTCCACAGTGGAATATGACAATAAATAGAAGTGACGTGTTGACGCATTCTACACTGTGCGTGATCCTGGAAAACGTGAGGGTGAGTAAGTGGAGCCATACGCAAAGGCCATCTATTGTGTGATTCTCTTTATGTGGAATTCCCAAATAAGGCATAGCCATACAGAGGAACATAAATTAGAGGGTGTCTGTGGTAGAGGAGGGGATCAGGAATGGCCAGTGATTGTTATGAGTATGGCATTTCTTTTGGGGGTGATTAAAATGTTTGACAGTAGATACTGTGGTAGCTACACAACTCTGTAAGATATTCAGAAGCACTGAATTGTATATTTTACCACAGTGAATTTTATGCTATGCGAATTATATCTTAATAAAGAAGTTAAAAATATTAGCTTAAGAATAGACTGCACAGGGCCTCCCTAGTGGCACAAGGGGTAAGTCCCAGCACTATGAAGCGTCAGCAGCCAATGCAATGAGTTCAACCTCTGGCCAGGGAGGGGACCCACTTGGCGCAGCAGACCTCCCCTGCCTCGCCCGCTGTTCCCCTCAGCAGTGTGTTTCATTGCATCGGCCTGTTCTGTTGCCCACTCTGTCTCTGGTGACTCCTCTCACCCCCTGTGCCTCTGGCCTGCGCGCCAGCTCTTATATGCATACATAAATAAATCTAAAAAAAAAGGCAGCACAGAATTCACTTTAGTCAAAATCACTTTCCAAATAAGTTCAGAAGTCTTATTTCCATTCTACTCCTTCTTAAAAAAAACAAAACAGCCAATCTGTGACTCACTGTGAAAAAAATAATGAGGTGGAAGAATATTCTCTTTCCTGCTGCAGGAAGTGACTGTTGATAGGTTGATTAAAGTGCAAAGAGGGACTGTATTTCCAGATATATTTTTTTAACTGCTTGAAATCCCAGACAATAAATGTTGATTGTACAATCCAAGTAGTGCAGAAGGATATGAAAAAATATTGCACTGCCAATGGAATACTTGGAGACTCCTCACTGGAGTAGAGTGATTTTTCTTTTCTCATTTTGTTGAGTCTCCCCTCCATCCAGAAATGAGAGTCACTCAGTGAGCTCTGTTGGAGGTGAACCTGTGAGGGCCACAGTGGGATGGCGGCACCGTGTCCTGACGTGCAGGCCCGGCAGACTCCTGACGATCGGACTAGTGTCTGACTGGACAGTTCGGCGCAGGTGTTCAAAGCTGTCATATTTGGGTGTATTCCCAGGAAAACTCACGTTTCTTCAGGGCTTCTGAAGAGTGTACAAGAAGCAAAAGAATGTTGACCGGGTACAGCAGCAGAAATGCCAGCAGCTTAAAAACCTCACTTTTCAGAGGATAGTAAATCATGCTTTCGAGTTTCCACAGCACACCACAGGCACTGCCTTGCTCAAGTGTCTTGACAAATCTTGGCTTAGGTAGAGTTTGTGCTCTGATCTTGATTGTGTAGGTGAGGAAATAATGTCAGTGGTTGGAACTCACATCTCCATGTCTATACGGTCTGTCTTAGAAATGGAACCTTCAGGGCCTCTCTGGTGGCGCAAGGTGTTAAGTGCTGCACTGTGAAGCATCCGCAGCACAGCAGTGTGAGTTCGATCCCCGGCCAGAGAGGGGACCACATGGCACAGCAGACCTCTCCTGCCTCGCCCGCTGCTCCCCTCAGCAGTGTATTTCAGGAGATGCATCAGTTCTGCTCCCCATTCTGCCTCTGGTGACTCCTCTCACCCTTCATACCGCTGTTCTGTACTCCAGTTCTTGTAAGTTCTTGTATGCATAAATAAATAAATCTTTTTTAAAAAAAGAAAAGAAATTGAACCTTCATTACTGACTCTTCTTGGCGGTTCCTTTCACCACCCCCGATGTCTCTGTCCTGCCAGGTGCCTTTTGAGTTACCCTCCAGAGCCACTTTGGTGAGGAAGTTGCTTCTCATCTGCTGTGAACACTTGATCATAAGTCCGCACGGGGCTCTGGTGTCAGGATCAAGTGATCCCGCTTTCGATATCGTTCTCTTTGTATAGCGTGTGTTTTCTTCCCGTGTTGATTGTGTCTGTTACCATAGTACTTCTCTTAATACCTTATTATCTACTAAGTATTCTCCTCACCTTGGCTCTGCCTGTGGGAGTCTTCTAAGCAGAACAGTGAAAAGCATTGACTTTGGATTCAGGACATATGTTTTATAACCCAGTTTTGTCACTTAAAAATTTTGTGGACTTGGTACAAATCACTCAAGCAGATTGAGACTTGGGTTTTTTTACATGTAACGTAGACTAGGAATCAAATCCCCTTTAAAGGTTTTAGTATATCAATATAGGGTGGCAATACAATTAATTACCCAAATGATGGTAGGCCACAGGTACTAGCAGGGCTGCCTCAGGCAGCGGGGCCTGTGACACCCTGCCTGAATGCCAGAGCGCCAGGAATGGGACGGGCACACATCCTGGCTCAGAGCAAAGCCTCCACACGTTCCGTTTCTTCTCTGACCTAAACCCTCTTCCCCCACTGGACCTTCCTCATTCTTCGGTTGGAAGGCTACCTCTTCAGAAATGCTGTGCCTGACCATACCCTTCAGGTCATTTTTTTCTTTCATAAAGCTTAGTGTATTTACTGAATTTCTGCTGTGTTTCTGTGCATTTGGATTGGCTCCTTCTCCTGTGCTGCTGGAAGCTCCATTATGACTGAGACCACATCTTTTTCATGCACCAATGTACTTTCAATGTATTTAGCTAGCTTAATGCTTGGTAGGCATTCAAATATTTTACAGAATGGATGAAGGAGTCCATGAATATTAATTCCTTTTACCTATTCCCTATACTAGTGGTTCTCAATGAGAGTGATTTTGACCCCCTCAACGCCCCCCCCCACACACACACACATCCACACATACTCCTCAGAACGCTTGGTAATGTCTGCAGACATTTTCCAGAGGGTGGCTACAGCCGTCTACTGAGTAGAGAACAGGGATGATACTAAATGACCCACAATGCATAGGGCAGCTTCCCACAACAAAGAATTACCCAACTCAAAATGGCGGTAGTGTGGAGCAACTGAGGGTTGAATAGCCCTGCCTTATGTCTCCTGCATAGGAATTTGATTACCTTGAGTGGGTGCCAGGATAGTAGCTATAGTAGAAAAGTTATTTGCATTTTAATTTTAAAGATGCATACCATTAAAATGGTAACAGATTATCAATGAGGTTCATTTTATTTCTCAAGAATTAAGCAGTAGATGGCACTAGAAGATACCATAATTTACTCTTAAATTTCTTTGTAGAAAAATTTTTTTCTTTAAGATTTACAACCTGTCATAGTTATTTTCTACACATACTTATTTTCCTATGAAATTAGGTATAAAATTGTATAGCAATATGTCTGTCCATTTCTACGGTACATCCAGCCAGTGTGTACTATGTGCAAGGCACTCTTGTATGTGTAGAGATAAGTCACACACAGGCTTTGTCCTCAGTGAGTGTACACTCCTTGACTTATGCATGCGAAAGTACAGACCTCCTGCTGGCAACCCCAGACTATTACTTGAAGCGTTATTCAGGGTTTTCCCGGTCCAAGGTGTGATGCATGCCATCGATACGCTTGCATGAAGGCATTCCTGTTTGACCTCCCGCGACTTTCCCAAGACTTACTAAACATCTCACTATTTTTGTCCCCACAGAAAAGAAAACCCAGTATTACCTTCTAGTAAACCATAAATTTTCACTTCAATTAAAGAACAAAGAATCACATAAAGCTTTTCAAACAGTATTGATGATGTTTGTTATAGAAAATCTAGCAAACCAGCTCTTGAATTTACATTTAACAAGTGCTAATTGTGTATCAAACAGGGTACTTTTGGGTGTAAAGAAGATGAATAGAACAAAATTCCTGCTCAGGAGAGAAAAACATTCAGAATGTCCCAGATCTCAGCAGATGGCATCCTCATTCATTCACTGTCCTAGACCACACACTTTGGAGTCATTCTTGACTCCTTCCCTTCTCTGCATACTTAATACAATCCATCAGCAAACCCTATCAGCTTGCTAAGCCGTGTCCCCCTCTCCCATAGTGAGCTCTAGCACCCTAGTCCAAGCCATAGTCTTCCCTCTCCTGTATCATCGTGATAGCCTTGCAACTGGCCTCCATGCTTCCCTTCCCTTAGTATCTATTTCTCCATTTAACAAAAATGGTTTTTATAAAATGGAATTCAGATTTGCAACTTCTTCACTCTCTTCCCATTTCAATAAGAATAAAATCTGAACTTACATGGTGACATTTATTCTGGTCTCTTTGAGCACCTCTCCTACTCATTTCTCATTGTTTACATTGGTGCAGTCACACTGGCCTCCATTCTGCTCCTGGTACTCTCACCCCAGGACATTTGCACATGCAGATTCTCTAAATAAAATGCTCTTCCTGGTATTACTCACATTTTGGACAACTTTCTGATCAAATATTACCCCTAAAAAGACCTTTTCTGTTTACCAGCTTCTGTTTCTCTTAGCTCTTTACCCTGCTTTAGTTTTCTTCCATTTTCAGGTGGGTTGTATATTTCAGATGGATACATAATTTTACACCATTTTCATATATCATTTTTTCTCAATAAGTTAGGACAACAGTATACCTAATACCTTAGTATGAATTTGTTTATTGTTTTTATTGTCTCTCATAGCATACAGGAAACTCCATAAAGAGAGGGAACTTCTTTGTCTTGTTCACAATGTGATATGTATGCCAAAACAGTTTCTGGAACATGACATTTAATACATTTTGAATGAATAAATTTTCCAGGATTTAACGTACAAAAATCCGTGTTGGAAATGATTAAATTTCAATTGTAGTTTTTCATTAATAATTTGAATGTCTATGAGTATATTTGTAGTTTACATAAGAAATTAATTAATCACAATTATTGGGACAAAAAGTCGTGTGATGAATTGACAGCAACAGTTAAGGTATCTGAGTTCCTTGTCTCTACAGATCTTTTAACTTTTCTAAATTTGTTTCCTCATCTGAAAAATAAGTGAATAATTCTCATCCTACCTCATGGGGATTTGATGGTCAAATCTGATTATCCTTGTAAACTCTGCTTAATTGTGGATTTAAACATATATATTGCTGGCCTGGGGGAATACAGGATCCCTCAATTCAGCTGAATTTTTTTTTTTATAAAGTAAAAAGTCAACCAAAAATTGTAGTGTGGTTGTATTTTGGAGCCTTTTTGTTTTAATGGCCAGTACAGATTTAGTGATACCATCAAACAACTAAGAAATAAAGAAGAATGATCTTAAACCAGTGAAGTAGAACACTTTTTATAATGTTATTAACATTGCTCATGCATAATTTCAAGATGATATACTTATCATTTTCTGCTGAATGAGGCTTCTCAATAGCTGCTTCATAAAAATGAAAAGATTTTGACTAATTTGAGATTTGCAAAGTTTGAGAAGTGTGGTTTTTGTGAAGCACCTGATCATTTAGTGATTTGTCAGTATCTTAATATACCCAATTATTGGATTATGAGCTCGTGCTTTTCTACATATTATTGAAAACATGCTGCTTGAAGTTCTCACTGGATAGTTGGATTCTTCAGCTAATGAGTGTAATGTATGATCTATGTAATCTCCACATTGATACTCAGAGAACAGATACGTTTTAACCTCTTTTATATATGGAAGTTATTCAGGATTAGGTGATTTTGTATGTTGACATAGAGCAAATAAGTGACACGAAACCAATAATCCAGTACATTCTTCCAGACCCTACATGACTATCCCCTCCCAAACAGTCCAAATACACCAGTGATGTGTCAACTGGCATCATCAGCTAATATTAATTTAGCACACTTGAGGAACGGTTGAGCTGGAAACTGACTCCATCCTCAAAAAGTTGACCACCTGTAGGAGAGATTGATCAGATTAATATAGCAATGAGATGGATTGGGTCAATAAGTGGTTTCTCGTGAATTTGGGAAGGCTTTCTAGAGAGAAATATTAAGCTCCAACTTAGAAAATGAAATGGACTACAGCAAAGTGAACTTGAAGATAGAAGGCTGTATTAGCTGGAATATAAACAGAAATGAAAGAAAAGATGACAGATGAAGGGTTCCTGGGGTTCCCTAGGGCTGTGACCTGGAGGGGTGTTGTGCAGGCAAAGGCAGGTTATGCAGGAGAGACAGACACTTTCTAACATACACGTAATACTTTCCTTCCAGCAAAATAAAGGAAAAATTACCAGAAAGCCTTGCCTGCATGAAATGTCCTTGTCCTTAGCTCAGGCACTGCATATGTGTTGTCCCATTTGATTCTACAACACTGATAGGACATCAGTGTCATAATCATCTTTGGAAACACAGGAAACTGAGGTACAAATTGGTCATATTATTTACCCAAAATTATGCAGTAAATAGTGCTGGAACTAACATTTGAGTCTGGTTCTGTCTGCCTCCAAAATATTTCTTCTTCCCCCACTAATGCACACTGCCTCCTGTTTGTTATTAAATTGCTAAAGAATACAGTTTACCCCTAGCGTTATCACTAGTCACGTGGTACAGTCTGAGATGTGATCAGCTAAGTGGAGACTACTTTTGGAAAACTTTGGATATATGTTTGAACCAAGTCAGAATTACCCAAAGCATGTATTTGTTTTGCTTCAGTGATGCTTTTGAAAATAATTTTCTACCAATAAAATGTATTTGATCTGTTAAGACTGTTCCAAATGAATTGCTCATTTGCCTAAACATAAATTTTGTTTGGAAAACACTTGCAAGTGTAGAGACAGCTTCAATATGAATTATGGCGCTTGGCATGTTCAAATAAGATTGATAGTGGCTGGGCTCAGGATTAATGTCATATATTTTCTGCAAAAGAGCTTTAGTAAGTTTAGTTATGGCATCATTTGAAGTCAGCTTAGTCAGTTGGGAATTTTAATTAAGTTCTGGGCAGCCACTAAGCATACCATATTCTGAGGCCAGTTTTTTCCAAGTAGCCATACAAAAATGGGCATGTGTACATGAGAGCCATTCATGAACAGTAATCAGAGTCAGCCGGTAGGTTCAGAGGGTAGCAAGCTGGCTCAAAGTGATAGTTGCAGAAACGTCAAGCTGATTTAACCATCAGACATACATCTTAGTTTTTCCTTTTTTACCAATAACATTTGAATTTTCAGATTTTGGTTCTGGAAGCCTACCATATCATGCAATCATATAATCCATGCCTAAAACTTAAACGTAACCTAAGCTTCTCTTATGGGTACAGTTATGTACTTACATTTTGGTTTTCCTATGCATATTTCTCCCTATTTTATATCTTCACCTGCAAAAATATTTACCAATCTTTTGGCATGGTGACGAAAATGTAACTGGTGAGAGAACCATCCAACAATGGGTGGATGAGGCGACCTGCTTGCTGTCCAGTGTGGATTGTTTGTATTCCTTCCATTGTCATGGCATTATTAAGGAGTGTGCTTATTTGGAAAACTGATGTTCTCAAGCTGAGACTTCAAATTTTCCTATTATGTGCAAGACTCAAGACTATTTCCTGGGCATTGCATAAAAAACAGACTTCATATTTGAGTAGAAGGTTGTTAAAATTAAGAATATTCATTTTTTTATTATTTCCTTTTGTCTTTCCTGCTCCCAGAGGCTTTTCTTTGGGTAGGACAATGCCCTCTTTGGGATCACCCAAGCTTAAAAAGCTCAGTCATCATTTGGTATCTCTTTCTTCCTCAAAACCTTATCAGTTGCCAAGCCATTCAGTTCTGCTTCTAAAAATTTCCTTTGCTCCTATTATCACTCTCTTTCATCCAGAAATCAGGGTGGCATCCTATACTCATCCTTGCCCTAATCTCCAACAGTGCTATAGCTTTTCCACTTCAACATCGCAATCCCTCACTGTTTCTTGCCTACCCAATTAGAATGGTCTCCAGGTTGATGTGTTTAACCCTACTCATGCCTTAAATGCAGTGATGTATTTTCATGTCTGTTGCTCTTTTTTAGATCCTGAGCTATTTGACAGGGGTACCATCTTGTTCAATGCTATCCTCCAATAACGAGTGCAGTGCCTGGCATACAGTTGTAGATCATTCACCATTTATTAAGAAATGTTTATCAAGCACCCACACTCTGTGTAGGCCCTGGGACTGTAGAAATGTCTCTGTCCTCATAACACTTACGCTCTAGTGGGTGACAGACCCAAGCCAGAAACAAACAAACATTAAGTTGTATTAAGTGGTACAAGTTAAAAAGTCAGGGGATGACTAGAGAATAGCAAAGGGGTTTCTCCATCACATGGGCTTCTCAGATGCCTAATGGAAGAGAAGCAGCAGGCCATGTAATGAATGGACAAAGAAAGGAAACAGCACCTGCAGAGTCCTAGGGTGCTGAGAGTCTGTTTGAGGAACCCAAAGGAGACCAGTGTGACTGAAACTGTAGTGAAATGTGGTAGGATAAATGGTCCTGCGCCAGGCACATCTGGGCAGATGATGGATTTTCGTGCAAGGGCACAGTGCTTTAACAAAGAGAGTTAAGAGCATCAGCTAATCATTTGGAAAGGATCAGTGTTGCTGCCATCTGAGGGCTGCAGAGAGGGGGCAGAAAGAGCAGTAAGTGCTGCTGCAGGGGTGTAGGTCAGAGTTGCTCCTGCATGTCTCTTGTTGGGATTTCTGTAATTCCCTTCTTCCTCTTTGCCATCCTAATCACTTTCCACTTCAGGCGTAGGCTTCTAGTGAAGCTTTAATCATACTTCTCTGGTCTGTATTTTTTAGTGCATAAAAATTTAAGTTCAAACTTTTAGGTTTGGAATTGAGACTTCCTATATGACACCCCTCTTTGTAAGCTTGTCTTCCATTCCTGCCCCAGAATATCATGAGATCAAGTCAAACTGTATCACTCATTACTCGCTGACGGTACCCTTTGCTTTTCCTCTCCATGTATTTAATCAGGCAATTCTGCTGGGAATGCTTCCTTCCTCCTTTCTTGCTGTGGTTTGTGCTTCCTTTTGGGTCTGGTTCGGGCACATCACTTACATGAAACTCTTTGATATCATTGATCAAAATTAGTGTCCCCCTCATTTGGATCTCTGTTTACAGCATAATTCTCTCCCTTTCCTACCTTGTTCTGTTGTCTTAGAGTCTTCTACAGCTTTCCTTTTTGTATCTGCTAAGACCTTGAACATAGTGTGAACTCAGTTAAGTTTTTATGGGAACAAATGCATTTCCATATATTGTGGTATCTAGTAAAATTATATGTGTGCATTTAATGCCTCGTAAGTTAGCAACTACTGCAAATTTTTAAGGTGATTTTTTAAAAATAGGTTTACTTTAAAGCTTTATATCTTGGATACATACTCACTTTGAATCTTTGAACATCTAGTTCTCAGATATAAGAATCTTCTGCATATGCATTTGCTCCAGAAAATATACCTTCTTCCTGAGAATAGTAAGACTTTGGCACTTATCACCTAACCATAATCTTTAGTTAAATACTGAGATTTTAGAAATGAGTGTGCGTGAGGGCATGGCAAGAACACAGTGGTGCAGTGGATTTGCTTTACCAGCTTCTGTCGTTTGGTGTCGCTGTGCTTGAGCTCGTAGAGCAGCGTTGTCTTGATGGCATAGTAGCCGGGAATCAAGGCAGAGTCATCTCCCCCAGCAAGAAGCACAGGGGAGTGCCAGGAAGTGGAAGGTGTCATATCATTTGCTTCAAGGTGAGATCTGTATTTCTAATGGGCAGGATCAATTTCCTAATTACAGATTATATAATTTTTAGTAACTTACCAATTGCTCTCTTTGTAACTGCAGTTTTTAGTAATTAGATCATTTTATGTATGCAACATTTTGATCTTTTAATTCAGTTTTGGTTTACTAAATCTATCCTGTCATATACTATATGAAATTTGGAAGAGAAGGGAGCATTGTAAGCCAGACCTAGGACCCAAGAGAATAAAAATCATCTTGTCTTGGAGGGGTTGATGCTAGGCAAAGTAAGTAAGGCGGGGAAAGATAAATGCTGGATGGCTTCCCTCCTATGTGGAGTATAGAGAAACAAAACAAAGGAACTGACAAAACTAAACCAAAAACAAACCCTAGAAATCTGACTATAATATTGAGGCTACCAGAGGGAGAGGTGGAGAGCAAGTGGGGAGAGGACCCAATGGACTGTGGGCGTCTTGGCAAAAGTGTGCTGTGGGGACATACATCTGAGGAGGCGTGAACCTCTCCCTCTGAATCATACAGTACTGCAAGTCAGTGTGACCTCAATTTAAAGAAATAATGAAAAGAAGCAAATAGATTTTTAATAGTGATCCTTAATAAACTGTTAGGGGAATTAAGGATGTAAACGGGAAGAGAACTGCTGTATTTCTGTGGTTCAGAGATGCCAGTCCCAACTCAAGAACACTCTGGACGCTTCCATGAGGAGTTGGGGGCTTTAATGGTTGGAGGTTTCACTACTGGATTTGTACAGGTTTTTAGAGATGAATTGAATGAACCTTTTTCTCTTGCATTTTCAGTGGTCAAGGCCAGAAATGACCTTTGCAGAGAAAGTGGAGAAGGAATTACCAAGACAAAGTGTATGTCACTGGGGCAGGTCACCAAGGGCACTACAGAGCGATGTGGGGCTGAAGCATAGGCCACTGGGAACACTTGCATGCCCTTTGGGAAAGAAAGACAGATCCCTGGGAAGTGACATTTAGAATATCAGAAACTTGAGCAGAAAAATGTCATCAGCCAGAGGTTAAGACTTACCTAACAGTTTCTGGTGCCAGAGTGCCTGGTGCCATTTTAGGACAGACCCCGAGCTGTGTAGCCTGCAAACAGCTTTGCTGCCCGAGCTGGGCATGGAGCAGGATCAGTGTCTCTTGAGAGCGGGCCTTGTCTCAGATCTCTTCCCACCATCTTTCCCTGTTCCTCGGCCCCTGCTGTTTTCCTGCATGGCACAGATCACTAACTGGTGCGTCATGTTTGTTTGCCTTGTGCAGCTCTCGCTGTGTGGGTAGGTTCCATTAGATCAAGGGTGCTTCTGGTTTGGTGCTGCTTCACTGGCGTGAGTACCGAGTCATTCAGTGAATATTACTTAAGGGAAGGGATAAACGTTCTTTGGCATTGATGAGGGCAGAGGTTAGTAACTAAAAGTGGGAGGTGGCAGCTTCCAATGTCATCAGTGCGTGCATGGAACACTTACTGGGAAGGAGGAAGCTTTTCAAGGAGAATGGGAAAAGGGCAATTCAGGATAATAGGTCTGTAGAAGATGCCGGTGCAAGGGAGCTGGATTAAGAACCTAAAAGGGGCAGTTCCGAAAGTAGCTTAACCTGAATGCTTCAGGCCTTACCAGACTGTGACCATACAGTAAGATCTGTTACAAATAGTGATGAGATTTGAGAGTGGTGCTATCAGGCCACGAATCCAGGCCTCTTTGAGCCAGCTCACTCAGGCCTTACTTCAGAGGAAAGGTACACAGCCAGCATGGGCGACCGAGTTTTTGCTGTTAGCGGATTTGGAAAACTTTTCCAATCATCAGTATTTCAGTTATTTGTATCCTTGGAGTAAGTTGTGAGCTTTGGAGTTACGAATGACTAACATGAATCTTTGTCACCTTGAACTGAGCTTCCTTCTTCCTCCCTCTAAAACCAGCTGTTGTCACCAGTGGACTGTGGACGGCCATGCACTGGAGTCTCTCTTTTTAGCTTGTACATGAGTGGAAACAAGTGAGATCAAGAGTATCGGGCCTCTTTCACGGATAGCAATTCTTGGCACAACTTGCCATCGAAGCTGTGACACACAAGGTAAGAACAAGGTTAAGGTGGCCACTGACCGCTCTAGGATACAGGCCCAGCTCAGTCCAGGACTATGGATGGCAGAGAGTGGAGAAAGCCTCGTCCACATTTAGAGCTCTGTAACACAGTGACCCAGACCGCTGTGACCCATGGCCTCATTGGTGTTCCTGCTCAAACCCAATTTGATAAGCTATTCATTTGTGTGCAGAAAAGCTACGAGAAATTGGGGAGATGTTTTCTCTCCTTGGTCCAGGTAAGACAATTTATCATGACAGAGTGTAGGTGTGTCAAGCATCAAATATTTTTAAATCCAAATTTGGAAGGCATGCGTCTCTACTCTGGTGATGGCCATCAACTTACTCTCTTAACTAAATCCTCATATTACTTTGAAGCTTCACGTGAATTTGCAAAGTAGATTGGCAGCTGCAGTCCCCATGCCTTTCCTTGGACCTGTGTTGCTGTCCCTCCCCCCTGATTTCCACATGTTCAAGTCAGTAGCACTTGGAAAAGCTTTCCCTCACTCGCTGTCTGCCAGGGGAGGCCTAATGCCCATACCAGATGCACTGTTTCTGTTTCTTCCAAGGCTTCGTTCTTTAGGGCGCCAGGCGTCACTCGTGGAAAGACCTCTGAGGACCCTGATTCTGGGCCGTCTTGTGGCAGCTGGATGGAAAAATGGCTCAGTTTTAGCATGTGTCACTGAGACTCCCTGAAGACTTCTCTCAGCTTCTGTCCAGAACCTCAACCCTTGCCTAGAATCTGACAAATTAGCTCATGAAAATCTTATCTTTATTTAAACCATGCAAAAGCCAGCTTGAAACAGTACTGAAACGACAGTGCCCGAACAGGGTCAAAGAACAATGCCAAGGGGGGGCAGGTCACTGTCAGTTGGTTCTTGTCCAGATGCACAATGGCACAACCACGCAGACTCTGGATCCAACAACAGGGTGTATTTAACAAGCAGGAGATTGGGGAAGGCTGGCTGCTGACAACTTCAACGGTGGTCCAACCAATCCTTCTGTCTTCAGAGGACTGGAGTAATATCCTTCTTCTTCTAAGGCCAGCAGCAGAATGACTCAAGCTGCCTCTTGCTCTGCCTTAGATCTCCCTCAGGGTCCCCCACCTGACAAGCCTGTCTGGACCATCTGCAATCCTAACCATCTGATTTAACCATTAGCACCAATCAGCTTGTTTTCCATTTTCACTATGAATAGTCAATGAAATGAGCTGGAACCTGATTGGTCCATTTAGAATCCTAGAGGCACATATAAAAGGGGGAAAAGTCCACCCTGGCCTTTCATCTGTGGGAACGTTCAGAGATGGCGGGCTGTGGACTTGCCCTGCGGCCTCTGGGTTTTGTGGGATTCAGTTACAGTGTGACTTAATGAAACAAAGGTGAAGCAAAATAAGACAGAACTTGCCATGACTGGGTTCTGCAAGAAAGGGAGCCATTGGGGTTACTTGAATGGCCATGAGGCCATCAGTGTGCTCTTCGAGGGCAGTTTTCTTCAGGTGAGCAGGCCCACCAAGATTTCAGTTACAGGAGACTTCAAGTCTTTCAAGCAGGTGATCACTAGGCCCTGCACCAGAGTTAGGGGAAATGGAGAAGGAAGCATTTAAGAAAAATGTAGATGAGAACTGAGGGACTTTGAGTAGATTACATGTGGTGCGCCAGGTAAGTTGGGAGCTGAAAGGTCACCCAGGCCCCTAACCCAGGCTCTCTCCCTGGGCTGTGGTTCAGAGAAGGGGGAATGTGGAAGACAGGAGAGATGAGCTGGCACCGGGATAGCCGCCTCACAGATGAAATAAGAGACCCAGAGCAAACAACAACTCCCTAACTGAGGTGGCATAAGTTTCTCCAGTACTTTTCCATTGCGACCCCCTGACCAAAGAGCAACACGTGGTTCGCCAGTTTTTTCCACTCAGGCCTGGCAGAGAGGGGGCATATAAAAGACCCATAGCCTGTGTTCTGGGTGTGATTTTCTCAGACTCCTTGCTAGGAATCTGTGAATTTCACCCGGGAGCATAATAAATCTTTCCCCTCTTTCTTACTTCTGTCTCCATGCCTTATTCTACCCGCCACCAACCTTACAGGAGTAAAGAGCTCAGTTTAACTCAGGAAGGATGGGGAGCAGTGGCTCCAAGCCCATCCAGTCTCTATCTTCCCTCTCCTTTTTGATCTTAAGCCAGTTATTCACACTTGCATCCCATCTTACAGTCCAAAAGAATTAAACTCTTTTCTGCCCTTGAATGCCCTCATCGTTACCCTTTTACATGCCTCTGCTGATAGCAAAATGTGTTCTTGGAAACTTTCTGCTCTCCTAATATTCCAGATCCTACCAATAAGGGCACACTCATATATGTATTATGTTTGCAGAGGTTGGGTAGTAGATAGAATTAAGAGCTCAGACTCTGAGATGCCTGAGTCAGCTTTCAGCTCTCATACTTCAGAGCTCCGTGACCTTGGGGGCATTATTCATCTCAAGTGTGGTTAAGTTTCCTAGTGTCTAACTTGGAGATAAGGACATGGCCCTCACCTTGTAGAGAGAACTGAGTGGGACTGTATCAGTAACACTCCTGCATCATTCAATTCAGTGTTAATGAGCAATTATTATGCATCATATATGGGACTTGGGGGTCCAGTAAGTCACTAAGGTGTGGTCGTTGCTCTTACTGGAGCAGGAATCCTATGGAGGCACACCATCCAACAGGTAATCCTTTCTCCTCTCCAGGCACATCGATGCTATTAAAGGTCTCACACACTAACTGTGCTTTGTCTCTATGTGGTGGATGGCAGAACTCATTTAGAGTATGCCGGATTGGGGATCCTGGAGTGCCCCCTCAAGCTGCCTCTTAACACTGTGGTCAACCCTGCGGCAAGGGGATGAGTGGATTCCAAGTTTCTAGGCTGCGCCCATGGTTGTAAATTTTGTATAAACAAATTTTTTTCTCTGCAGCTCAGAAATCCTCTTGGGATATGTTGAGCTCAATCTTGTGTAGGGGTTTAGGCTCTGAAGGCTCAAGAGTACGGCCGCCCTAGCATTCTCTGCCCAACAACCAATCTCTCTTCAGAAACCTTTCAAGTCATCAAGGAAATGGCGGCTGGTCTCTGAGGAGTTCTCTCACAGGGGCACCAGGGTGCCTATTTAAAATCAGCGAACAGAAGTTGCTTGTCATCATGCTTAGGAGATAGGGCTTGGTTTTACTGAGGTACAAGAAACAAAATTCTTATCGTGAGAACATTATTCTTAGAGTGAAAACCTAGTGAGAACACCGTAAGAGCTGGTGTGTGTCTGTCTGGCACATGCCTCACGATTACATGCTTGGGGGTAGGTCCTCAAAGGAAATTTGTTTTTATAGCAGACAATTTTTTTTAACAGACACACATTCTTTGTCCTAAGAATCTAGTGGGAGAATCTAGTGGGAGTCCTGCAGTAAATAGGTGTAGGTTATGCATTCTTTGACATATAAAATTGTTTTTTATCCCTGAGGTATTTTTTCCTTTTTTTAAAATAAAGAATAGAGTGCAGGTTTTACTAATTCTCTTTCATATTCTGTGTATTAAGGGATTCTGGAGGAAAAATTAAGCTTCCAGTAAAACCTGATTTAAAATGTCATTTAAAAATGGGAAAGCCCTACTCTCTGCATTATTAAATCTTTTCCTGCCTAATGCTGGAAACAGACAGAAACAATATTCTGTTTGTTCAGAGTTAGAGGAAAGAGGTGGAAATTCAAATACTTGCAGTTTCACATATTTCCAAGCTCCTACTTTTCTGCGTGTCGTTTCACTGCAAGGTACATATGCTTAAAACCAGGGGAGCTGCACTGCTGGGGAAAAGCCCGGATATTATCACTTACATCTTATCCATTGCTGATTGAGGGTTTTGAAAGCTTCACCTTGGTATAAAAAACGTTATTTTTTTCCTGTATTAAGTTTCTCTTATGTTTGATTATTTGGAACATACAAAAAAAGTGGCCTTAGAAAACTAATGTTTTGCTGATCTAACTTTTCTAAGGTTTAAATTACTACTTTAAAGCAATCTGTATGTTTACTATGGCTTTTACAGATGGCATATTTACAGTTTTCCCCTTAGATGTACATGGCTGCCAGGGAAACACCAAATCCTGTTTTTGTTTTTCCTTCTAGCTGATTCTTGCACTTGCGGCCTCTTAGCCTCCCTCTCCCTCCTTCCTGTCATCTAGCCTCCTGGGCTACCAGCTGATTTACTGAGAGTTTAAGCCACTTGCACCTTAAGGTAAGGTAGGGTGAGGTGATGGTCCTGGATGGCATAAGCAATTTCCTCTGGATTGACCAAATTTGGTAAAGCTGAAATAAAAAATGTGTGCCTCTTAGGACAGGACTTTGTGCACCATTGGTGTCCTGGTGGCCTCCTTTGTGATGGCTTTTCACCCTCTCTCGTGGGAAGAATTTTTGTTGTAAGCATAATAACACCTTAAAATTAAATTATGATAGAGAGTCACTATTGGCATGAAGTAGGATTACATGGTAATGCCCCAGTCTGTACCTTAAAAGGTGTTACAGTGGTACCAGTCTGATTCTAGAAGCAGCTTGCATAGATGTTTCTATCTTGGTGCCACAATTTACTAGTGCTGTAAGCCTGGGCAAGTCATTTAATTTCCCGGTGCTGTGAAAGGGGGGGCTAGTAATTGCACTTAACTCGGAGGGTTGTAAAGTAACTGGGCACAACCCAGCATGTGATGAGTGCGAGTTATAATGCATTGTTTTTTCACAAGTTCTAAGCTGACCCTGGAGAGGATTAGGGAGATCTATTTGGCAAGGAGCCAGATCTCCCATGAGGCTGTTCAATACAGTTGTCCCCCTGGCTTTGATCTTACTGGGGTGAGTTCCAGGGAAGAAGCAGGTGTGTGAAGAAGAGCAGATAGAAGGAAACTGGGTGGAGGGGGTGAAGAAAGAGGGCTTCTTTTGCCTACTGAAGCTGTGTGCATTTTGAGTGTAAGGCAACAGTATGGGCAGGGTAGGGGCAACCTTTGCACCATCCTTTGAGCAGTGAGTATGGTTATAATCTAGTAACAGTAGGAATCTTCTCTTTCTAAGAATAGACCTCTTCTGAGTACACTTGTAGAAGTGGTAGGACCAAACAGAGCAGGGCCACAGAAGGTCTATTTTGAGAACAAGAAATGTGCTGGTAGAAGCAGCTCCGGTACTGAAATACTCAGGATATTTTGATAATTTGGGGAGCTGTGGGAAGATATTATGAAATTGGGACCATACCACAAATTCTGGGCTGTGGTTTTGTTCTATGTCTGAAAGGAATATAACATGTTATATGGCTACAGATCTTACCTCAGTGTTGCAGGAAGCTCACTTTGGAGATGTATAAAATTGCTCAAAAAAGTCACTTTTCACTCACTTGGCGTAGCATGAGATCAGGTTAAGCTTTATCAGTCCGACTATGACCGTATGCAGGTTTACTCAAGTTATGTGTATTATTCCCTTTTAGCCAAGGCAGCATGCTTGGTCATTTATTAGTGAAGTGTGAGAGTTGTTTTGTTGGAAGAAGGATGGCAGGATTTTCATAGGATAAAATCTGAGGAAATAGTTTGGAAAACAGATGAATTGAAGAGTCTCTAGACTGCTCGCTGTGTTGCTCATTAATGCATACTTGTATCTTTCATTTCCCACATGACCATGAGCTTTGGAAAGCTTTAAAGAATACTCAAACACAAAATAAACAAGTTTAAAATGATGTCCGTGTTTGTAGATGTCAAAATGGTACATGAACATTCTGTTTAATTAGAAAGTCTGTAGCTTTCAAATGAGTATTAAAAGCTGTTTATACATTGAAAGTTCCTGAGAGTCACAGAAATATGTATGACACATGGTGAAGAACAGGACAGACATTTGCTTGATAATCATAGAACGTTAGAGCCAGAAGGAGCCTCAAAGGTTGTCCAGTCTTGACTTCTCAATTTTTAGATGAACAAACTGAAGCCCAGATACCTTGAGTGTGTCTAGTTTACATTTGCCACAGCTAATTACTCTTGCTGCTCAGGAGTAGAACCGGTATCTTCCAGTTTTCAGATGAAACATTCTTTCTACTCCATAATAAGACCACTCATTGGGTATATGTGTGGGAAAAGTAGTCTATGCTAACCTTACCTGGTACTACCGTGATGTCACCCTCAGTAAAAGTTGCCTCAAGAAAGTTCATGCATTGTTTTGAGGTGAAGATTGGGTGCTGGTTTTTGGCAAGTGTCTTTATGTTAGACAATCACATATGGAGGCTTTGCTGGAGTATTTTTAATCTGCCAGCAGTCATGAGAGTGAGGATGGAGTTTTGTGTTTTTTATTCTATTTTTTCCCTTTAATTTATATATATATATATTTGACATCAGTGGTAATCCCCATGGATTCCCCATCACCATATCACCAGTGCACCGTGCTCCCATCTTCCCTCAGCCCTCCTCTTCCCCCCTCCCCACCAAGTGTCCCCAATTTGTCCTTGTCTTTTCATTTTTGGTTTTTGTGTCTTTATTATTATTATTGTTGTTGTTGTTGTTGTTCTTATTCCTTTCCTCGATCCTTATTTGGTTCTCTTATATTCCTCCTAGGGGAGGAACCATCTGGTATTTTTCTTTTGCCTTCTGACTTACTTTGCTGAGCATCATCCCTTCCCATTCCACAGGATGGAGTTTCATGGTGACTATTTCTGGCCACATGAGGAGAGTTGGGGGTAACGGCAAAGGCTACAACTGTAGACACATGTGCTGCTGCTCTAGACTGCCTTTAGAAGTACAGTCCCTGGAGAAACCGCAAGCTTTTCCCCAGCAATGAGTTTCTTTGGGGACTTTGTCCCAAAGGAATTTATTCTCTACCATATTCTACCTTATAGTTAGGGTGCCCCAAGATTCATCTGGGATTATTAGAAACTTATCCTAGAGTGTCTGATACACAAGAACACTCAGAGAATGTTAACTATTAGCTCTGCATTATTCTGCCATGTTCATATAACACTTCTCTGTTGTGATTTCTTCCCAGGACATTGAATACTTTGTTTCCAAAATAATAGCCCTCCCACCCTGGTGTATAAACTCAGCACATAATGCCCCTCTCGGATGCTATAGCCCAGTACCCTCCTTTGCAGAAGTGAAAATGGAGGCTGAAAATGGATGGAGGCTGAATCCAGGGCACTGGGAGTTAGTTGTGTTCTGCTGTGAGACATTTGTAATTATGATCCTTTTCCCCAATACCGGTAAAGCATATTCAGTGTTAACATAAAAATTTCTTCTAGAAAGAGAACAGTATATTTTGGCAAAGGGTAATGAATATTTTTGAACTGTGACTGGTGAATTCTTGGAGCAAAAGCAAGGTCAACAGACCTCGAGATGGACTCTACACCATGTATACCAGCTGTTGGGAGTCTAGAGGCAAGGGTAGGGAGCCCATGCAAGCATGAGAGTCTAGTGTGGACTCTTCCTTTGATCTCTGACATGGTTGTACAGCGTTTGGGAATCTTGCAGCAAGGCAATTTGGATGGTTCCATAGTGAAAGACATGGGGCTTTACTAAAGTGGTAGAAATTCAATAAATTTCCAACTTCAAGATATGCTAGCTAGTTAAATTTCCTCCCAATCCTGTTGAATAAAAAAAATGTTGAATTAGCAGAATGTTTTTCCTGCTGAACTTTGGTTATTTGAGAGAATGTATTATTGGACAATTTTGAGAATTTTGATTAGAGAGTGTAGACTGAATTAATGATTGCTGACAGCAGCCTTGTCATCCTCTCCTTCCACTGGAATTAAAGCCTTGCTGAAAGAGATTGACTCACAAATAACCAAGTCATCTGGAGGATGATCACACTCATTTCTTGAGGCCTTAAAAATACAGATGAGCTGATATGTCATCTTTCTATTTCACTCCATAGTTAAGGTCCCTTTATTCCCCTTTCCTCCAGGCTAAAATTCAAAAGCCTTTGATCATGATTTTCCAGACCTTACCTATCTGATTGTAGACTACTTTCCATGACTCCCCTTCACTCTGGCCCCAAACCTCCTTACGACCCAGCAGTCATTCAAACTGATTTTCCTTTCTTCTAATAAACATGTCTTTTCCTTCCCCTGTGCCATGATGCCACATGTGATTTTCTTGAACTGAAATTCTCCCCCCTTCATCTTTCCTTAAGAGCTGTCTGAACTGTATTCTTCTGCATGCAGATCTATCTGATTATTTAAGGTAGTTACTATTTGTTTAGTGCCCACTTTATACCAGTCATTTGCTAAGTGCTTTTTCTTATTAAAGTCTCCTTAATAGCCCCATTCTACAGATGAGAGATTTGAGGCTCTGAATCTTTGAAGTTTCTTTTATAGCATCACACAGCTTATAAGGGGATAAGTCAGAATTCAAAGCAAGGTCTCTCTGAATCCAGGGACCTTGGTTATGATCTCTGTGACAGCTACACACTCACATACACACACATGCACACACACACAAACATACTGCTTTGTCCTCCCTCAGTTAAGTGAACAACTTCCTCTTCTTTATGTGTAGAACCCTTTAGTCATTACATTTTATGCCACTTAGCACTTTGAACATCTTACATATGATTCTCCCTGTTAATCTGTGAGTTCCTCAAAAGCAAGAACTGGATCATATTCATTACTGTAGCCTCAGGACCTGAAACTCTGCTTGGCACTGACTAGATAATGCTCAGTAAACATTCAATAATCTGAGATTTGCAAGTGGCAAAATATATGCTCTCTCCGCCCAAAGGAACTTATCTATTCAGGGAGAGTAAATATGATCATGTGGAAAGAATTTTAAAAATAGAAATTTGTGCTTTATCGCAAAATGGATGCAAAGCTCTCAAGAAGACATCACTATGCCTGCATTGATTGGTGCTCAGTCTCCTGACTTGTGATGGCACAGTCCAAAGACTCACATAGTTAGTTGCCTGAAGCCCATGGGATGGGCAGGTGAGTGGAGCCAATTCTGAAAGCCATGGGTGTTGCTTTTCCTAAGTACAAGAGTGGCTTCAGCTCAAGTGACTGCTTGGGGGTCTGCCCTGAGAAAGGATGACATTGCCATTGAACCTTGACATGTCATCTGTGGGAAATATTTGGGCATGTGAGAAAATAGCCCCCACCCCACATCATCTAGTTTCTTGTGAGGCTGGGTGACCAAATTAACTTCAGACAGACTAGTAGGAGAAGAGGCCAAAAATTAGTGACATCCATATAGACAATTTACATGATTGTAAGTTCTCAAGTGAAATGGGGTAAACCAGGGATATATATCCTCTATTACAAAGCCTGGTGTGTCAAGAATAGAGGAAGGGGAGGCTTCACAAATGGGACAGACAAAGGGGATTTATCTCATCTTTACTTTGAGAGTAAAAGAGTGAGTTTCTCATATAGGAAAGACATATTGACTCATATACATACACCTGATGATACTCCCCAGCCCACATTCTTCTAAGTCATAAAAAGGGGAATAAGTGACTGTGTCTTCCATTAGGAAAAGGACAAAAGATTGAGACCAGGACAAAGCTTCTCTGAGCCTCAGGGGACCTTCACTATTCTTCATACAATCTGTATTCTTTAAGTAATGGTAATAGATTTCCCAAGACTTGTCTAGTCTCCATTGACCTTTAGTTCCCATACCACAGAGACACTTATTGGAAGAGGACTACTCTGGGGATATTGACAAATTCCATGTAACCCAGGTGGGGAGACTCATCTTAAAAGTACTTGAAAAGAACCCAGGCAAGCTGGCCTGGTTAGAGCTAACAGAGTGTGGTTAATACTATAACACACGTTCTGGAATCAGACTGTCTTAGTTTGAATCCTAGCATCTTTGGCTCTTACCAGTTTGGGACCCTGCAGTTTTCACTTTGTCCCTCAGTTTCCTTATCAGTAAAGTGGGGATACTCCTAAAACCTAGCTCACAGACTTGTTGAGAAAATTAAATAGATTAATAGATGTAAAATACATAAAACAGCACAGGGTAACCACTCAATACGTATGGGTTTAACTTTGTCATACCTTTACTCTCACATGTATATAAAGATAGGCAATGAAATTAGGGCTGCTAAGGGTTGGAAAGACTGCATTAATACCATTTTTAAGTTCTTAGTTCCCCTTAAATTGATATTGATTAAAACATGCACAAGTAACACCCACCACAGTGAAATCCCAATGTGAATAATTGATGTGGATATCAATAAACTTTAGAGCTAGAAAGGGCTTAAGAGCTCATTTAATAAAATCTCTTTTCTTTACCGATGAGAAAGCAAGGTCCAGAGAAGTCAAGTGGCTTGCCCAAGGTCATACAGGAAATTAATAGTTGAATTAGGACTAGCTATAGCTTACCATTTATTCAAAAATACAGAAAATATGTGCAAACAGAATTCTCATCTGCCAAGTAATGCTGATTTGATATATTTACAGTACTCAAGACAGTGAAGTAAAGCAGGACATGCCATTTTTACTAGAACCCCTCTCTCTTGGGAGAAGTGTTCAAATTTCAAGTCAATTAAGCAGCTTTCTTGGATGATCATTCCAAATTGTGCTATTGTGTCTCAATAGGGGAAGAATCTCTATCAAGTAATGTAGTTATTATTGTGAGTGATTCTAAATATGCTGATTTTGCTATTGTTGCCACATTGGGTCTTGGGATTATTTATGGAAACTACATTGGGGTCAGTAATGTACTTAAATAGAGTAACCTAAAAAAGAAACCATTTAGAAAATTCTAGATGGAAGAGTAAACACATGTTATTTGGAAGGTCATTTGCTTGTAAATCTATCAAGTGCTACTGAAAGTAAGGGCTTGGATTTTAAATTTCTCAACCCTGAAGGTACTCTTCAGAAGCTTATCATAATAATGTTAAATTCAATACTAAGATAATATTGCAGATTTCGTTGCCATGGAGATTACAGAACTCCAACAGAGGCTAAAGTAGATTGCTCTGTTCCTATCAGTGTTGGAAATACAAGCTTATATACATATCATTTTATTATGTAAATTGATTTTTATAAAGTGATATATTCTTAGGATGTAAAATTTAGAAGATGCTTACAAATTATAAGAAAGATAAAATTCTTCTTGAGTCTCACCATCCAAAAGCAACCATTACTAATACTTTGGTGAAAATTTTAACAAATACGTTTTAGTACTTTTCATATATTGGGCAGATACTGTTCTAGGCACTGGGGATAGAGCCATGAGCAAAGCAAAGATCCCTGCCTTCCTGGAGCTTACATCCAGCAACAGGAGACATCCCCCCAAAAGAGAAAATGATAGTTAATACAAAGTCAGATTATTACAAGTGCTCCGGATAAAATAAAATAGGACAACATTAGAGTAGAAGTTCTCAAAATAGGGTGGGTGCTCCAGAATTACTTGAAGGGTTTAAAGAACAGATTGCTAGGGCCTGTCCCCAGAATTTGTAATTCAGTAGGCTTGACATGGGTTCTGAGAATTGGCATCTCTAACCAGGTGATGCTCTTGCTGTTGGGCCATCCTTATACACACTTTGGTAATTGCTGGGATAGGAAAGGGTGGTAGTGGGGAAGTGGGGTGGCAATTTTAGCAAAATGATCATGAAAAGGATTCTGAAGACATGAGCTCAGACATGAAGACATAAGAAGCCAGACGACATAGAGGAAGAAGAGATTTTGACAGAGGCATGAGCAAGTGAAAAGATGTGAAGACTGGGATGGGCTTGTGTGTTCTTGAGTGGAAACAAGGAAAGAAGGCCAAGACAAGTAAAGCATAGCACAGGAATCCATGATGGAATGAATGAGTAGTTTGGTCTACGTCAGGGTCATCTCTTCTCTTTAATAACTCTATTTTTGATTAAATGATATAATATTTTATCTCTTTGGGTAAGTTCTTAAACATTTTCACAAATACATGAGTTAGAAATAGATTTCGATTTATTTCCTAATTATGATAAAAATTCCAGAATTTTTATCTTCTTTTTTAATAATTACACTTATTTTAACTGTTTCATGTATGTTTCAAATAAATACTTTCCTTGTTCCTAATGTAATATTTTACCATTAGATATAATGCTAAAAATCTAACAAGAAAGTTTTCTGTATCTTGCTCTCTAACAACTAAGCAAAATGAAGATATAAAAGATGCTATACTTCATGAATAAATAAAGCAATGCAAGTCAAAACAACAACAAAAAATGTCCTCCATTGATCATTTAAAAAATAGATTGATGAACTAAATTTCTGGCATATTTATGAGAGAATGAATACTCATAATTGTTATATTTTAAATATTCTGAAACTTTAATTTCAGTTTTCTCTTTAACTCAACATTTATCCATTAGGGAGCACCCCCCGCCAAAAAAAAAAAACAAAAAACAAAAAAACCATGTAGGAGTCACTTCTGTTTAAATGTGATGCTCTTATTTTTTACCATATTATATTCAAAGAATTTGGTTTATCCATTTTTCCAATTTGCTGAATTTTTCTGATGATGTCCAGTAACTGATTACACATCTACTTGTATCTCTGGTGCTTTTCTAAAAATAATATTTTATTCATAGGACTATAATATTTATAGCATATTTATATTCTACAGAATAGATTGACCATCTTTGTACTGTATTCATTCATACATATTAATTATATTATTTAGCTATTCCGGATCAGAGGTCAGCAAATTATGGGCAGAGGAGGCAAATCAAGGCAGCTACCTGCTTTGTAAAAAGAAGTTTTGTGAGAACTGGGTGGTACCCATTCACTTACACTCAACTGCAGAGTTGCAGGTGCCGCAAAGCTGAACTATTTGCTATTGGCTCTTAAGAAAAGGTTGCTGGCCCCTGTACTGTATGTTTTTTTTTCCCTCCTTTACTCTGATTATTTCTCAGAGTAGAGGAATTTTTTTGGAAAACAAAACAAAACAAAACAAAAAACACATTTAGTAGTAAATTTTTATCAGTTTATCCTCATTTTAAAACAAATGCTGATTTTTGAATGTTTGCCATGTAAAAGCCATGGGTAGACAGCCTAAAAATGGCTCTCTTTGTCATATTTAATACATTGACTCTGCACATCATTTTATTACTTCTCTATACAGTTTATGTTTGCTTGATAAATCTTTGCCAGCCTTATTTTCAATGTGTCTCCACTGCATTGGGAGCAGGAGTGAGGTGAAAATGTAATTTTCCAAGTGGCTCAAAACATAGCTCAGGAACGAAAGAAGAGAGATTCCATGCTTGCTCCTTAGATTGGGCTCCTAACTCTGAGAGTTGGATATGAGGTATAGAAGCTTCTTTCCCAGCCTGCCACCCTCTGCGGTCATGTTTTAGGGAGTCAAGCATAAGTTGACTTCTAATATCATTTCAGGGAAATCATCTGATTTAAGAATAATTATTTTTGGAGATTAACATTATTCATCGATATCCTTATTTTGTAGAGCTGCTTAAACTTTGTATTTTCTCATGCATTCTTTTGAATATAGTATTTTCAGTATAAAATGAGTAAAGTACATTAGGTACAGAAGTTGGCTGTAACAATTCACAATCCCACATGAACTTTTAGATATAACTGAATGTTGAATCATTTTTATTAAATCACTTAAACACTTTTAAACTGGTATCTGTGCAGCACTGACTGTGGTATTTGTTTATGATGGAAGTATGTTGTGAGCTCTTCTTAGGTACCCGGCACTGTACTATGTGCAGGGGATATCATGATGAACAAAGATTTGATCTTTACTTAGAGAAGCCCAGAGTTGAATGTAGGAGACAGACAAGAAATGGATGATTTCCATAGTATGATTTTAGGGGTAAGAACATGGTTGCAGTGCTCACATATTTTTATCTGTACTTAAACATATTTCTATTTTATTGAAACATTACATAAATATAATTACTACCTATAGAAAGGCAAGCCTTTCCAAAAATTGATGTAATGCCTGGATATCTATAAGGGAAATGATTCTAATAACTGACATTAACACTTCCACAAAAATTAACTCATAAAGGACTGTAGACCTAAATGTGGAATACAGAAATATAAAATCTGTAGAAAAAAATAGGATATAATATGTGTGATCTTGGGCTTTCTGGTGACTTCTTAGACACATCCTCCATGAAAGAAATGACTAAGTTGAAATTTATTAAAATTTAAAAAATGCTTACATTCTAGTTCAGATTTTTATACTCAAGCTAATAAACTAGCATTTCAAATCAAGGCATGGTGGTATCTCCATCCAGCCAACACTTCATCATCTTTGTTCTGTACCATTGGTGTACTAATTCCTTCAAAATATTGACATGCCTTCTTATTTTGTTAAATAATGGAAATCTCTTAAGCAATAAACCTAAATTTCATCATTTAATACAATTGATAAAAGAAAATTATTAGACCTGCTGAAAGCTGTAATTCTTAATTTTTAGTTAAATGCTTATTGTGCTAATTTGGGAAAAAAAGAACAAATTGATAACATGGGAAAATACAATGCTTTAAACACAACTACACAATAGGTCATAGACTTCAATATAAAGCACAGGACCATACAACTGTAAAACATGGAGGAAATCTAAGAAATTTGGGTTGGATAATGAATATTTAGATGATATTAAAAGTTTGATTCATGAAAGTACAATGGAGTAAATTGAATTTTATTAACATAAAAACCCATCTCTGCATGAAAATCATTGCTATGTGAGTGAAAAACACAAGTCACAAACTGGGAAAAATCACTTGTAAATCATAAGTCTGACAATGAATTTATATATATACCTGTTAATGGACTTACACTGAAAAAATACAATTAATTAAAACTTTAAAATATGAAAAAACAACCCAGTTTTGAGAAGAGCAAAGATATGACTAAAAGCCTCATCAGAGAAGATACACAGATGGCAAATAAACATATGAAAATATGCTCAATATTATTTGTCACTAGAGAAATGCAAATTAAAACAACAATAAGATACTACAAGTCCATTATTAAAATAACTAAACGTCAAGAAAACTGAGGATACCAATTGCTATAGAGTCTGTTGAAACACAAAATCTCCCACTCACTGCTCATGAGAATGCAGAATGCAGCTACTTTGGAAGAGAAGTTTGGCAGATTCCTAAAAAGCTAAATATTTTGTGGGAACGTAAATTGATGGAACCATCATGGGAAACGGGAGAATTTCTTCATTTTGCTAGTAGATTATTAGTAGAATTTGCTAGTAGAATTTAGAATTAGTTTTCTGAGATTCATTGCAACAAATAGAAATACGGATAGATGGGCGATGTCTAACTAAATGGGGGCAAACAGTGCCTTTAAAATCAACTCCTGGGGCCTCCCTGATGGCGCAATGGGTTGAGAGCCCCACATGAAGCATCCGCGGCACAGCAGCGCGATTTTGATCCCTAGCGAGCGAGGGGACCCACATGGCGCAGCAGACCTCTCCTGCCTTGCCCGCTGCTCCCCTCAGCAGTGTGTTTCAGTCAGTCTGCCTGTTCTGCTCCCTGCTTTGTCTCTGGTGACTCCTCTCACCTCCCATGACTCTGGCCTTTACCCCAACTCTTGTAGGCATAAATAAATCTTTTTTTTTAAAAAAAGATAAAATCAACTCCTATGATTAATATGTGGAAAGACATAATTGCTGTCTTCAAGGACCCTGTTTTTTCTGAGAAACTAGTTTTTAGCACATGGTGATAAAATCGTGCATAACCACATCGCCTCCACACATAGGCTTTTGTGAGTTTTAGACACACCTAGCTGTGCATTTAATAATACTTTGTGAGTTACCCTTGCTCCAGGCCTCCACTTTCTTTCCAACACAGGAAATTTTGACCCAAGTTATTTTACATGTATTAAATATTGCTGTGCCGTGTCCACATTCTTAAATGACCTCAGTTCTTTGAGAACATCGTGATGAATAAATATATTAAAATATATAAAAAACAGTATAATAATATGATTGCCTTCACAGTACTCAGACTACCTTTTATTGAGTATAACTTTTCTTGCATAATTCTCGGCATTATTTCCAGTTTACCTTATTATCTCTGTATTCTTCAAGTTTTCAGGCAGGCTGTGTGATTCGAGTGATATTAATATCTTGTTCTACTACATTTTATGGGAATACATGGCATGCAGTCGAGACTATGATCCAGAAGTATAAATAGCCAAACACATTCATCTCTCTTTCTTTTGGCTGACTATAGGTAATAAAATATTGAAAAATGTACAAATTTAAGCAGAGAAAAATGTTAACTGCCCAAATGTTAGTAGTTACTGATGAAATTGCATGTGTAATGGTGTCTGTCAAGAGGGTGATTCTGTAAAGGACAATTAGTCTCACCAGAAAACACTTATTGAAATTTATTTGTAGTGAAATGAACCTAAAAGTATCGCATGAATTGTATTTGACAATTAAACTTGATTGGAAGCTGCTGATCTGAAGAACAGGCAGATTATAGGTGTAGACTTAGCTGTACTGATCAAATGTTCAGTGTCTGGCATTTTCTGGTAACAAAATTCCCTCAGGATATGAAGGACCATATTTATCAAATTTAACAAATGTACAGAGCAAATGAATTAACGGGAACATCTTATGTACCATATGCGCATCAAGTGCTAGACTCATCAGCAAATATGTCTCATGTTTTGAAAGCATCACTTTTCACTGACATTCTTCCTCAAAGGACTCAGGATTAAGACTTCTGCCTGCTTCCTCCAACCCTGAGCACCAACTCCTTGACAATAAAATAGGAAATTAAAAGAGACTTTTACCCATTTCTCCAAATAGTTATGAAGGCAAAAGTTTGACAATGAAGGCAAAAGTTGATAAATGTGAGAGGATAGCTTGTCGTAAAGCCCTTGGAAATCAAACTCCCAAACTAAATACACTATAAATATAATAAGTACATAATATCAGGCTTTCTTCGTACTGGGAACAAATAGGTTAATGCATCAGTTCTTGGGTTCTGGCTTAATGCCCTTGGTTCTGCCACTTCTCTGAGAGATATGTAACCATTTACTTAACCTTTCTGAGTCTCAGTTTCTTATTATTAAAGAGTATGGAACACACCTATAGAAAGTGTGGTGAGGATGAAATGACATAGCATTGGGCTTCAGCTTCTATGCATAAAGTATAAATGAAAGAAACTTAAAATGCGTGAGATAATAAATGACAGGCAGTGTTAGGATATGTGGGGGTGGGTGGGGGGGTATTCTTGGACAGTTAAATACTTCCATGTCATAGTGCTAATTATACCTTTCTTGAGCTGTGGAGAGTTCATTTAAACCTGCGCATCACTTCAGGGCTTGGTCTGTGCAACACCCTCCTTTTATTCTATTGCATTTTTCTCTCTTTGAGCATTCCCCCATTCACTTCCTCCTTATAAGCATTCATTTTTAAACATTTGATATAAATTTGTTTATACTTTTAAGTTTTTGTATAAATAGCATGCTGGTTAAGTTGATGTGTTAACTCGACTGGGCTAAGGGGGTACCCAGATAATGGATAAAGCATTAACATTTCTCTGATAACAAATAATGTTGAGCATATTTGGATGTGCTTATTTGCCTTCTGTGTATCTTACCTGATGAGGAGTTTGTTCAGATTTTTTTTCCCTTTTAAGAGTGAATTGCTTGCTTTCTTATTGTAGCATTTGAAGATTTTTTTTGTGTATGTTTTTGATATAAGTCCATTGTCAGATATGTGTTTTCCAATGTTTTCTTCGATTCTATGACTTGTCTTCATTTTTGTAAGTGTCTCATTCTGAAGTTTAATTTTTTAATTAAAGTCCATAATTCCTTTCATGAATTATGATTTTACCATTGTATTTAAAAGCTTATGACCTAACCCAGCCCATACAGATTTTCTGGTTTTTCTAGAAGAGTCACAGTTTCACATGCATCCATTTATGTCTATAATCTATTCTGTGTTAATTTTCGTGTAGGTATTGCATTTTTTCTTGTTGTATATTTGTTCACGTTTTTAAACTTGTAAAGTCACAGCTTTTGGCAGATATGATGATTTCCTTTTATCAGTTTTATTGAATTATGAACTTTAAAACGTATGACTAATTAACACATCTATATTTTTAAATTTATGTTTGTTTCTTTCTTTCCAAAAGTGACAATACATAAATATCTTTTTAAAAATTACACAAACACTGTAGAACTCAAAGATGGTAAGATGACTAAGAATTATTGACTCAATATGACACCGCTGTGCTATGAGTTGAATGTACTATTAATTTGGTAGCCAAAAAACCAAAATCTGGATTGAAAGTACAGACATGTATAATTTCATTGCATAATGTCAAAATTGGAGCTTTTGAATGTTGAAGACTTTACTCATGGTGGTCATTCTTCTGGGCAAAGGCCTTCTCTGGGCTTTCTGGGAACTCAGAGCATCATGGAGGCAAGAAATGGAACACTCACATATTATTGTGAAATTGACTACACCCCTGAGCAATTTGAAAATGTATAAACTGTCATAAGAGGGAATAATGGTTTTAATATAAAGTATCTCATTATTCAAAAATGAATCTCAAAATATTATTTACTGGGTCTTAAAAGTCATCTACAGATACCTGTGATCCTTATTTTTGGTTGATAATTCATATAGTACCATAATGTGGGAATGTATGGTACACTTGACAATTGTGTTACTACATGTAGGTTAAGAGTCATACTGCTCTTTTCATTTAACGCGTGCTCCTAGTTGCTAGTTGTTTTTTTTTTTTAATATTTTGATACTTTACCTCTGATGAGTTAGCGTTCCAATTCTGATTACCTAAAATTGTGCTCTCTAAGAAGACTTTCTGTGGCATCTAAATTGCTGTGATACTGGTGCAATGACTTGTTGTTTCAATTGTAACAGTTTGTGCATTTATTCTAGTAATTTCCACCCAATCATTATTCTCTGATGCCAGTGTTGTTCCTTTAGGCATTGACGGGACACTTAGGTTAAATTTGATTTTTATAACTATTCAGACTATTTGCCTTTTACCTTGGAAAACCTTTAGGATCCAATAAATGAGCTCAAATTAGAATGAGTACAGAGAAGTTAGGCTTCTCCCACCACAATTATTATATAATTTGGTTATTCAGCAAAGTTAAATTATCTTATTCTTCCATATATTATATATTATTTCTTAACATTTACATAGAACTCACCGAGAAAGTGAGGAAGTAATGCTATTAACTAACTTTTTTTAGATTTTATATGACTATATCTTATTATCTAAATTAGAGGAACCTTTTTTTAACTGATAAAAGGATTATCATTGTACAATGAATTATTATACTGTTTCAAACCTGATAATGAAACAGCTGTCAAATCTAATTGAAATTCTGTAAAAATTTCACTTTAAATTTCCTTTCATCTAAGTACATTTCAACATTTGAGGTTATATAATTTTACTTTATTTTGTTTTATTGGAGTCTATCATTCATTAAAATTTTTATTAAACCCATCCCTCTGGTATACTCTTTGCTCAGACTAAATTAAGAACACATTTAGTATAAGAGAAACAGAAAATAGGACATTTAAGTTTAGAAAACTATTGCTTCAAGTACTCATGTTTATAATTTGATGAAAGTCCTTGAATTTCCCCAAATAGTACACTCTTTTCCCAACATAGTATGTCAGTGATCAATTTATATTGATAATGCCTTAGAAGTCAGGACAGCAAAATATCATCCTGTTTTGTTGCTTTTCGAATCTGAGCCTTGAGTGAATCACTTCTCTTCTTGGGCTCGACTCTTCCAATAGGAAAAATGAATATAATTAACAAGGTGACTTCTGATATTTGAATCAGGCTTTAAATTCTTGTGCATTTAAATTCAGTCATAATGGAAGGTTTATTTTAAACACACTCTTTTATGTAGTTTATAATAACAAAAATTGATTCCCTAAGCATTCTTAAAACACAGCTTAAATAACTAGTCGAATGTTATCAAAAAGTTCCTTTTAGTGTTACAGTAAATATTCTTGAGTGAGAACTATGAGTCGATTCAGCACCTTAGAAATGGGCAGTAGAACTCCATACATGTCACTCACTAGCACTATTCAGTTTCTAGGGAAGAGTTTTTCCTTATGCTTTGTCCTTAAAACAAAAGGGAGACATGTTTCAATGCCAGGAATGACTACTTAAGCCAGTAACAGCATTGTAAACAGACCCTCCTGCCTCTTGTAAGATTTGTAAGAGTGCTCAGGTAATAAAAAAAAAAAAAGGCAAATTAACTAACTTCTAAAATCATTAGTCTCAAATAGCACAATTGTAATAATTCTGTCATGATAAGGTATCAGTTTTCAGTGGTAGCAAGCATTCAATTTCTTGCTACTCCTTGCATCCCAAGGTGTCATTAACATTATGTTTTATTTGCAACATCTGAATATGGCAACCAAGGAACATTTTTTCAGCAGAAAAAATTTCTGCAAATTTTACAAATGTCTTGATATAAAATCTGTAGAACATGATACTGATTCTTTATACTAGCAATACGATAGATAGGGATTGGCTAATGAATTCCATGTAGTTTCATTTTATAATAGTAAACAAGTCATACATTTATAAAATATATATATATATATATCAGCATTATTTAAACAAGAAGATATTTTGAGGACAAGCCGTTCAGATGTTTCTAACAAAGTCAAAATGAATAAGGCAGAATTTTGGTCCAAATATATCATTATTTGTGCAAAGTCTAGAACATTTTAGTTTGTTCTTTGGAAAGGTGGCCTTAACTGTGTTAATGACATTCTTTGGAACAATTCAGGAACTGTATATCATATGTATGGATAAGTCCCCAAATGGAATATCTTAATGAAGTACATATCAGATTTGCTTTTAAGACTATTCAAATACACAATGGGAATTCTGACAAACAGCCATCAAAACAATTAAATTTAATTTAGGCATGGTACGCAGATCATTAGAACATAGAACAGATCCTCAAATAAAGAACAAATTGTATCTTTGGTAGAAATGAAATTATTTTGAATTTATGCTGTTCAGTTACTTGGTATAAACAATCGCTTACTGTTAATAATGTTAACAAAGCTTAAAAACATTTTTAAAGCACAGAAATATAAAAGCTTCAGAAAAATTAATTGAGAGAAACTACATGGGAAATATAAAATAAAACCGCATTTTTATATAGCACAAGGGAATTAGAACAAGGGAATGAAAATGTTTGCAATACTATGAAGCAGCTTCAGGAGAAAATAATCCCCAAATTAATTTCTAAAAATATTGTTTTCTGGGTAGTGGTAAAAAATATCTGTATATATTTATAGATATAGTTTCCTGTACATTATAGATCAGAAAATAATTTTACCTATGAGAATTATAATTGAAAATGTGTTTGTTTTTGTTTTTGTCTTTTTAAAAAATATGCCAGCATTGGTTGGATCAGAAACCGAAACTCAACTTTCTGTTGTCTCCGGGAGATCCATCTGAAATCCAAAGATAAATGTAGGCTCAAAGTAAAGAGGAAATAATCTTACTAGCAAATTGTACCCTTAAAAAGGCAGGGACTATAGCCAATATAATTGGCTTCCAGATTAAAAAAAAAAAGTAACAAGAGACAGAGATAGCCATTATATAATGATTAACGAAGCAATGCAAAAGGAAGATATAATACTCATCATTTTATTGGCACCAAACAAAGGTGCATTGGAATACACAAAGCAGAAATTAGCAAACACTGACAGCAATGCATAGTAGTAGGCAAGATCAACACCCATCTTACACCAGTGGACAGATCAACTACACAGAAAACCAACAGGGAAACAACAGCCTTAAACAAGAAATTAGATCAAAAGGACCTAAGTAGACAAGTATAGGTAGTCCACACCAATGAGACTGTGTACACATTCTTCTAATATGCATGGAACATTCTTGAGGACAGAGCACATTTTGGGTCCACAAACAAGTATGAATAAATTCAAGAAGTCTGAAATTTCATCAAGTATATATTCTCTGATCACAATAGAATCAAACTATAACTCATATCACAAAAAGAAAGCAGTTTAAAAAAACTTATGTGGATACTCACCAATATACTAATGAATGACTACTGGTTACTAAGGAAATCAAGAAATTTAAAGAACCTGGAGATGAACGAATATGAAGACAAATATGTAGAGCCCTTGGCAACAAGAAAAGCAGTAATGAGAGGAAGGTTTATGGCAATACAGGCCTATTTATCTATATCTATATCTATATAAACAAGAAAGATCTCAATCTAACACTACACTCTTTAAAGTAGTAGAAATAAAACCAGTGAAACCAAATGCTAATAGAAGGAAATATAAAAAATTACAGTGGAAATTTATTTATTTATTTTTAAAGATTTATTTATTTATGCATACAAGCACTGGGGTACAACCCAGAGTGTGGGGGGGTGAGAGGATTCACCACAGACAGAGCGGGGAGCAGAACAGGCAGATCAACAGAAGTACACTGCTGAGGGGAGCAGCGGGCACAGCAGGAGAGGTCTGCCGCACCATGTGGGCCCCCTCCCTGGCCGGCAGCAGGGATCGAACTCGTGCCGCAGTGGCTGCGGTTTGCTTCATAGTGCGTTGCTTAACCCACTGCGCCACCAGGGAGGTCCTACAGTGGAAATTTAAACAAACAAAAAGTGTAGCACAAAATATCAATTATTGTTAATATCTCTATATGTTACTTAAAGCATATGAAGTTTCTCCAAATTGAAATTAGTAAAAATATCACAACCAAAATGACTAAAGAAGGCTGTTGTTCATCCTTGACAATGCTGTCAAAAGTACACTTATTATGTGTACACCGTAACACATCATTTGCGATTTATTTGAAATAAAGGCAAGGGAAACAAATGTTATGAGATGATTATGAATATTTAATTTGTTAGTCGTTTAAAAATTGTCAGCACATCCACAGAACAGTTAGAGAAGTGCAATCATTAGCCAGGTGTCTCCAATATTGTGCTTTCAGTCGTAAACAGATCAGCTCTACACACAGTTTAGTTTTCGTTTTGTTACTACATGCATGTCAAAGAGGATACAACGTGTATTTTAACATGCTCACTTATACATTTTTAATATCAAAACATGTCGCATGTAGCCTCCATTTCACCTTTGACCCAGGCCACAGGTATTATTAGGTTTTTGCCCAAATAAACCAATGCAATTGTTTTATAAGTGAGGGCATTGAGGTCAGAAAGAAAAATAGATTTGCTGAAGGTCACATAGCAGGTTAATGCTCAAGTGGAAAGTAGCCCTAGTTAGAATTTTTCCACTGCTGCCCATAATAAATTACCATAAATTTAGCACCTTAAGAGGCAGCGCTCCTGCCCGCCTGTGACTGTGCCAGTATCTCTCTTTTTCTTCTTACTTTTCCTAATAAACCTGTGCTTTTCAAATATTTTTAAGAATTAGCATCTTAAAGCACCCTCTATTTATTATTTCACAGTATTGTAGGTCAAAAGTTCGACACACTGAGCTAAAATGGAGGTGTCTGCAGATCTGTGTTCTTTACTGAAGGGAGTGGAGGAAAATCTGGTCTCAAGCTCATTGAGCCTGTTGGTGGATTCAGTTGCTTGGGTTGGCTGGTGGGACTGAGGTCCCGCATTCAATGCGGAAGGCCGTCCTCAGCTTCTGAAATGGCAAGAAGATTCCTTCCTTTGTGACTCTTAACATTCTTCAGGGCAGCAATACCTCATAGTTAGAATTTCATCGACTCCTGCCCTATGTCTTCTGCTCCTAGTAGCAGTACTATCTCTGTTTTTAACACTTTATACGATTAAACTGGGCCCATATAGATGGCCTATGATAACTATCTTTTGTCTTGGAAAGTATTACTCTTCTAGTACAGGTTACAGGGATTAGGGTGTGTATATTTGCGATCTTTTTATCGCTGAGCACAATATTGGAGATACCTGGGTAATAATTGTACTTATCTAACTGTTCTGTGGATGTGCTTACAATTTTTAAATGAATAACAACTTAAATATTCATAATCATCTCATAACATTTGTTTTCCTTGCCTTTAATTCATCCTATCTATCATAGGAGAGATTGGAGATAGTTACATGCTCAAGGACATAAACAGTTTTAGGTTTCTAGATATCTGTTGGTAAGAGTTATACGAATCCATATTCCTACTTGCAATGTATGGGAAAACACGGTTTCATCAAATGCTTGCCAGCATCCACTATCAGCATTTTTTAAACCACTACTGATTTAATGTGGAAAAATCCTGAGCCTTAGTTTTAACAAGTAGCTGAACCTTGCTTTCTCTGCTACTGGGTTAGGGTGAATTCAGATATTTGTATGTCTTCATTTGTGAATTATCTATTCATTTTCTTGGTTCATTCATATTTATTGAGCTTCAGAGTGTTTTTTTAAAGAGCTGTAGACATTTCTAAACATATTTATCTTTAACAGTATATGGTTTATGAAAAATATAAAAATTTGACATGTGCAGAGAAATATTAAAAAATTAAAATTCAGTTATGATCTCATTGTTAAGGGGTATTTAGTATATGTATATGCACTTTTTGTATCTGTACAGCCTTCACAAACTTGATCTCACAAAAGATGAATAAATTAGCATTCTGCAAATGAAACTATAATAATAGTATTTCAGCTTGGGGAAAATGTCCGATGGGAGAGTTTATTCCTAGATGTGAGTTTCACTGATTCTCTGTCATGTGGACATATTATAAATTGAAATATTGACCATTCCCATATATTTTTCCTTTGGACTTTGTTTACTTATTTTTTTTACATTCATTCATTTTCATGTTTCATATCTTGCCACTTTGTAGTTTCTTGCATAGTGTCTAAGCACAGAATATACCTCCAAATGTTACATAAATATTAACCATTTTTAAAATACATGACTTATAAATATTTCACACTTAAAATTCCTCTGGAATTTGTATTTGCATGTATTGTGAGGTGGAATTTTTAATGTATTCCTATTCTGTCAACTCCGTGCCAGTAATAGAAGACTCATTACCATTTCAAAATAACCCTTTCTTTTTCATGTTAACTTATCATATTTGGATCATGTAGCAAAGTGACATATATATGACATATATTAGAGTATATTTCTTGGTTTTATATTCATTTTCCATAACACTGCTGCTTTATTGAACTTTTATAATGTCCCTTAATATCTTGAAATAAATTATTTGTGTTCTATATATAAAAATGTAAAAAAAGTATATACAAATATCAGTGATTTCTGTCAAAGTCTCTTTCCAGTTAATCTTAGGAAATATTTTTAAGTATCTCTAAAAATATTATGTATATATTTCAATTGTTGGTGTTATATATATGTCTATTTTGGAGAGATTTGTGATACTTATATTTTTGTCCAAAATTATGTTATAACTTCACTTATAAAGATTTTCAAGTATTTGCACATTATGGTGTGTATTCTCTTCATGTAGATCCCATACTGTTAAGATCATTCTTGGTGTGTTATTTTTTTAGTGATGTATTCCCTTATAATATATAATTTGGCTATTGCTCATATTCAGGAACACCATTCATTTTGAGATTTTAATTTAATGTCAAATTGAGAATTTCTCTCAGTTCCAGTATTTTTCTTTAAAAATCTTTTTTCTAACTCTATAATCATAGTTTTATAGTAAAAATAACCTTTCCCTCCTTTCCACTGGTACCTTTATTTCTGTTTTAATAGATTGGCTAGCACTTCCAAAGGAACATTAAGTTAAATGTAATAGTATTTTTGCCTTCTCCCTGATTTTAATGACTAGAAGTATAATTTCATTATTAAGGATGATGTTACATTTTATGTCTGAAATAATTTCTAAATTTTTACTCCATTTAAGAGATATAGAATTTGTTTTTCTCTTCTTTCTAACTATTTGCACATACAGGCTGGCATTGTGGAATCCATTTAAAAATTTACTTTAAAATGTTATACAATAATTTTTTACAATGTTTGCTTTCTTTTCTCAGGTGTAGTCCCCAAAGAATTTTCTTCTTTTTAATTAAGTTAAGAAATTAATTAGTGAATACACTAAAAGAAGTTAGAGTATATATTTACAGTTGTTTTATAGCAGTGTGTTCTTTTCCAAATCACCCTGTATTTTAATTGTTTATTCTTGATATTTTATGTCTCCCTTTTCTAACACACATTTTCAAGTAGTTTAATTCAGAACGACCTTCACATATTTTATTCAGGAAGAGTTCCAGGTTAGCATAATTCCCGAGTGATAACATGCTACAAATGTATTCACACATGAACAACAAATTTCTTTCTGAGTGAAACTGCCACAGATTTTGTTTCCCCATATTTCTGGGTTTAGTGATGCTGAGGAGACTGCGGTCAACGTAAGTGACTTGTCATCTTATTCCATTGTACTATTTTGATGGAATTCTTTCTTTATAATTGAAATGTATAAATGACACCAAGAAAAAATAGTACACTAAGGTAACTATAGGTATGGAATTAATGTAATTCATTTTTCTTAGTGTACTTTCATATACTTTTAATTTTCAGGAATGAAGTTTTTCGATGGAAAACTTTTTGTTATATCTTTGCTTATTAACTCTACCTTGTTTCATTTCTATTTTGCAGTCAAACGCTCTACCACTGAGCTATACCCCCTCATTTCTATTTTGAAGATCAATGTATGTCTATGGGTTGCATCTATGGAATTTGTCTTGAATTTTGAGCATTTATTTATCATGGAATTTTATCCTTTACCCTTTGTAACTTGGAAGAACTTGTTAGTGAAATTTCTCTTACTTTGGTTATTCTACAGTGAAGGGAGATAACATTTATTATGTATTGACTGTGTGTTCTGTGCTCTGTATGTACCATCTCATTTAGTTCTCCCAGTCACGTGGTGAGTGAAGGTCATTATCTCCTATTTCACATTCAGTTAAGTGATTTACAAAGAATTGACATAATTTGCACAAGTTCTTACAGATGGTAAATTTCAACCCATGTTCTTCTTAAGTCCTTCATTGTACATTTTCTCCATGGTAGTTTTTCATTTTTCACTTGTTATTTTCATCTTTTTTTCAGATTATCCCTTATTGCTAGTGTTTAATCCAGTTTGCTAGAGTATTTGTCTCCAAGTCTTTTGAAAAATATGATTGAGAATTTTTTAGGAAAATGTAAACTTTATGTCTTCTGCTTTTAAGAAGGAACAGCATTTTTTTAAAAGTCACTACTGAATATTTAAAATATTGACAAAATTAAATATTACATTTCAAAATAACTGCTGTAAAATGCCTTTTCAGCAATTTATTTTAAAATATAGTTTTCTGCTTCTGATGAGATCTTGGTAATTCCATCTATTTGTCCAAAAATACTAAATTTGTACCTACCAGTCATATTCCAGACAATGGGAAAAATTACAGTCCAGCTAGAATATGACAGATTTTTTTAAAATGAACTTATTCAGTTTTTTATGGATTTTGGCTAAAATTCTAAAACCCATGAAGTATCCATGTAGGACATACTAGGAGCTTTGAATCATGTGTGAGACTGAAAATGAGGAATGTAGAGGAAACAAATAAGAGATCAGGGAAAAAATAATTACAATAAATTAAAAATCAAAATCAACAGACAACTGTAAGTCAGAGACATTCTGCAGGGGAGGAGGAGGGAGAAGGAACAAAACAGGTGGGAAGAACACAAGGGACTATGGTGATGGGGCATGGGTGAGTTCATGGCAGGAATTTCACGGAGACTACACCTAAGAGGAGAAAGTATACACTGTACAAAAATGAAGAATGATGTAAAATATATAAAGCATAATAAAAAAAGAGAGAAAATGAGTCGCATGCACCTCAAGCTACAGTACTTGTAAGTCCCAGTTCACCTTCAGTTCAGTCTGATTTTGCATTTTTCCTGGGCATTTCATTTTTAACAAAGTATTAATATTAACAGCTGCATTAAAATATGTCGCTGTAGCTTTGGCACACCTACAATTTATAGTCCAATTTTCTGACTTGGTCGCACGTAGTAGGGTATGAGGTGCTTGTGTTGTGAACAGTGGCACCCCATTTCTCTTTTTCTGACCTTCGTTTTTAAAAGTGCGTGCAGACCTTTGCATAAAATGAAATACCTGGTATGAGAACTGGGGGTGACTGCTTCCTCCTAGTCTCAAGTGGTGACGGCAGAAGTAATTGACTCTGCTGCCTCTGTCAGTTCCTTAGTCCATGGTCTATGTGAAGAACTGCAAGATGCACAGAGCTACACGGTCACCACACCTTGTAAGGGTCAGTGGGACACATGGGAAAATTACAGGTTGAGTTTCAGCAATACATGAGGGACATGGGGACAGAACAGCTTCTCCATGCACTGTGTAAGAATAACCCAGACATCGTTCACATTGTGGCTTTTCGATTTTATAAGCAATAATTTGACTGAAAGCTATTTTGACACTTTTGTAGTATAACTTTTCTGTAGTTATGAATTAAAAAAACCCACAAAAGTGCATGTTTAATGAAATGATTAAGTACTCAATTTCTGTCCCAAGAAAATCAATGATAAAGTCAAAATATTAAAGTCAAGAGTTGGAAAAAGCCTACATGCCTGTTGATTGACAACTGCCTAAGAAAGTTTAGATATACTCAGTGGAATACTACTCAACTGTTTGAAAAGATGAACTGTTGCCTTTTGTAGAACATGGGTAGAACTTGAAGTGATTATGCTGAAGGAAATGAGTCGAAACGTGAAAGATAATTACTTTCATTTATAGGTGGAATATAAAGAATAAAAACAAAAATAACTCATGGATGCTGAAAAATATGATGGTTAATAGATGGGAAAGGAGCGAATGATGAGAGGAACTGGTGGAGGGGCTTACTCTGATAGCGGGAACAGCACTAGAACTTTGCTGGTGGGGGCCATGAAGCTTATACATACATGGAGGTATGGAGCTGTAACCCCCAAGCTTATGTAGTATTGAAAGTCAATGGTGAGTCAAACTCTTACTTAAAAAAATTCAGTGATACTTAATACCTGCTTATTGGGCTAGGGGCATCATTGATCTTACCAAAACATCGCAAATCTGCAGAAGCAGCATCAGCTTACCGGGCAACTGCAAAGGGAGTCGGGATGACCTGAGTATGAGTCCTCACCTGTGCACTTAAAAACGCAAGGCTCGGGTTTTTTTAGTCCTTACTATTGTCCTCTGTTCCTCTCCTCATACTTCTTTTGTGTTTTTATTCATGTTTCCTTGATCGTGATGCCTGATTCTTAATTCATGGTTTAATTTGAGTGCATGCATTTTTGTAATCTATTCAAGTTCTTTGTGAGTTAGAAATACATGCGCTTGTCAAGCGGGGGTGACAGTATCCACTAGGGGGAATTGGAAATGTCTGGAGACACTTGTGCTTGTGACAACTGGTAGGAAAATGCTACCTGCATCTAGTGGGGTAGGGATCAGGATGCCGTCAAACATCGGCACAGGAGAGCACCCAGACACAAGGAATCTTCTGGCACAAATGTCTGTAGTGCTGAGGTGGAGAAACCCTCATGTAGAATGTAAATAATTTCATAAACACATGCAAACTGTTAAGTTAGTAAGTATTTGCTGATGAAATGTAGGTTACCCCTGAAACGGCGTGTACCGAAGATTCTTGTGACCTATTTTTTTTTTTTTTGTAGATTAAAAGAGCCAGAAACTTCTAAAAGGCATGCAACTGTGAACGAGAATCAGAGTCCCACCATTTCTTTCAGCATGTTATCACTGGAGTTGGATTCTTGGAGCCTGTAGTTTCTCAAAATAAACTTAAGAGCTACAGAAAGCATACAAAACTAATTAATTCCCATTCAGGAAGATTCATGAATGAGTTTTCTTTTTTTGAGTCAGACCTGTAACCAGGTGTAAAAATCACTTCCACCACGGATTTCTATTCAGAGTTGAAAAGCTGCTCTAGAATTCGGTTTTCTTTAAAACATCCATCTAGAATGTGTAGCATTCTTGTACCTAGTTACAGGGTTTATTATTATGAAGTGGGTAAGGGAACTATTACTTATCTCGGTAAGTGCAATTAATAGAGCAGATTAAAAAGAAGCAAGTAAGAAAAGGAAATTAATATGGACAGTGTCTTTTGAAATGAGCATTCAAGTTCTCGGGGGTTGTCTCCAAGGTGCAGTCACTTCTTTGCTTTCAGCTCCACCGAGAGCAGGGAGGAGGGCAGGATTCCGTGGTCCCTGAACACACGGCTCTATCCCAAGGTGACCTTGTTGCTTCTTGGGGTCTCCCTGTCCTTTCTGATACACAGGCCCTGAGAATTCAGCAACCTTGGGAAATCGTCCGCTTCTGTCCCCAGGAGTCTGAGGGCTCCTGCTCACTTTGCTAAAGAGCCGGCTCCCTAAAAGGGGGAGGCAGCATGTTCCCTGCCCCACCTAATGAGGGGCGGAGCTGAGCGGCCAGCTGAAGGCCAGTCACACAGGGGGCAGGTGGGCTTGGGCAGGGGGCAGCAGGAGCACTCTTGGTCCAGCTGCCCGACTTGCAGCCTGGCACTGGTGGAAGAAGGCACACGGAGGAGAGACATACGTAGACACCCTGAGAAGAGACACTGTCAGGTAAGTGGAAAATTATCAGGCTTTTCCGCCCTCCCCCCTTTGGCATCGATGATGGACACCTGCGGTCCTGCACGTGTGCTTGAAGCCAGGCACCTCAAGTGGGGTGTGGGCATGTGTAACTGGGCTGAGACATGGGCGTACAGCGCGGTGTCACGAGGACGCCAGCAGAGTAAGAGGGGCAGAAGCAGGAGCAGCAGGCAAGCAGAGGCAGAAGAAGCATAAGCAGTGGCGGCCCAGAGGGTGAAGATGCTAGGGGGCTAGGAGGCCTGCCAGCCTCCTGGCCCACAGCCTCCCTGCCGGGCCGTGTACCTGGTCGCCTCTGATGCAGAAAGATTAATAAAAGCCTGAAAGAAGCCCCCAAGGCTCCAGGACTCCTCCTTTGCCCATCTGCTGGAATCGTAGAGAACCTGCCCGTGTGCATCCTGCCCCGCAGACACACAGGTGAGAGATTCCAGGGGAGGCTCACAGGAGCCGTTCTCTTCATCGGTACTTTGGTTTTGCGCCTTTGTCTCACACTTGCCTGTCTCCTTTTGCCCCCTTTCTATGGTTCCCGCCAGAAGGTACCTCAGACTTCCTGAGATTCATAACCCAGAGAAATCGCTTCCAGCACAGCCTTTGGGCCTCAGCAGCAACCCCGCTTCAAGCGAATCCTGTTTGGCTGGGCATGTCTACACAAGGGCCCAGTTGTTCTTCCTCCCTCCCCCGGGGTGTGATAGACCTGTCTGCAACCTGAGTTTTTGGTGGTTTCATACCTGCTTCCGTTGACTCTAGACAGATTTGGCCAGTTACAGGAGCAAAGGTTTAAAAGGTTCCTGACCACCCATAGGTCTGATAGATTTTGCAAATGTGCCAAACCTCTGTTCTCTCTCATTATCTGAGTGAAAGCACCAGCCTCTCGAGGTGCTAAGCAAATAGCCTTTTGTTTGCAAGGAGCTGTAGCAGGTGAGAGGGATTGCGAGCTGATAAAGGCTGTATAAGACCCTCTGATTGCTCCTTACTGCTCTGGGGAATAGCTGAAGGCCTTCTATTTTACAATTGAAAATGACCTATTTTATCTGATAATTTACATTTACCTGTTAATTTATTTACATTCAAATAAATACAAGGATGAAAAAAGCACAGGTTAACTTAATGTTCTTGGTTAAAGTTTGCATGATGAAAATTTTTGAAAGTGTTAGCCATCATACTTATTTTCCTACTTTTCACACGCACTGGGGTTGTACAAGGACAATTTTGAGCTTATCTATTTTAATTCCTTATGGAATTAGAGGTATGTAAGTATACTAGTAATAATGTTACAGGGCAACTTTAATATCAAATGGGTTTGCTTGTTTGGGTTTTTACCTGTGCACTTGAAAGGCACCTACAATGCCTTAACTGCAGGTACATACAATAAAGGTTAATAAAGGGTTTTATTTATAAGAGAGGGGGAAATAGCATAGTGAATACTATTAGGAGAAGAGAGCGATATCTTTCCCCCTTAACAATAATGTATAGGTGGTTTTTCTTAGATAAATCTTGTTGCCCTTGGCATATGTGTGATTATTATTAACAGGAAAGTAAAATCTCAAGAATAGCTAGATATTCAAAGTGTGAATTCCAACCAGGGAAGCAGCCGAAACAGATCTTACTCTGTGAGAGCTGTTTCAGCAAATGCTTGCCTGGATTTCGTTTACGTAGCCAGAAACAGTGAGTCAGCCAGCACAGAGAAAGAAACTATTCGTGATAGGCAGGACTTCCGGCTCTAAACTGTCAGAATCTGAAGAAACAGGACGCTCCAGGAAGGCAATGTGGATCCAGTCTCTTCTCTGTCAAAGAGATGCAAAAACTGGGTTTCAAGTTTTTAGTTAAAAAAAAAAATTACCCACACCCTCTGGCGAAGTTTGCTTCTGCATATCTGCGTATAAGTTGGAGCCTGTGAAGATGGTTCCTTAGTTTTCTTGCCTCACACCTCACACCAGGTGTGAAAATCTTACATTATGTTTATTTACACTATTGTAGATTTTAGAATGTCTCCATGTCAGGTTCTCCTCCCTGAATTTAAATATGAGGAGAATACTCCAACTTTTCAATAGAGCCCTCAAGTGTTTTATTTTAATAGCAGCTTTGCATCCATGGCGATTTATAGTAACATCCCATGATTTGTGGCGTCTTTACAGATTTACTGACCCAGAGGTCTTGAGTATAATCTCACGTCAAGCAGAATTATCTTCATCATCCACTGCCTCTGGTTTTATGTGAAAAATAAATGCTTTTCTATTTGAGGGGAAATGATATATTTAATTCTAACAAAAGCTGTTACTCTTGTTTTAACTTTCCAGAGTGGGATTCAGAGCTTTAAATTCAGCAGTCCCAACATTTTAAAAGAAAACGTTAAGTGGGTATAATTTTGTTTCAGAATAATAGATGGGATATTTGACTTGTCAGATAAAACAGATTACTGAAATGAAATCATCCTTCTTAATGGTGGTATTTTTCTTCCACTTTGAAAGAAATTGTCCCTTCCACAAATGAAAGGGGACATAATATGTATTGGAATCAATTCATTTCTCACTGGTTAAAGGCATATTAGTGGTTAGTCTACCCAGCACGAGACAACAAACCTTTCACAGCTGACATGCACCAGGCATGTTGTAGGGGGACAAAAATCTGCACCCTACAACCTGTCTTTGGGAAGGGATGCCCAAGGCTGGTTGGAAGCTGCTTATGATGTTCATTTCCTCTTTTTTATTATTGAAGTACCTTTGGTTTATTTCCTCCTGAGTGTTTTGGCAGTGCACGTTTCCTCCCCTCAGGTGTGCTCATATAGCTGCCCCACCACCACAGTACTCATTGTCCTCCAACTTACTGCGTTGCCCCCCTCCCCAATTTTCACCTCTTCCTCTCCCCTCTCTGGAGGCCTCAGTTCTATTTTCAGCTCTTAAGGGTTGATTTTAAAGTTTGTCTTTGACCCTTTGTTTGGTCTCTGTATATTCCATATGTAAGTGACACCATCCAATATTTTTCTCCTCTGCTTTATTTTGCTTAGTATGATCCCTTCTAGTTCTACCCATGTTGCATCAGATGGCATGAATTTATCTCTTTTAATCACTGAGTAGTATTCCATTGTGTATAAATACCACATCTTGATCCACTCATCTGTTTCGTGGCATATAGGTTGTTTCCTTTGACTTCCTTTTTGAAGTCAGAGCTGAATTTCAGTTCTGGTTCTGCTGCATATTCACTGTGCTACGTGGAATCCATCCCTGCAAGGCTTTGAGCCTTCATTTTGCACATGTGCTATTAGTGGAGCCAGAGGCACCTGCTTTAGAGGGTGATTGTGAGCATTGTATGAGCTGGGGTACTGGCTTCAGTTGAGCCAGGCACGAAGTAAATGATCATTGAATGTTTGCTGTCTTCATCCTTTCCTCAGCATGTGCACACCTGTTCCATACACGTCTAGTACATGGAAAATCAGACTAGCCCCCAGAAGACAGCTTCCTTTATATCCTGAGTCCTGCAGCTCCGGTAGGGTTTATTCACTGAAGTTTAGACTTAACTCTGAAACTCATCCAGTTGGCCATTCAGATTGTGAACACAGTTGCTAGAAAGAGCCAGTGAAAAAAAATGAAAGCAAAAGCCTCTTCTGGATTTTGATATATGTTCTAGTTATGATGTTTAAGTGAGTAAAATGTCAAGTGAACAATGTGGCTACATTTATTGAACTAGCATACATCGGGTACTAGGCAAGTGCTGAGATGGTCATGGGTTAGACATGGTCATTGTCCTCCAGAATCTTAGACAATAATGGGAAAGACAGTAGCTAATAATAAAGGAATGCAGTAGGTGCTACGATGATAGGTGTTAGTAAACATAAGGTGCTACAGGGAACAGGGCAGGCAGCCAACGTGACGTTGGGGGTCTGTAGGAAGTATCTAAACTGAGTGAAGAATGAATCAGGTCATGAACAGTGATGTTCTGGTTCTGGGAAAAATAAAAAAAAATGCAAAACTTTTTCCAGGAAAAGATCCAAAAGTAAAAGAGAGTAGGTAAGGTTTGTTTAGGCTCTGAAAGAATCTCAGAGCAGACAGTCCAGAGAGTTCTAGATGATAGTGGTGATGGAGGTGAAAGAGGGTGCTGAAGATGCTAGAGACCATGCCATGTGAGGACTTTATAAGCCCATGCTAAGGAGTGTGGACTATATCATGGAAGATGGGGTATTGAAGATTTTTAAACAGTTGTAGGTATCAAATTTGGACTTAGAGAAGGTCACACTGCCTGCAGATGAGAGAGGGAAAGGTTGGAGGCAGAGACTCTAATTAGCAAAGGTATTTTTCCAAGTAGTATTCAGATTTGTTTCTACTTATTTAAAATGTATGAAACAGATTCCTCCAAGTTTATAAGCTTTCTGCTTCTTCAGTATTTCCAAAGGCAGGAGGGGAAAATGCGTTGACAGCGTTGATGGTGAGGAAGCTAATCTCTTACCTAATGTGAGTATCTGTCATTTCTGCTGTAATTTATTTCCAACAGTTGTGAAGGTTAAAATTCTTAGAAGCTATTTGCTTTAGCTAATTCTGGACCAAATTGGCTAATCCATGAGATTTACTTTACAGTCGAGGAAAATGTACCTAATCAGATAAAGTGCAGCCCGTGATTTTACCTCTGTCTTCAATGCCTTTGCAAGTACCTTTTTCAAATGTACACTTTTCTTTTTGTCAGTGAAAGTCTTTCATTTATCCAGTTGCTCATGTCAGAAACTCTGAACTTCTTTTCTCATCCTGAACATCTACTCGCTCATCAGTAATCAAACCCTAAGGGCCCCACTCCAATCTCCAGTTTCCCCAGACCCTCCATCCCTTCTGCCACAACTCTAGACATGGTGTACATCACGAGGGGTACTGAAACAAACCCTTTGTTTATCTCTTCTTAAATTTTACTGCTCACTGATCCCTGGGGAACATGTTGGAAGGACAACAGAGTAGGGTAGGCGGATTAGTTAGGCTCAAAGAGCCCTCAAAGCAGGCTATTGAGTTAACTTGTGCACAGAGGGTGGTGGGATTGGAAAAAGAGGTCTGATTCAAGAGCACTTTTCAAAGGAAAATTTGGGCGCCTCCCTGAACAGCACATGGGGAGTGATAGAAAGGCCAGCGTTGAGGGATAAGCCTCAGGAGGGCTCGTGCAACTAGAGGGCCGGTGGTGGCGATGGCTGGGGGAGGTCTGTGATTGGTGGACATGGAGGTGATTTCCACTGGCCCTTCCCGCCACTAGACTCCATCCTGCTCTGTGTTGTGTGGTGTTCACCTTTGTGGATGTCAACTCTGCTCCTTTGATGTCTTTTGCTTGTGTTTGCCCCTTGTGTGGCTCTATCCAGGGTAGCTTAGGCGGACGGATAGAGAGCTTGGGGCATTCTCCCAGGATTTCCTTTTTGTTTGTTGCTATTTCATTCCTAACCTAAGACCAGCCTCAGTGCTCACAAGAATACACTTAGGGCTGTTTCTCCTGTCCCAGCTGGGAGGCCAAGATATGATAGTACCTTCCCACTATAGCTATTCTCGTGTGCTTCAAGATTCCTTGTGGTTCTTGTAACCCTACCTACATTATTTGTAAGTAATTTTTCTGGTCACTTTCTGAGGTCATCTGTGTTAAAACTTTGATAGAATGGGGGACATTGTAGTTTGGTGGCCACCACTGAATTTGAGGAACCTTTAAGAGATAATAGGGATTGAGGTCAAGTGCAATAAAATATGTGTTTGGAGTCAAATCAACGGTCAGGATAAGGGTGTAGTGTGCAAGATACTGTGCTAGCCACTTTGATGATGTGCTTTTATCCTATTCGAGTGGCCAATGGTCCTTCCTGTCTTGGAACTGAGGCATGTTGGGATAGGGAGCTGTTGGCACTAACCCATGAAGCCCTTGGGCAATCCAGTGCAGATTGGGTGCCCTAGACTCTATCCTTTCGGAATAGGAAGCTCAGACTAGTGAAGAGGCTAATTTATATTCGCCCTGGTTAATAAGAGTCAGAACTTGGATTTTTCCCTCTCCCTGTATGATTCTAAATACTGAATTCTTTCTACCATACACAATTTATTCCAAAACGTGCCTTTTCTTTAGAATAACTTGAGATCCAAACTAACAGAAAAAAAAAAAAACAAAACAAAACAGCACAAGAAACCAAGGAAACACTTCCACCCCAGCCACAAGCAGCAAAAAATTTGTGAATGTTGCCTGTTATTACTCTCAGCTGCCTGGGAGAAGTGTTTCTCTTTATGCTTGTTCATAATAGCCTGCATTACTTCATCTAATTTTTGTCCTACTCTACTTTTTTATTATATCGCCACCTGGGGAATTCAACCTGAAGTGACCCCTGACCATACCTAAAGAGTTAAGTTGTTAGAATGAGATATCAAGGGAAGAATAAATGCACTCAGAAATGGGTTTTGGTAAAGGCAGGTCATTGTACAGTACTCTTTGAACCCAAGCTGAAGAAAGTTAAACATTAATTGAGTATCCCCTGTGTGGCAGGCTTTAAGTCTGGTATCTAATGTAATTGTTCTGGTAAAGTAGTCACACAGAGGTTGAAGATACTCAGCGATTTGCTAATGGTAGGATGGCAGAAAACCACGGAGCAGGAACTGAAAGCCAGACCTCACTCCTACTTGGGTTTACTGTGGCCCATGGAAGCATTGCCATAGAAAACTCTAATGGGGGACCCAGAACAGGACTCAGGAAAATGCGGGACTTTTCATATGTTCCACCAGGAGCTTTACTGGATTTTCATAGAGCACCCTTTTCTGGAACTCACATTATGGACTTATCAATCATAATAACTTTTAAGGGGAATAACTTTGGGGTAATCTGCTCTCTGCCCTTTGGGACTTTATAGTCTGGTGGATAGTTGATCCTGTAAAAAACCTCATGTGGACTGACTCACGTAATAATGCCAAAACAGAACTTCAGCCCAGGACTAGTTCACTTCAAAATGCCATAACAAGTGGCGCAGTGGGTTGGGCAACACACTATGAAGCAAACCGCAGCCACTGCAGCACGAGTTCAATCCCTGCCGCCGGCCAGGGAGGGGACCCACATGGCGCAGCAGACCTCTCCTGCTGTGCCCGCTGCTCC
>JAGFMF010011974.1:533282-583747 GCA_019455555.1 Galemys pyrenaicus | reverse complement strand
CACACCTCTGGCCTGTACCCCAGTGCTTGTACGCATAAATAAATAAATCTTAAAAAAAAAAAAAACAAAATGCCATAAGAGAAGTTAGAGAAAAGTATCTTCAAACACAAGCATTGAAGGAGTGATTTAAATTGTCGAATGAATCCCACCCTGAGGGGATTCACTCAGTCAACCTGTCCTGATGCCTACTACACCAAGACCTGATGCTTGGTGTTGGGACTTCAGCATCTATGTATCTCTGTCTCCATGTGTGTGATAGGAGGTTACAGCTGTGGCGTAGCTAGGTGTACACAGGAACCTATTTAATGGTCAGTGAAAGGAGAAACAACTAGTTTGCAGGTTTGCCTGTGTTCACATGGATCGGATGGTGTAGATCTGAGCTTTGAGCTTGGATCTGGCTCAGAAGGAAGATGACTTGGGGAGCATGGGACCTAGGATTAAAGGACAAATGACAGAAGCATCACTGAAGTCCTTAATACTCTGTGTGAATGTGGAGGGGGACTGCACCTTGCAGCTAACTGGGGAGGACAGTGGGAGTCGATAGGTATTGGGACGCCAAAGAGGTGTGTATATTTATTAGATTTACTTCATGATTCATAATATATTCTAACTCAACAAATCCCTACAAAGCATGACAGTTCCCCCTCTTCACAATGTGCAGAATAAAAGAAATGAAAGTGTTTCCTCCTTACAGTAGGTTTAGTCTACTGAGGGACAAAAGGAAAACACTGACAGAGACAATTGCTGTGAGAAAGTCAGAGATGGAAAGATAAATATTAGTTTTCCAGTGAAGGAGGGAAAGAAGAGTGACTGAGGTAGATACTGACTGGAAGGCAGAGACCTGAAGACTGAGGCTTGTCACTTGTGGGGAAAATAGCCTGTAATTCAGTCGCCTTGTCCTCTAGCTGACTGGAACTGTCGACGATGCTTTTCTAGGTAACATATTTATGATAGTGCAAAACACCTTAAAATTAGCTTTATAGAGGTCAGACTAGAAGGGTGGATGAACAGAATTAAATTAGGCGGGAGATTAAGGGTTGAGACTATGGTGCTCTAATCAAGATTGGAGTTTAAAATTAGATCATGTCCTGTGGGGACACTTAAAGAATAGGCCAGGTTTCCTAATTGAAAGTGCTATGTATAGAGGTCTGTAGGCAGCCAACCAGATTCCACAATGGAGAAGTTCAAATAGCTTTGCTCATTCTAGGTGGTGATTGCTCAAAACCATCTGGGGATGTAGTTCAGAGGTTCTAACTCTTAAAAAAAGGAATAAGACTGAATACTCTCATGCAAGCATGATAACAGCTATTTAAAAAGCAAGTTGTCCAAACTAACTTTTTAACAGCATGTAGACTTTTGATAAATGGTATTATGTAATGATTTGACGTTCTGTGAAGACTGGAATTAAGTTTGTGTTCTGATCTCTGAAGGTCAGTAAAATGGAGGTAGTATATTTCTAATCTGAAGGAAAGGGGTTGGGGATGGCTGAGCTGCAGGCTGGGTGGGAGAAAGCATCATAATGAGAAATGCATTACAGTCAGCCGAGAGAGGTTTGTGATTGGAAATCGTTAGTGGAAAGGGAGGTTTTGCTGATTGAATGCTTTTAAAATAAGGGAAGTCTTACACAACTATTAGAAATGAGAGTGTGGCCTTCACCAGGTTGTGGCTCTGGATTGCCATGAGCATGAATAATGCTTTCTTGCAATCACTGCTATTTATGACTCTATTACCAGCGCTCCTTAGTCAGGACTACTTCTAAGCATGCGGGGAATCCTCGCCATATCTGGTTTTTGAAATCGGAATGAAATGGACTTTAATTCCTCTGCTGACTCCTTTAACAGAGCCTTCTAAAGATTGAAGCCTGCATTTTAAACATACTATGTTACAAATAAGTCATGGTGAATAAAATGGAATGAAACAGTCACTTTCTTTCAGATGCAGGTATCTTTTCGAGGTAAATGCCATAAGCCAGGAATTCAGCTCAGATTTTCACATATATGAGACATGTGATTATAATAACCTTGTGAGAAGGACTTAATTGTCCTCCTTACTGGATGACAAAACTGATGGTTGAGGTAGTGATTTATTTGTTGAGATTCACAAAGAGGCTGAGCCTTGCTCTCTTCTATCTAAGTGCCTGACTTTTCTTAAAGTCTGAGAATTGCCTTACCTTGAGATACTGTAATATTCAGAAATGAAGAACAAACCATAAATTTAGGGGATAATAACCCAGCAGAAGGATAAAAAGTTACTAAACTTAGAGAATAGAAAATCTATATAATTTGTTCATAGTACCTCTTTTATGTTTCATTTATTTAGTTACTTAATAATGTATTAGCAAATATAGTGGTCAAATGTCAAGGCATTATTTATGAGGTAAGGAATACAGAATGTCACATACTAAGTTTGGTGGCCATTGATTAGCATTTTTCAAATATGTGTCTGTCACAGAGTTGACTTTTCCTTTCGTGGACACCTGTTAATCTTATTGAGCGCATAAGAAAAGAAAGTCATAAATTTCATATAATTTATAGTCATAGTTTTAATAATTCTGTTACGTTTTAATCCCATCTTTGGATAGCAAGACTTCAAATAGACTTTCCATAACATAAAGATAATCATAAGACATATATCATTAAAGACAGGTTGAATGAGAAATGAATATAGAAGGCCATTTATAATGAACTTGAATACAACAATGAAGACAAAGTGTACTATTTTGCTATTACCTTGATATTTTTGGGTAATATGTGATGTACCATCCATAAATTCTGTGTAAGACTAAATGACGATTAAGAAGAATATGCTTTTAAATCAGGATTTATCTTCATTTGCCTATTTTAATACCTAAGGGTCATTCATTAGGATTTGGGTCAGAAAGTTTATTTGATCAAGTAATTATCAAATGTGGTTAATTAATCTGAACTGTGCCCAATGGCTCATATGTACAGTCTACTTCCTGTCTTTATAAATACAGTTTCATTGAAACTGCCATGTCTTCACCTGTTTTCTATGACGGCTTCACACAACAAATGCAGAATTGAGCAGATGGAATAGAGACATTTTCCAGTGCTGGGGCAGGATTTTCTTATTCCTACAGGTTGCTGTTCAGTCTGCCAGATACTCGATAGGGTTCACGGCAGCCTTGCACCCATCTAGTCCCTCAAATCATCCTATTTCCTCATAGTACTTATACCGTATGTTTTTCGTGTTCTTCAGATTCTCTTTCCAAATAGGAAGTGTGAATGGCCTTAAAGATTTGCCACTATTTCCGTTTGGTTGAGCCTTTTATTTGCTCTCCACTTCATTCATGCACAGATGATATATTTAGCTCTCCCACCGTCACTGACTCGCATGTACCATGGCTTGTGAAGTGTTCATTAGTATCGCTGCCTCTATGGGAAAGTGAAACCGTAGTGTAGGAGAGCAGCCCAGTTCAAAGAATGAGCTATGAACTTTGACAGGCAAAAGATACTCTGTCAACAGACTAAGTGAATCGAATGAGTAAAATAAGTTCAGCTACAAACGAATACCTTCTGATGGAGCTGACTGGGAAAATCCTATTAAAACAGTGTTATTGAAGAAGATGATATTTATAGGTAATGAAATATTTTTATTTCTTTTACTTCTTGTGACCTGTGACTTGAGGGAAATCTTGGTTCATTAAACCATTATGCCATTCATCTCTGGTGATATTAGATGTGAGGCTTGGGACAAGGTTTACATAAATGAATGTGTCTTAATGGGCTCTTTCTTAAGTCTCTGACATTTAGGAGAAAAATAGTTTTGAATGCTGCTTGAGCACACCTTATTTCATTTCTGGAGCTCCTAAATCAAAATAGGATCACGATATCCTATTTCATTACACTGCATTAATAATAAGTGCATGTCACAGGCAAGTGGTTTTATGCTGTGTATTCCCTACCTTACTGTCAGACACAGATGGAGATATCATAAACCACTGTGGACTTTTTACTTTGAAAAATAGAAAGATAATGGAATCACAGGATCGTAAAGCAGAAAGGACCATAGGGAGAACATCTGCTCCAACTGTGTCTCTTTGACCAGGGTAGGGGAGAATCTGCCCGTATTGTGCATGAAGTCCTCTAGAACTAGGCGCTTCCAGTGCTACCTTTCTCCAGGGTTTCTGCACTTGCACAGTAAATGGTTTTATCATAAAGCGTTTCTTCTTTTTGTACCTTAAAATAATGTGTGCAGATTTACGTGCTTGGAGAATGTAGCAGTATACCTAATTCTATATTAACTTTTCATCCTCAGGAATACCATCAGATTCTCTAAGAATTTCTCATGAAGGCTATTCCTCCAACCATTTTTTTTCCTGCCTTTGGGAGGTGTTCCTATTTTGCTGAAGAATATATTAGCAAGTGGGGCGTGTAATTTGGATTGAAGGCACATTTCTTTAAAAAAAAAAAAAGATTTCTTTAGGGGCCTCCCTGATGGCGCAAGGGGTTGAGCTTCACACTGTGGGGCTTCTGCAGCCACTGCAGCGTGAGTTCTATCCCAGTCAGGGAGGGGACCCACATGGTGCAGCAGACCTCTCCCGCCTCGCCTGCTGCTCCCCTCAGCAGTGTGTTTCAGTAGATCTGCCTGTTCTACTCCCTGCTCTGTCTCTGATGAATCCTCTCATCACCCTCACACCTCTGGCCTGCACCCCAGTTCTTGTATGCATAAATAAATATTTTTAAAAAGATTTATGCATACAAGAACTGGGGTGCAGGCCAGAGGTGTGGGGGGAGGGTTGAGAGGAATCACCAGAGACAGAGCAGGGAGCAGAACAGGCAGATGCACTGAAATACACTGCTGAGGGGAGCAGCGGGCAAGGCAGGAGAGGTCTGCTGCGCCATGTGGGTACCCTCCCTGGAGGGAATCAAACTCGTGCTTCAGTGGCTGTGGATAGCTTCACAGTGCTGTGACATAACCCCTTGTACCACCTGGGAGCCCCCTAAAGGCACATTTAAATGAAAAATCTGTCGTTCGTTCGTATTAGCTGTGTATCATTAGGCAAAGTACTTAAACAATCTGAACTTCTGTTTTGATGTCTTTAAAACAGGGAATCTTCTTATTGAACTTTGACTCCTTAACATTTTCCAACCCTCTTAAAGTCACATAGCCCTTAGGATGAAACTTGCATTTTATTTTAGAAACAATACACAAATTTCATATCTTTCAAATCATAAAAGCATCACAGTAAAATGGCTTAAGTCCCAGTATAGTTGTCTATGAGGGGGTAAAATGAATGGTGGAGGTCCTAGTGATATTTCTAATCCCCAGGCTTATGTTGACTCTACTGCTATTTTTAGCAACGTCTGTCTCGTAACATATTGATAAGCTAAGAAAGATAGTTGGCATCTTGACAACTTGGTGCTTTCATACAGAAGATCCATCAAAATATTAAGGAATATTTCTTTATGAAGAAATATGATGAATCATTATTTTTTAACATTCTATGCAGGTACATTTGTCCGTATTTACCTAATTATAGCTTGTGATTTAGAAGCACGATGATGTCATTGTTAAAAAACAACTTCTGTAAAGTCAGGGCAGCCCAAGGGAGGCACCCCATCACTAAGCTGGAGCTTCCTTCCTGCTTACTCTATTTTGCCAACTCTGGTTCTTTCATCCCTGCTGCTGAGGTTCACAGGGTCACATGTGCTGGGGTTTGCGCTGGGAGACTGAACTCTTCAAGCCTTTCCCGCAACTGCGTGAGTTTCTGTTCCCTGCCACACAGTGATATAAACTTTTGTTTGGACCTTTTCAACTCCACATTGTCCTTGTGTTTCCAAGTTTGTCGTGGCTACCCATTTTAATGTCTACGAACAGCACTGACAGGACAGCAATCTGTCCACTAACTAGTAATGAACAGAGAGACAGAAAGACCCAGATAAAGGAGAGTAGAAAACGTTTCTTCTAATATATTGGCCATATAGAGCAAGAGACAGCTTTTTGTTGTTTTCTGAGGTAAACCTACATCTTAGCCACACCGCAGGCACCCAGGACAAGTAAGCTTTTCCATATAGCCGGTGTGTTTACAGTTGATTAATCCTTCCATATATTGAGAGCTTCAGGTGTCTTTAAGTACTTTTATAGTCTAGCTTTAGGTTATTAATTTCCCTGTAGGTAGAGGAGAGAGACAATTGCTTTGATATATTTTAGATCTGTAGGCTGAGGTGCAAAAAGGTGTGATATTGCTAATGGTTTGAAACTAGTGCTATCCATGTTACTTGAGAAACAGAAGATAAGTACATTCATTAGACATTAAAAGAACTAATTTTATTAAAAAACAAATTCCTTTTTTTAATTTGACTCTTTGTACTCAAGGGACTAGGAGTGGGGAGGAGAGAAACCAAGAATATTAAAATTCACAAGGAGAAGACTGAGCAGAAGGAAAACTTTTTAGCTGGGTCACCAGAGTTTTCTCATGTATAAAACGGAAATTTTAGCCTACTTATCTCACATGCTTGTGTTCAGTGAGTTACAGGTGTGCCTAGAAGAGTCTCTGGTTGCAGGATATGTTCATTAGATTCATGTTTTTGCCACTGTCTGGCGTATGTGAACGTCAGGAAAAGTCTCCTGGATGGGGCCTGCATCTTCTGACGCTCACTGGTTTCCATCTTCTCACACGTTCATCCATTTCTCCTTTCAAGTCACTGGCCATCTGATGACTTGGGTGCTGCTCATCTGTGTTGGCGTCCTACAGAGGGCTGGGTTGCAAGGTCCAATATTAAGGTTCATAAGCTGAGATAAACCAACAAAAAGACAGTATGTACCTTTCATCAGCACAAACAGTTCTAATCAGTGTAGCAGTAAAACTTGATTCTGGACTTAGGCTTCAGCTCATAGCACGAGGTGGTGAGGAATAAATGGACAGATGTGAACGTGTGTAGTTTGATCCAGGAATACACCAGATGCTAAATAGATAGTAGTATTTCCTGCTGGAAATCATGCCCTCTTAGTGAAAGTCACAATTTGTACACTTGGTAGTTACCTAATGATGCAAACTACTATGTCTTCATGTGAAAGATGACAGTAGATATTCCAGGACATTGTAAATGTCAGGGGAGGCATCATCTGTGAGGCGAGTCTTGAGGGATGGACTAAATGAGAGGCAATGAAAAACTTGAGGGCGTGCACTTGTTTCCTTCCTCATAGGGAAGGTAAATTTAGCATTGGATTTAATATTCTTAAAATAGTCTTCATTAAGGAAAATCATTATTTTGTTCACTGAATAACAAGTATGTCTAGATGAATGGATATGCTTGGGTGAATGTAGCACATAAAGGGCACGAATATTCTAGTGTTAACTTTCCTGGGCAGCCTTGCCTTGTTCCTGTTCTCAATACCTGGCTCTCTCTACCAGAGTTTATGGTTCATTTGCTGTCAGAGTCTAGGCTTGGCCATTCCTTTTTCTTAGGCTCCATTCATTTGTCACTTCCCAGCCCGGATAGTGTCTAGAATCAGAACCAACCCATTCATTAAAAGGAACTTGCAGCCTACGTCTAGAGGTTCTCAGATTCTCTTAACTTGGACAAAATACATGCTGGTTAATCATATGCTGCCTCATGAAACGACTGGGGTCTTGACTTTGCTATAATCTATGACTGTCTTACTCTGTCAGTAATCTTGTCGGGGATTATACATTCTATGACTCATCTTACCACCTTCCTTGCTGTATGTGGCATGGTAACATGTGTTAAGTACTTATTATATGTCAGCTACCATTCTATTGCCTTTACATAAATTAGCCCCAAGACAGTATACTGGAAAGTTTCTATTTTAGATTACTGTGAGGATCACAGGAGTTAATCCATGTTAGGCTGCTTCATTGATATTATTTTGATACCTGAGCACTTCAAATTCAGTACAGAAAAAGCTGTAGGTAATTTATAGTTAATTTATAGTATAGCTGTAAGCTATTATTTTTTGTGAACAGCATTTAATATTGTTGGCCACTTATTTCCTTTAAAATAATTTTAATTATGAAGACAATATGATTGAGAATTAAATTGCAAATTAAAATGGTAATCAGTATGTGTTAAATTTGTGAAAGGTAAACAAATGATAATATCTAGTGTGGTGGTCAGATTCTGTCTCCAGCTGTCCACACCATCGTATAAAACCCTCCACCAGAGTTTGAATGGGATGTGTTGACATACTTCTAACAAAAAGCCTCTGGTAACCATAAAGGATGTTTCTGTCCTGTGGTTACATGGTGTTATAGAAGGGTCTCTTGCTACCTGTTGGCCCAGGCTGGTGCAGAGGCAGACATGGCAGGGGACTGTTGGGAAGCCTCTAGCAACTGAGAGGAGACCTCTAGCAGAAAAAATAAAAAGGAAGCTCTCAGTCCTCTTGGCATGTGGAATTCCAGCACCAATCTCAGTGTATTTGCAAGTAGGTCCTTCTTTATTTCTATGATAGCATCAGTAAGAATGCAGGCCAGCTGACATCTTAATTTCAGCTGGCGAGACTGAACTAGAGAACAAGTTAACCATGCTGACAGAGACTGAGATGGTTTTTTTTTAAATGCATTATGTCTGTGCTAATTTATTATGACAATAATAAATAAATCATACATTTAGTGATACAAAGATGCCAGCAAGTTGACTCTTTTTCTTCTGGTATTTTTACCAATATACATGAAGACACTGAGAATTTTCACTGATTCCTATTCCAGCAATAAATAGTGCTTTCTCTTCTTCGGAAACGAAACTATTCCTTAAATTTGTACTTCAAGGAAGGGTTTAATGTTAAACAATACAAAGGCAGAAAACTTGCATTGCAGAGATACTCCTGCTTCCTACAATTTTCCTTATCGAGATACCTAGAAGATATTTGGACTGTGTGCACTTGTTTTTGCAGCCACATCTCTGGTAAAGACTTGATTGATAAGCCAGAGATAGTTTAATTCCTCAAAGAACATCAGTTGTAGCCTGTATGACATTGTAAGGTTGAGGTACCTTACAATAGTAGCGGCATTCAACTACATTCTTTTCTAATGCATTTTTTGGATCAAGGGAAAACTAAGATTGTTATAGGATAGAGTAAGTATTCTGTTAAACTATTCGATCACAATGAAAACTAATGGACCCAGTAATAAACCACAACCAAAATAACAAATCAAATCATATTGCTATTCCTCCAGGTTTGGCAATGGAACTTAGGTGGAGTGAAGCATTTGTTTCTGTTTAGCTGTATTGCCATCAAGCCCAGTTTTCAGAAAGACAAGGGCTGAAAGACAACCTCAGCCAGTCCTATGACTTTTCTTTTGAAGAGCACAAAAGACTAATCGGTCCTCTTTGTGGTGCATAAAGAGGAGAAGAAAGAGGATAAATTGAGATCTTTCATTTTACATTCTGCTATTCATTGACCCTAATCAGCTTTTTCAAAATCTTTTCCTTAAAACCTGAGGTTTTAAACTTGGCGTACAAACGATAAGTACAGAAATGCAAAAGAGTTCCTTGGCAGCTACTAGAAACTTAAGGATATCTTTGATATCATTGACCCAATTTATTGAAAAGAATTTGTAAAACTGAAGTCATCATCTTTAAGATTTGACTTTAATCTAATGTACGTACTTTCATCTTATTTAAAAAAAAACTTCAGGCTAGCCAAAATGCTTTTCTTTTCCTTTTTCACACTTGCCTTTTTTTCCTTTAGCAGTTCAAACGGTTTCCAACAAGAAATTTAGATTGAGTGCTCTGAGTGTTTCATGGACCCAATAAAAATTCAGTAGTTTTCCAATTTAGTAGCAACTCAGTCAGGCAAAAAGCATTTTTTATAGCTTACTGAAAAACCCAAAGTAGTTCACTCCTGGTATTTGACAACAAATACACATGAACAGTTTCCAGCTAAATCTTGGAGCCAAAATTACAACCGATGACCACCAAATGTGTGACCTTTGGCTTATCAAAGATTTATTTAATAATACCTATTACCTTAGGGTATATTCATATTTTCTGTTCTTATAATGATAACATAGAATGAGGAGTCTAGAGGTGAGAGCACCTTTGCCCAAAACCTCAGGACTGAGAAAACATGGGGAGAAATGGTAGGTAAGCATCTGGGACCCAAATATCTGACCATGAAGTAGTACAGAACAGCACCTCAAGGTGCAAAGAACCAGTCTTCCTAGCTGAAGCACTGTGCACTGGAGAGCTTGCACAGCTCAGCACAGATGCTTACCTGACCCACATCTGACCACAGATGCCTGAGGGAGACTAGCTGTGATTAGAAGGAACATCTAGCTGAGCCCATCTGCAGAATTGTGAGATCCATAACGGGTTGTCGTTTCAAGCCACTGCATTTTTGGAAGCTACCCATTGTTTACAAAATAAAAACTGAACTTAGAGTGAATTGTGAAATCTATATTTCTGTTTTGAACCCAAACTCTGCCCCCCAACCGCCAACTCTGTAAGCCAGTGTCTTTGCAATATGGTCCAGAGACAAATCTAGATCTACTGAATCAAAATATTGGGCATTAAAATCAGCTAGCAGGATTCTAAAGTATTTCTTGAACCCTGTCACAGTGCTCACCAACCAGAGTCCTTACAACTAGAACCTTAGTTTTATTTTCACTTAACTCCACGAGATATTCCCATGTGACTGATTCTCCTACTCCAGTTTGATAATCAGTGTCCTACTGTATAATAGTGTAATCTCCATACAAAGGGGAGGCTCGTGTTCCCTGCTGCATCTAATGGAAGTTGAGTGGGGAGAGGAAGCTTATGAAGACTGGGCAGAGGCCTGTGGCATGGTGACGCAGGCGAGAGAGCTGTGGGGAGACTGATAGTGGCAGCTGCTACTTTGACCTGTACTCCAATTTTGCACCTCCCAGACTTGCCTGGCCGCTTCTAATCCCTTTCCTGTGGGTCCCCACCAGAAGGGCCTTAGACATGGGACAAACTTTCAGGCCTCAGAGGCACTACTTTGGGCCAACCCTGTTTGACTGGGTGTTTACCCCTGAGGGGACGGGTAACTCAGTGATTTATTGATAAACTGTTACCCTTTCTTCTTTCTCTATGCACGCTATCCTATTAAAGTCCATTCACTCTTTATGTGGCAGATGGCAGAACCCATTTAGAGTGTGAAAACTTGGGGCCTCATGATGTCCCTCAAGTCTACACACTAACACTGTGCTCCTGCCAGTCACACACTAGAACTCCATGCCTGAAAGCACACTAAGTCCCGCTGTGCCTTTGATTCCTGTAATGACCTTTGAAACTTCCCTATGTGGTGAACTCGTTTTTCAGATCTGCTCTCAGGTGTTTTCTCTGTACCTTTCCTTGATCACCTCAAACCATATTGCATTAATTTGCCTTGGTGCCGTGTGTTATAGAAGAGTGCAACTGTCATCACATTTTCAAGAAAGATTTTATGCATTCTCCTTTCTTTGTGATCACCAGTCTCCAGTGAAGAAAAAAAAAATAGTTACTACTTTTTATGTCTCCAGAGCCCTATTAACTTCCAGAAAGCATCTGTGGGAATGGTCTCCCCAAAAGGATCAGCCAGACTTTGCTTAATGCACCAGAGTAAACCTCTTTCAGTAGGTGTCGCCTTGGATGAAACACATGTGAGTCTCCACAAGTCTGTTACCATCGCTTAAAGAATGAAGACTGTTTTAAGAATAGCAAAGGTCCCTGAGACTAAAAACATTATTCCCATTGCCCATTTTCCTAGTGAAAGAAGCAATCACTGTTAACCTGTTTTTATTACTTAGAGCAATGTGGTTTGGGAGTCATCACAGTCTTCAGTGAACATGTCCTCCTTTTCTGAGGAACTTCTGCTCTCAGAGTAAAATGATAAGGTCGTAACATATCTCCCTGTCTTGACTGCCAGGTCTTCAAAAACAGTATATGTTCACCCTGATTCATCCCATTCCTCTGTAGAATTTGCAGCCATGTAAATTATCTATATGTATGTTTTCAAACTTTTACCTACCAACCCGCCAGATGTTAATTCTTGCAGCCCACCTCAGAAGACTGCAGATGTGTTGGGGAACTTTCTCCTCCACCCTTTTACTGAAACATACCCCGTAAATGTGATTAAACTGGATTCAGTTGACACGCTTCCTAAAGGTTGTCTTTAAGTTATACTTCACTATTGTACTTGAAATGTTGTGAATCCCCAGAATATAAGTGTGAATTATTTTTGGAGCACTGCCTCTTCAGAGGACTATGCGTTCCCTCTATGTACTGTAAAGGCGATGGGGGTCACCGATGGGAGTCATTTCTATCTCCTTTTTCTATACCTTATTCAGTCACCTGAGATATCCATTGCCTTATTGATGTATTTTAGCCTCAAAACAGTGTTTTCTTCTTAATTAGAATTTTTAGAAAATAATTAAAAATGAGTATATTTTATGCTGTCTCCAAGTCACTACAATATTAGATCCCAAATAGAGCCCATTTTTAAGAGTTGAAATGTTATTACATTTTAATTATAATAGCCTATGTATAATTACTATAAACCAAATTTATCACTTGCAACTTACTTAACAAGGAATTTATTTCCAAAGTGTCAAATGATATATAATTGACCCAACTCCTGGTGGAATATGTTTGCTGCAAGCAGTATTTCACCATTCTATCAGATTGGATATCACTGGAAATTTTAATTAGTTTATGTAACAATATAAGTCTATGCAAATAATTTATACCATGTCTATTAAGTTGGTCTTCTTTGACCATTTTACTTCAAAAGAATTCAGAAGAAAATAATGGGGGAAAAGTATCTTCCTTACATTGAAAGGCTGATTGATAAAGGAATTTTTGAATTGCATGGAGCTTACTTTAGGCTTGCAGCTTACAGGCCTCGCTTCTAACTTCGGCTACTAGCGTCAGGAGGTCTGCGGGCTCCTCAGCTGGCTACCGGTAGAGGATGGGAGTAGAAGGTATAAGGATATTTTACTTTCCTTCCTGTACTTTTGAGCAAGGTCAAGTCTTTTTCTCAAATGAAGCTTTCTTGTAAACCAATTTTCTATTTTCCACATAGAAGGAAATGTCTAACATCTAGAAATAATCACCAATGTATTTATTAGTTGGAGGCTAATTACTGTATCCTAAAATAATACATTTGCAGCTAAGTCCTCCTTGGTTTGTGATCAGCTGCAATATTAGCAGCCCTGCATCCTGGCAATGAGCTACACAGTCAGTGCAGCCAAGACCGACTTTTTCCTGGAAGACATTAATTTGGTGGGGCCCTATAGAGCATCTGCGATGATTCTTCTCCTTTGGTGTTTAGACCCCGGGGATCTTGATCATTGTACTCCCGGGGCTGGCTTACGTGCTGTCTGCTTGAGAACACGCTATTCCTTTCTCGGGAGCAACCTTTCTCATGAGCGTCAAAGAATACAGACCAAGGGAGCCTAGCCGAGTGAAGGGCCATGAGTGAAGACTCTGGCTCGCCCCTCTGCACATTCTCATCCAAACTGCAATAAAACAGAGTAAACGCCTGAAGGAGCAAGAGACAACATGACGTCAGGAGCAACGACGTGGTGGAAGACCCAGCAAACCTGTAACTGAACTGTGTTTAGAGGGACACAGGGCAGGACAATTCAAGAGGAAGGGCTGACTGCTGCCCAGCGCCCCTCCGCGGTCGGCGCAGGGTCCACAGCTGCAGCAAGGACTTTGTAGCCTTCCCTGGGCTGCAGGAGGGCGTGCAGCTTGGCCTGCAGGAGGAGGCACCAACTGGAGACTTAGTGTGTTAGGGAGCAGGGTGATGGTTGTGGGCTTGAAGCTGAGCCTTATAAACTATAAATTTGGATCCCAAACCTGTGGGGAGAGCCAGATTAGATCACCTGCGTCTCCTCATAGAGGAGGTTATTTTCAGCCTGAGGTTCTGATAGTCAGAACACCTGCTTTACCCTCACCAGGGACCCAAACCAAGAAAACACCTGAATGTTTTCACTCACCGGAGCTCAAGCACCTGGACCTTCATATGAGAAGCAGCGCTCCGGGATTAGGCTCGATACTCAAAAAGCAAAGAGAACAATTCCCAGCTTGTGACCCTGTCTCAATTATAAGCCTCACTCAGTCATCATCTATTACTCAGCCACCAACAGTAAGTTCTGGAGAGGATGCAAAGAGTAAGGAACTCCATCACATGGTTGGCATGTAATCTGTGCAACCATTATGGCACGCAGTCTATACTACCTTAGAAACAAGACATGCAAATAACTGACCCAGCAACCCCCACTTTTGGGCATGTATCCAAAGAACATGAAAAATCAAATCAAAAAAGTGTATGCTCTACAATGCTTATTGTAGCATTATTCACAGTAACTAGGATATGAAAACAACCCTAGTGCCTGTTGGTAGAGGATTGGATCAAGAAGTTGTGTATCTCCATGCGATGGAATATTACTCAGCCATAAAATGAACTGTTGTCATTGACAGCAAAATGGAAGAACCTCAGGGGACTTTAGGAAGTCAGAATGATAGAGACAAATAGTGGACATTTATATAGAGGATGATTTAACAAAGCAAACACTTACAAAATGTAGTAGAGAATAATAAATGGAGTGGGGTTTCTAAGATTAAGGTGGAGAATGGAGAGAGAATAAAACTACTAAACACATTAAGCATGGCATTGACAGCGTGGAAGAACATTCCTGAATTTCTTGCACTCAAAAAAATCTTTGTTACATAGTTTCCCTATATAAGTCATTATATAGGTCAAATATTTGCCAGTGAAAAGATCTTCCCTTCAAAATATAAGTTGGCTCTGAGATATGTCTAGGAGGCTTAGGTGACTATGGGTCATAAATGATGTTGTAGTAAGAAAGATAATACTGGTCTATGCTGTCCAGGACTGAATAATCTAGGAGTTGAAGTTCCTTACTTAAGCTCTTAGGAATATAACACTTTTTGTACTATTTGGTCACTTCTTCGCAAGCTCTTCTTGTCTATACCAGTGCTCAAACTCTGTCTTCTGCCTGTTTCCTATCACCTCTCTTACCACTCCTCTGGTGGTAACTACTTCATTTAGGTAACATTTCTAGCAAATACACACTGTTGCCCCACACTGTGCTGTAATGTGTTATGTAAAAATGATTAAAACTGGCTGCCTGCTGCTTTGTTGTAAACAAGTTGGTGCTTGATTAAAATTAGTGAGAAATACAGGTGGCATGGCATGGGGGGTGGGGATGTAGGACTGAACAGACATTCAGTTCTCAGGTCAGTTGCTCATTTATTGTGTGTTATTTAATGAAAAAACTACTACCTTTTTTGGGGCTTGATTTTCACTATCAGTTGCAAATACTTGGATGAGAATGACCTGGATGATCTTCAGATTTTGACCATCAACTAAATCAACATTGATTTTTGAGGAAAAACTAAATAGACCAGAATTTATTGATTTTTATTGTGCATAAAGTTACACTTAGACCAGTGGCACAAAATAATAAATCTTCTGTCTAGGCGGGGAACTTACATAGTGCCTGCAACCAGGCAGTAGCTTGCAATGTGTCCATATCAATTTGTCTTTTCTCCTTTAGGTCATATTTTCAGTTTCCCTTGAGGGTAGAAAGGGGAACTAGTCTCTAAAGCAGAGATATTAGGATGAATTCCCTTAGGAAAAGATAAAAAAAATCTTACAGTTATTTATATGGCTTTACTGAGATAGAGCAGATGTATAACATTGTGTATGTGTAAAGTGTACAACTGATGATGTGATATACATATAATACCTTGTAAAATGATTACTGAATAAGGCTATGTAACAACACGTCCATCACCTCTCTTAGTTACAGGTTTTTTTTTTCTTTTTGCAATGAGAAGTGTTAAGATGTCTCTTAGACTCTTTCACATATACAGTCTTATGAACTGTAGTAGCCATGCTGTACACTAGCTTCTTAGAACTTACTCATATCGTTCCCTTCGACCACTTTCACTGACTTTGACCACATTCCTGCTACTGGCAAGCACCATTCTATAGTTGCTTCCAAGGTAACCTATTTTAGACTTTGTTTTTTCTGCATCTGCCTTATTTCGCTTAGCAGAATATCTTCTTGGTTCATCTAGGTCATCTCAAATGGCAAGACTTCTTTCTCATGGAAATATGCATTATATTTTATTCTTTGTGCATATGTACATGTATGTGTGATGAATACTACATATGTGTGCATTCATGTGTGATATATATGTATCATGTTTTCTTGATTCATTAATCTACCATTGGGTGCTTAGGTTGTTTCCATATTTTGGCTACTATAAATAATGGTGAAATGAACATGGAGTGTGGTGTAGATATCTTTTCAATATAGTGATCTATTTTGTTTGGATGTATATGTAGAAGTGGGGTTACTGGATCATACGGTATTTCTAGTTTTTGTATTTTGAGAAACTTCCAAACTGCTCCTGTACTTTCCATAAGGCTGAATCAATTTATTTTCCCACCAACAGTGTTCAAGGGTTACCTTTTCTCCATGTTCTTATCACTACTTTATAAGTTTTGTCTTTTTAATAGCCATTCTGACAAGCATGAAATGATATCTCATTACAGTTTTGATTTGCAATTCTCTAATAATTAGTGATGTTAATTACCTGTTGTCCATTTGTATATATTCTTGGGGGAAATGTCTATATACATTCTTTGCCCAACTTAAAGTCAATTATTTTTTCTTGAATTGTAGGAGTTCTTTCTATGTTACCTTGTTATCAGCTATGACTTATGGGTATTTTGTCCCATCCTATAGGTTGTCTTCTCATTTGTTGACATTTTTCCTTTGCTCAATTAGGCTTTTATTTTGATATAGTCACCCTTTTTTTTTTCTGCTTTTATTGCTTGTGTTTTTTTTTTTCCTAGCCAAGAATTCATTGTCAAGACCAATGTCATGGAGTTATTTCCTCTATGTTTTGTTATAGGAGTTTTACAGTTTCAGATCTTATATTTGAGACACTAATCCATTTATTTATTATTAGTCTAAAACAGGAGTCCAGTTTCATTCTTTTGCTTGTAGAAGTCCAAATTCCCCAGCAATATTTATTGGAGAGGCTATCTTTTCCACATTGAACATTCTTGGCTCCCTTTTTAAATATTAGTTGATTGTACATGTGCAGATTTATTTCTGGGCCCTTCGTTGTGCTTCCTTGGTCTCCGTGTCTGTCATTATATCACTATATATTGCTTTATTTTTATAGCTTTATGTACCTTTTGATAAGATAATGAATTTGTTTATATTTAAAGTAATTATTGATAGGGAAGGACTTATAATTGCCACTTTGGTAATTGTTTCTTACTGTTTTATAGGTCTTTTGTGCCTTCTTCCTCTCCTGCTGTCTTCCTTTGTGATTTGATGATTTTTTTATGGTGGTATGCATTTACTCTTTTATGCTAAAATTCTTCAACTATAATCCTGGAAGTTGAGTTGTATTGTCAAAGACTATGCAAATATTAAATCATGCCAGTACTGAAAATTACCCTCTAAAAGTGTTTGCAGTTTAACCCCTGCAAACATACTCGTCTTGTGTTTTGTCAGTTTCTGTAACCTTTGCCAAAGTAGGAGCAAATGATCCCTTGTTTTATATGGCAACTTAGAGAATCATTATAAACCTCTTCCTCAGGTTCAATAAGCCTACCTCTCTTTCGAGTTATGGGCACAAGGACTCCAAAGGAGTGTTTTATTCAAGACATTTCATAGTCATTGTCAAATAAAATCAGGAGTCTGAAACTCCTGATTTTAAGGGTAATATCTTATTATACTTATGCATTCATATTCTTATCCTAAATCTGAAATGAATATAATTTGTTTCTAAGGGAGGAATTATTTTCTGGATCAAGGAAGATTCTTTGTTTTCATTCCAGTTTTTTAGTTGTTCTCAGAGATTCAAATAGTTCTCTATACCTGTTGTTTCAGGGATGAAGACTTCGGGTTTGATCTTTAATACATTTTTATTATCTCTTGATACTTATTTACCTTTGACTGTTTTTATAGTTTCTGACATCTAATGATCTACATGATTAAATAATTTAAATATATTCAGCATTTATTGTCATGGTAATTTTTATTGAAATTTTACTAGTACAATAACTTCAAGGTTTCTTTTATTGCACACAATCCAGTATTATAAAGTAAAATACATTTTACAACAAAGGGAGATAATTTATCAGCTTCATTATGTGAACTTGTTCTGCTTTTGCTTTCTAGTGATAGTTTTTGATCATTTTTTCTTTTGGGGTGCAAGCATATTCTCCGGGTGACATTACTTGGTGTGAAATCTGGCTTGAATTCCAGCCGAGTCCAAAAGACAAGTTGAGGAAACATCTGCCGAACTTGGAATTCTCAAGAGCAAGTGAGGCATGCCAAAGCTATTTGGCTAGAGGCCATGCTTGTACCAGTACTAGTGAGGGAGGGAGTAGAACCAGATAGCTATTGGAATGAGATCAAGACACGAACTGACAGAGAGTGGGAGCCAGATGAGGGAACATAATTTAAAATCCATCCAACATTTCTAAAAGTTATAAACTGAAAGAAATGCCATGTGTTTACAGCATGCTTTCTTGTAAATAATTGTCTTAACCTTATTTAATGGGAAATCTCTCCCCAATGGGGAACAAATACATGTAATCACGTGACTTGGAAATGTTTGTTTGCAATAAAATTTGAATTATTCTAAACCAATGAAATGTAAACTCTGATCAATGATGACTGTTTCTAAATTATCTTTCTTTCATTTGCAGTGAGGAAAGTTACATAGTGGGTATTCAGGAATTGTTGAAATGTATGGCAACCTTGTGTATGCCAACTAATAGTTCAAGTTCATAGAATGGAAATGGAAGATACGTTCTATAGCAATGTATAAAAATGCCCTTTACCTCTATGTATCACCTCTATATTCCTCCTTTCAAGAAATTATGTTAGCAATTAGAAATTCCTAAGACTCTGCTCCTATGAAATATTCATGAATGTCTCCAGTATCTTCTTAAGCAGAACAGTCATCACAAGGACTTGGAACTCTCCTTGGGCTGTGAGAGCATATATTTGGTTGTGCAAAATGGCACAAAAACATTAACACTCTTTGAATAAGATAAACATTTTTGTCCAATATCTGAACTAAAGTTTGTTTATGAGGGCTTGCTTCAAATATGCAATTAATCATTGATAAAATGTCAAATTTGGGAGCTGATCATTAAGGCCTATCATTTCACAATACCTAACCTTGGGAATAAAAGAATAACAAATATCAAACATGCATCTTAAAACATGTAGTGATATTTCTGAATGTTGATGCGTATAATAATTAAGGGTAGGTGGAGGGAGTGCAGTGCAGTACCAAAAAAAAAATATATCTTGGGTTTAAACATGGCAGTTAGTTAAATATCCATGTAGGGCATTTAGCCTCACACTGGGCAAAACTCCAGTCTGTAGCTAAGTATTAGAACATCTAATCTGAGCCAGGTATTTTGCAAAATTATTTCCCATAAAATTGTTCATGCCAAGACCCCTGGACATATTTCTGCACATACATATCATCCTTGGAAAAGCAATTCTGAGCTCCTATATTACTGAGACTGTAAGCAGCGGAGTTTCTATGTACCATGCTGATAATTACTATTGTAGTTAGAAAAATACAGTTTTTCTTTCTCAGTGGTCAAGGTTAAAATGTCTTATATATACAGTATTGAATTGGGCACACATTCCAAGATGCCCACACATGGACACCCTCCTTTGGGAGCAGGGTACCATTCCAGTGTCCTTAAATATGCGAGGTAACATTTGAAGGACAGGTCTTATTCAAATGTCACTCTTGAAATCTTCCTCTGAATGAGGTTTTTAATGTTTACAATGAAATGTATGATATTCAAATAATGAGAAACCACAGCCGCATAAGAACAATTAAAAGCCCCAAGGCAAATTTCAAATGAGCACTATTAGAGGTCACTGCTAAGTAATGAGGTCTTGTTAATGATCTCATTCAGTGACCTTGGGCTGCAGTCAAATTTTTTAAAAAAATGGACATTTCAAAAATTTATAATTTCTAGTTAAGTTCTCATTATCTCACTAGTTTTGATAGAATATTTAGATAGAATGTTGGTTGCAAGTGGATTATTCTGATATCCTGTATTTTATAAAAGATTAGTAGTTTTCAGAGGAACATACTTTTTGGTTTGTACTTCTGAAATGAATTTTACATTTTATATCAACCTTAGCAAAGGAAAAGAAACAAAAAACATTGCACATATGAGGGTGAACATTTGGCCATTTATTTTATTTTGTAGAACTCCACATCTGTCTAATTTTACATGTTTAAAAAAATTTGGAATGGGCAAGCCAGGAGCTGTATTTATGAAAATGCAGCAGTACAAATAAGTATGTACACAAAAGCCACTAATCCTTTAGGTTTTGAGTAAGGATATTTATTAAACATTCTAAACTCTTTGTCCTTTATACTTCTTTTTAAAAAGCCAATCAAATAGGTATGGGTGATCTATGATAATTGAAGTATTTACAGTTCTAATGAGATATGATATTTATTGGATGCCCATAATTCAAATTTCTGTGGAAATCATTTGTGTTGATTGTAAGCACCACAGTATGACTATAAGACACCAAACAACATTATTCTGATTTTGTAGTAGAGAAAATTGACGTTTGAAAGGCTGTGAAGTAACTTGCCCAAGGACATACAGGTAATTGTCAAGTCAGAATTAAGACTTGGGTTGGCCTGATTTGAAACCACTGAGAGAATATAAATAATGACCTTTGTTCTAAAGTGTCTGGTGTTCTAATTAGTCTTTCTACATATATCTCCTCTCCAAAAGATGTTTTAAAAGACCAATGTGGCAAGTTTTATTAATAATGGTAATGATAAAGCATATCTAAGTCCTTATGGTAGATCACACGCTCTTATCCCTTTACTTGCATTATTTTGACATAACCCTCTTGGTAGTGTATTTTGTAGGGGAGAAACCAAGTCACAGAAACCTTAGGTAGGTTTGTCAAGGTCATATCTGGCATGGATCATACCTGTGATCCAGGGGGAGGTCTTTAAGATCCCACAGGCTGAACTCTTAAAACCTGTACTCCATGTGACATGGGAAGGTAAAAGTTACCTTCTGTTGTTAGAGAAGAAGCAATATATTTGCATGAAGTTCAAGTGGATATATGCCAATGTAGAGCTTACCAGAAGCTATGCATGGCAATAATAAATTGATCCTAAAAGAAGGAAAATATCTGGTGGTGGTTTCCCTATATGTAAATTTAGAGCTATGAAACATTAATTGGGAACCAGGTCAGGTAGTCATAAGACTTGGTTTGCCCAGAAAAGTTCAAACTTATATCTGTTGTCCCACTGCAATTGATAATAGTTTCCCTTTTCTACTCTCAAAAATTGTACCAGTTTGGATAATAAATTATACGGCTAACCATATAATGATAAGGAGACCCAGTTTTCAACTGTGGATAGGCATAGAAGATAAGTTACTCTGGACAGGTTACTTTCTAGATCATTTCTAGAATGAAGTATTATGATACATCATAAGGTCTCCAAATGATTTTTCAGCTGTAAGAGCTACTGAATTTGATCCAATGGTATTTTATGAATTTGACATTAATCTATGAGTTTTATACTTTATTAGACATCAGGATCACTTGAGAGATCTTATTAATTTGTAGATATGTAGATTTGTAGGCCAATTTTTAGTGTGCAATACTTTAGATATGGGTGAGGACCTGACTACATTTAAACTAACCTTTTAAATAATTATGATGTCAGTAGTCCTTTAATCACACACTTCCCTATACTAAAGGCTCTTTGAGAACAAAGAAAATATTCAATATTATAAATGCAGAGTAGGTGCTTTATTATGTGTTGGGAGAATGAATGAGGGTTAATAGTAACTACATAGTAGTAATGAAGACAACATTGACTTAAATTTGACTTAGTAATATAAATATTATATGTCCTATGTTAATGTATTTGTTGTACAAAATAATATTGTTGATATGAGCATGAACATAAATGTCTATAAAATGCACTTTCTCCATTTAGGAGGGTTTTAATTACGAGGATTGTCGGTATCCATGAATTATTAAAATAATATTTTAAACAGAATTTTAAGCCCTTTAGAGCATTGGGCACAGGATTACAAAGAGATGGAGGGAAGTGCCAAAAGCTTCCTCCCTGCGGTGTCAGGTCTTGCGAGTGTTTGGAGGGAAGAAATTCTGCTGTATGGTGGTTTATGGCAACCGTGGGAATGTGGGTCTTGCAAATTTTCGCTTTAAAAAGTGTTCTGCCCAGTGGAACATGACCTGTATGATAGTCAATGAAGAAATTACAAGCATCAACTTGTCTTCCAAATGACAGTATTGAACACTAGGACCTCACTGAATATATAAAAGCCATGGAGACAATCAGGTAGTTTGTAACCAGGAGGGTTTGTATTCAAATGGCATCTTTGCCTGATGTGAGCTTCACAGCTGGGTATTTCCCTTCATTGCTTTGAACTTAAGTTATCTCCTCTGTCAAATGAACATCTGAATATCTCTTGGACAGAAATATTAGGTTGGAATATATATATATAGAGAGAGAGAGACAGAGAGAGAGAGAGAGAGAGAGAGATACTGATTTTCAAACTTATTTTTTAGTTGTTTGAGGCAAGAGAGTAAATTAAAACTGGTCCCTGTGCATTGATTATGGTGAAAAAAGAAGTTCCTATTTCTTAAATTTCACTTTTGTTGCTTTAATTTTTATTTCATCAACAACATAATAACAAATATAGTGCAACAGTTTTTTGACATAGGACATATAAAACCCTTCTCTGTTTCTTAGTTCTATTCCTTCAAAATGACATTTTAATTTTAAAATAAGTTTTTAATAAAAAATATATCCAGCCAATGGAGTGATTGGAGATAAAAAATGTAATGTTATGAAACTGAATACTGCCTTTGTCTTCTTTCCCTCTGTGGCAGAGTCCCTCATGTGGCTGTGTAATCCACTCTTTACCATTGTGTTCTGTATTATGCATGTATAGCACATTGTATTATATTCTTTATTTACATATATGCATACATATTAAATTAGAATCATCACACTTGCTAAGACACTAATTATTCCAAAGACTCAAAATAAATGATAATTATGCAACAGGATACAAGTGCTAATTATCGCTATCATGGCAATCATTACAATATATAAATTTCTCAAATTAATAGGTTGCATTCCTTAAATCTATAGAATGTTATATGTCACATCTATTTCTATAAAACATAGAAAATAAACATGCACATCCGTAATTGTGCATTCATATATGTTATAGATGTAATAGAGAAAGGGAAGAACAGAGACAGTTCAGCATTAGTATATACGATTAGATGTCATTTCCATGTCTGGCTTGTATAATTACATGTCTACATCCTTTATCATTTGCCCAGTAGGTTGATTTTCTTTTTTCATGTGATTTGTAGAAGTTTTTCTTTTTCTTTTCAGTGTTTATATTTCCTACGTAATATGAATATCTTCTCTAAGACTAGCTTTACCTTTCAATTTGTTGTAGTACTATGTTCACACATGATTATGTTTATATTGACTTAAACTTCATTAATGTTTTTAATATTTTTTGCATTTAAAAAATTCTGTTCCAATTAAAACTTTTTAAAAAGATTTATTTATGCATATAAGAACTGGGGTACAGGCCAGAGGTGTGGAGGTGAGAGGATTCACTTGAGAGAGAGTGGGGAACAGAACAGGCAGATCTACTGAAATACACTGCTGAGGGCAGCAGCAGGCTAGACAGGAGAGGTCTGCTGGGCCATGTGGGTCCCCTTTCTGGCCGGCAGCAGGGATGGAACTCGTTCTGCAGTGCCTGCAATTTGCTTCACAGTGCGATGATTATCCACTGTGCCACCAGGGAAGACCCTTCTGTTACAATTAAAAAGCCCCCTTTTTTTTTTTACCTTTCTGTTACTTTAAAACATTGTTTCTGACATTTGCATCTCTAGCAATTCTGGATTAGAGCTGTAATTTTTGGAAATGTAGTTGTTGGAAGAGATTTAGTTTAGTAACCCATTGTGATTCCACTTGTTTATAATAATAAATGATAGAAACAAGCAGCCTATTAGCTATTGGTAGCACTAAGTCCTTAATAAGCTCTGGGTACTGGTTTAAGTGTTTTACATTTGTATTTACAGTGCTCCGTGAGGTAGGTGCTGCCTTATCTGTTACATGGTTCAGTAAACTAAGGCACACAGATGTCCTAAATAGAAAGTACACCTGGAATGGCAAAGCTGAAGCTGAAAAAGAGGTTTCTACACATCCTCTGCATCCTCTCCATTGACTCTTGCATATTTGCTAGTAGGTCTTGGAGCAGGTATGAGGTGTCCTTGTGACTTTGGGTTGACATGCTCTGTACTTCCTTTGCACTCAGCCCACCTCACAATGTAAGTTTGATACCTGCTCTGCTTTTGTTTTTACTGGGGAGCACCCCAGTTCCTCTACAAGGTTTTCCCCTCTATTTTCTGCCCTCAGTGTCTCTGGCTGATGTAAAGTGGTTGGTCTAGTCAAAGTCTATACATTTCCGGGGCCTCCCTGGCAGCGCAGTAGGTTAAGCAACACACTATGAAGCAAACCGCAGCCACTGCAGCACGAGTTTGATCCCTGCTGCCAGCCCAGGATGGGACCCACATGGTGCAGCAGACCTCTCCTGTCGTACCTGCTGCTCCCGTCAGCAGTGTGTTTCGGTCCATCTGCCTGTTCTTCTCCCTACTCTGTCTCTGGTGTATCCTCTCACCCCCCACACCTCTGGCCTGTACCCCAGTGCTTATATGCATAAATAAATAAAAACTTTAAAAAAAAGTTTATACATTTGCATAGAAAGACAAATGACCCCGAATAGCCAAAGTAATCCTAACAACAACAAAAAGGAATAATGGAGGTGTTATGCTTCTAGACTTCAAGTTATACTACAAAACTACAGTATGCAAAGATATTTTGGTATTGGGATAAAAATACATAGTTCAGTAAATAGAATTGAGAACCTGGAAAAGTGGCCACACTTAAATGGCTAATCAACAGCAGAGGAGCCAAAATATATGATGGAGAAAGGAAAATCTCATTAGCAAAATGATGTTGTGAAAACTGGACAGTCAAATGCAAAGCAATGAAACTAGACACAGTGTCACACCATACAAAAAATAAATTAAAAATCAGTGTGGATTAAGGACTTGAATGTAAAGCCTGAAATCATAGAATATATAGAATGAAACATAGGCAAAGCACTTTGAAACAGTTCAGGGGACTTGATTGCAACAGTAGAGGAAATGAGCAAAAAGTGAACCAAAAACCAAACCAAACCAAAGCAAAACAAATTGGACTACATCAAACCAAAAAGCTTCTGTAAAACAAAGGAAACTTGCATCTATAGAAAAGAAAGATTTCTGAATGAGAGAAAAATAAGTATCTGAAAAGGGTCTAATATGCAAGACCTATAAACAAATCACACAACTCAACAAAAAGAAACAAACCAATGAAAAAGTTGACAGAGAATATAAACAGACATGTTTCCATGTAGATGGGCCAACAGGCACATGAAAAATGCTCATCATCATTTATTACCAGGAAAATGCAAATCAAAGTGACACAGAGATACTACCTCCTACTCCTGAGAACAGACCTTATAAAAAATTCTACAAACCACAAATTTTTAAGAAGAGTATAGAGATAAATTGCCTACTCTGTTGGTTTGGATGTAAAGTAGTCTACCATCTAAGGAAAGTAGTATGGCAGTTTCTCAAAATATAAAAAATAGATATACCATGTTTATGTAGCAGTTTCACTCCTAGGTATCTAATAGCACAGAAACACTAGTTCAATGAATGTATGCACTCCTATATTGATTTCAGCACTATTTCAATAGCAAAGTTATGGAAACAGCCTAAATGCCCAGGGACAGATAAGTGGGTTATGAAGGTGGTATATATATATATATATATATATATATATATATATATATATATATATATATATATATATNTTATGAAGGTGGTATATATATATATATATATATATATATATATATATATATATATATATATACATATATATATGCAATGGTATACTAATCAGCTACTACACACACCCACACGCATATAATATTTTATCTTTATATGTGTATATATAAGAAAAAAAATCTTGCCTTTTGCAACAACATGGATGGAACTGGGGTGGGGGGGATGTAATTCAGAAGAGAAAGACATATAGAGGGTGACTTCACTCATATGGAATATAAAGGAACAAAGCAAAGGAACAGCTAAAACTAAACCAAAACAAACCCTAGAAATCTGACTGTCAAATTGAGACTACTGAGGGGGAGGTTGGGGTAGGGAGCAAAGGGATAACACAACCCAGTGAACTGTGGTGGAGGATTATGGGTGCTCTGGTGGTGAGAGTGGTGTGGGAACATACATCTGAGGAGCTGTGAACCTCTACCCCTGAGACACATACAGTGTTGTAAACACCTCAATAAAAATAATTTAAAAAGGACTGTACAGCTCATAAATAATTTACAGGTTGACCTGTAGTCTTTGAAAATCTTCTAAGGAAATTTGACTGCCTGAAGAGAAACGCTTGCTTTTCTTTAACTTCCATTATCATATTTGATATTGGCTCTCTGTGCTTTTCTGGTAAACGGTGCATTTATTTGGGGTTGGTGTGTGAGCCATGCCACTGGCTACGCTGCTGATGAATATAGTGCGTGCCTGCAGTATGCCTGCAGTGTTTCTCTGCCCTGTCAGATCTGGAAGTGACAGCAGTTCAGCCGACCACACACTCCTGCCTTTTCCCTCCTGTTCTCATGCGTGTCTCCTGTAGCACAGTTATGTGATTCTTTTCAGCGGATTGCCTGTACATTTCTTAGTATTGTTTATTCTCCATTTCCTTTGACCAAAATAATAAATTCCATTTTTTAGTCCTATTCTGTTTGATCCATTTAGCCTTGAACACTGCCCGTGGTGCTATGCAGAAAAGTGGTCTGTGGGGATAGTTTACATTTTTTTTCCCACATTACTGTTTTAGGCATATTCATCTTTAACAGGTTACACCTTTTCATTTTTCTCACCTTTTTGTATCCGTATAACAATAATCAGTTTTCAGTTCTTAGCTTTCTTTCTCTGTTGTATATGCTGTTGCCTCTCTTAGCACTACATGTCTAACTTTGTGTGTGTGTGCGTGTGCGTGTGCGCACACAAACTGTAAATGAAGTTTTCTATGTTGGTATTATAAAAGTCAGATGAATTGAAAATATTTTATTTTTCTCTAGATAAATTGAAAACCTGAGCAACAATAACATAGGATTTTCATGTAGAATAACAATAATTCAACTATTATATGAAACTGAAGAGGGGATAGTAATTGTAACCTATAAGTAATCTTCCGCTGCAAATCATTTTATAGTTTAAAAAGATTTTCCTTTGTCAACTTGGTTCTATTTCTCTTTGATTTGGTACATGTCATATACACCTAGAGGAAAGCATTCATCTGTACCGTTTTTACAATTATAACATCTTAATTAACCTTAATTAACTAGATTGGTTTTTTTAAGAATCTAAAAGTAAAATGGATCGATACGTTTGTTCCATCTCTTTTGCTCAGTCTTCCAGGCATGTAGCCCAGACCCCAGCTGGCTGCTTGCCCCAACTGAGGCAAGCATTTCTGCCTGTCCCCTGTTCCCCAGCTAATTGGGCAGAAGTCTATGGTAGCGATCCAGTGATTTTAATGCCCTTTGGGTCACTGGGTTGACAGTAGAGTAAGGTCTCAGGGTGGTCTTATAGTTGATTAAGTGGTGCTGCCCAAAGACGTTATTCAAATTGAACAAATTTGGACATTTAAACCTCCTGGCATCTCTCCAAGTGCTGGATGGTGTAAAGCAAGCACTTATTTAAGACAATGGCATTGGAGCAGTGGCAGAAGCAATACTGAAGACCAGTGTTGACTTGCTGCCATGTTCTAGAAGGAACACAGGTATTAACTCCAATTTCTTTTCCAAATGTTCCTGTAAAAGTTATCACTAGAGGGAGAGCTTTGAGAGTTTCTCATTGTCTTCTCCAGAGTTTCTTCACTTAAGTAAAATCATAAGACCTTTCGTTTATTGCCTCGGCCAATGAACTGTCAACTATTGTCATAAAGGCTGCTGATGTCATGCAAAATAAATAATAGTAGAGAGGTCTTTTTTTAATAGTTAATCATGAAAATATTCCTTGGCTATAACATGACTGGAAAAGACAGATGAACACTGTATAGAACTGAAATGTGCCCCATTAAGTCTCAGGAGTCTTGAGTACTTCACTGGGTCTTCAACACAGACCCAACATCATATTGAAGAACAAGAACAAAGTGAGAGGACTGACAATCCTTGACTGTGGGTCTTATGCTCAGCTTGTACTCAAGACAGCGTGATGAAAGTAAGAAAAGACAGTGAAAGTGTCAACAAATAGATTAGTGGAGCAGAATAGAGAGCCTAGAAATAAGCCCATATAAACATAATACTGATATTCGACAAGGGAGCAGAAACAATGCAGTGGATGAATAAGTCTTTTCAATAAATGATGCTAGAACATGCACAACACTGAATTTAGAAATAGAACTTACACTTTCTCAAAAGTTATTACAGAGTCATCCATAGACCTACATGTAAAGTGTAGAGCTATAAAGTTCTTATAGACATAGAAAACCTAGATGACCTTGGGGATAATGATGACTTTTTTAGATATAACACCAAAGGCATGAACTATAAAACAAATAATTGATAAATTATATCCCGTTACAGTTAAAAATGTCTATTCTGTGAACGATATTATCAAAAGAATGAGAAGACAAGCCAAGGCTGTGATAATGTTTTCAAAAGAAATATGTGAAGAAGTATAGTTATCCAAAATAAGCAAAGAGGGACTCCCTGGTGGCGCAGTGGGTTAAGCAACGCACTGTGAAGCAAACCGCAGCCACTGCAGCACGAGTTCAATCCCTGCTGCCAGCCAGGGAGGGGACCCACATGGTGTGGCAGACCTCTCCTGCTGTGCCCGCTGCTCCCCTCAGCAGTGTGCTTCCGTTGATCTGCCTGTTCTCCCCACTCTCTGTGGTGAATCCTCTCACCCCCCCCCACACCTCTGGCCTGTAACCCAGTGTTTGTATGCATAAATAAAATAAATTTTTTAAAAAAATAAGCAAAGATCTCTTAAAATTCTATATGAAAACAAGCAACCCCATTGAAAATAGGCCACCTCAGCAAGGAAGATATAATGAAGACAGACAAGCATTAGAAAAGGTACTCTGTGGCCTTTTTCATCAGGGTAATGCAAATTACATCAACAGTGGCATGCCACTACATATCCATTAGAATGCCCCAAATGTAGAACTGCTAAAAATGTAGAATGCTGATGAAGTAGTGGAACAAAGGAACTCTCTCATATTACTCCTTGAAATGCAGAATGGCACAGCCACTTTGGAAGACTATTAGGCAGTTTTTTTAATAAAAGTAAACAGAACATATTGTTACCTTATGATTTATCAATTGTACTCCTTGGTATTTACACAAAGGAGTTGAAAACCATGCCCACACAAAGACCCATGCATGGGTGTTTCTAGCAGATTTACTCATAATTACCAAACATGGAAAGTAAGCAAGATATCCTCTGGGTAGGTGAATGGATACATAAACTGGGGCACATCTAGGTGATAGAATATTCACTAGAGAGAAATGAGAGATTATCCCATGAGAAGACATGTAAGAACGTTGAGTGCGCATTATGAAGAAGCCAATCTGAATAGGACACATAATGTGTGACTAACTATGTGGTATTCTGGAAGAGGTTAAACTATGGAGATGGATTGAATACCAGTTTGTGCCAGAGGTTTAGGGGGAAGGAAGGGATGAAAAGACAGAACACAGGAATTTTAGGATAAGGAAAATACTCTGTAAGATACCATGGTGATGGAGAGCTGTCACTATACAATTGTCCAAACCTATAGAATGGACAACACGAAGAGCGAATCCTAATGCAAACTATGGATGTTCGGTGCTTATAATGTGCCTGTGTAGGTTCTTCCATTGCAGCAGATGCACCACTCAGGTTGGGGGGCTGTTGATAACGGGGGGGGGGGCTTATGTCTCTATATGGGCTGCGGTTACACAGGAAATTGTCGTGAACCTAAAACTTCTCTGAAAAACTGTCATTCCTCTGAAAACAAAGAAGCACATTTTATGGGATTCATCCTCCCTTTTAAGCAGATTAGACATAAAAACTCTTGATTCTACCTACTCACCACTAGGGAAACCTGGACTCTGATTTTACAGTTTAAAAGCGGGTAACCTTATTGGGCTTCAGTTTCCTCAATTTGAAGCAGCAAGTTTGGATGCCCAAGGTAGTTTGTCAGTGATGACATTTGTTTCCTGTCTCATCCGTTTCTGATGGCCTGGGCTATTGTTAAGTTCATTCCTTGCCTGAGGATTATTGCAGTAGAGATGACCTTAGGAGCCATTGTTATGCTTCGCCACTTCTTGTGCTTGTTTTTTATTGTGCCCTTCACCTTTCCCTGCACTGTCTCTCTTTGTTGCCATCAATGGCTACCTTTTCATTCCAAAGTGTTCCTTTGGGTATGCTGTGAATTTAAGAATAAGTAAATCAAGCTAGCTGGCCTTTTATAAAGATGGGACTAAAAAGATAGTGTCATTTTGTGGGGCAGAGACATGCATGAAGGCCATGAAGTTTAAAATCAGTTTTGGCCTGTCATGGGGCTTATTTGGTAGCATTTGTTTTTTTGTCTGTGTCATACAGGGCTGAATTTGCCAGCTAAGGAATTGAGTTGCTTCTGTGCTTGTAATGTGCGGTGTGACATGGAGCAATTGTTCTCATTCTATTTTTTTTAGCTGGTTGGAGAGAGAAACACTAAAATATTCATTGAATCTACTCGCTAATGGGAGGGGAGAGTAAAAAGTAATTAACATGTATTGACAATCTCTCTGATAGATGCATGCATGTAAGTTATTCTACTTAGTATGTGTGAAAAATCCCTGGAGGCTGGTTTACAGTTGAGTTAGCTGAAGTTTAGAAATGCAGGTATTTCAGCAGAAAGATGTTGAAGGCTATACATGGTAGATATTTTTGATAGGTGCAGAAAAAGCTTTTGATAAAATTATGAATTCTTAAGTATTGATTATGATAATTTTTTTACAAAATGCACAAATAATGTGTTATTTTTATGGACAGTTTTTAAAGTGTAGAAGTATATTAAATAAGATGGAAGCCATTAACTTTGTAATCAATCTGCCAGCCTAATTTCTGTGTTTTCGTGAATCTGTACATACTTTTTACCAAACAAGTTGTAAAAAACTAAATGTAGCAAAACACACTGTGATACGACTTTTCACCTTCCTTTGGAACATAAAACTTAAGCCAACTGTGAGAATGAAGGGGAGCTTTACAGGATGAATTCCAAAAGAGAGCTCTTGAAAACAGGCTGTATTACCCTCCATTTCCTTTTAAGGTTTAAAAGGGCAGTTGGAGCTCTTGCCCTTGGGAAAATACTGCATGTGTGGTGAAATGGCTTTCCCTTTTCTTTGGGTAGATTTTAAAAACTTTGTTGAATTTCAAGCCTAAAAGAAATTGATAAGAATTCAGTGAAATAGAACACTTCTGGAGAATTCTGCTAAGCAGATACTTCCTCTAAAGGAAATGTAAGGGGGCCTCCATGCTGGCACAGGGGTTTAGCACCACACTATGAAGCTATCTGCAGGGACTGCAGCATGAATTCAATCCCCAGTCAGGGAGGTGACCCACATGGTACAGCAGACCTCTCCTGTCTTCTCGCTGCTCCCTTCAGCAGTATATTTCAGTAGATCTGCCTGTTCTGCTCCCCACTCTGTCTCTGGAGAATCTTCTCAATCCCTGGACTTCTGGCCTGTACCCCAGCTCTTGCATGCACAAATAACCAAATATTTATAAAATAAGGGAAATATAGGATACGTCATTTCCCAAGTAATGAGCACATTGCTTCCTTAAGCACATGAATGGCAACTGACTTCCATTTCCTTATCTCAGCTGTATTTTCCAACGTCTTGCCATATTTTGTGTATTATCTTTTCCTCCTGTTTGCTCTTCCCCAGCTTAATCCTTGATTACTAAGAACTCACACATAGTTTCTTCTGGTTGTGTAACAATAAATACAAGACATTGCATCTTTATTTTTTTTTCCTGTGTTATGATTGAACTTCATTTTGATATGTAGAACTTCAGTAGGTAATAGAGTAAGGCTGAGTGGGCCATAGGCAGATGTTTGAATAGTAAGTTAGATGCTGGGTTGAGAAAGGACCCTTATTCCAGGATTTAGCATGTCTCCTCAGAAAAATTGCATGGAATTTCACTAAGAGGGATTCAGTTGCTTAGGGTATGCATGCTCTCTCCAAAATTACCCTTGTACAGTGTAAATCCCCTTAGCAGAGGGGATAAATGAAGCCATCTATCATTTATCTTTCTCCTCTGACTTAGTTCACTTCACAAGCTCCTCTCCAGTTGCATCCATGTTGTTGTAAATGGTAAGATTTCTTTCCATCATGTGTATGGAATATATACTGCTGCTTCTTAATCCATCAGCTGCCTTTGGGCACTTAGGTGGTTTCCATCCCTTGGCTATTGTGAACGGTGCTGCAAAAAGCATAAAAGTATCCCTTCCAGTTAATACCTTTGTATTCTTCAGACTGAGACCTTGGAGTGGAATGGCTGGGTCATAGGGCAGAACTATTTTTAATATTTCAGAAAATCTCTGTACTGTTTTCCACAGATCCAATCTATGATCCCACCAAGAGTGTGAGATACTGTGATTGTGATTTTGAGTTGCATCTCTCTGATAAGTGATGATGAACGTTTTTTCATGAGTCTATTGCCATCTAATAGGCTTCTTTGGACAGTATCTACTTCTTTTGTCCATTCTTTGGTTAACTATTTCTTTCCTTGCTGAACTGTATGAATTCTTTGTAGATTTAGGAGATTAACGTCTTGTCAGATATATGATGGGAAAGTGTTTTCTTCCATTCAATATGGTTTCTTTTAACATTACTGATAGCATCTTTCACTATGCAGAGGCTTTTTAATTTGATATAATTTGTCCGATTCATTTATTTTTGCTTTTGTTCCCTTGTCTTTGAAGTTAAGACCCCAAAGATATCTCTGAAGCCAGTGTTGTGGGGTGGTTTTTCCTATGTTATATGTATTTCATACTGTTTCTGACCTAATGTCCAAGTTTTAAATCCATTTTGAGTTAACTTTTATGTGGCATGTGAGAGAATGGTTAGTTTCATAATTGCTTATGGCTTGGCTATACAGTTTTCCCAATACTGTTTTAGACTTATTCCTTGGCTTACAATTGTATTCTGTTGATCTGTGAGTCAATTTTTATTTTGACACCATACTGTTTTGATTACTATTGCTTTGTAATATAGTTTGAAGTCTGGGTATGTGATGCATTGATGATTATTTTTTTATTTTGTTTTGAGGTCAAAATTGATGTGGTTATTCCATATCTTTAATGGTTCCATAACAATTTCAGTAGTGTTTATTTAAATTCCTTCTAGAAAGCTGGAATTGGAATTGTGATAGGGATTGCATTGACTCTGATTATTGCTTTAGGCAATATGGTCACTTTAACAGTGCTACTTCTTCCCATCATGAGAATATATTACCATTACTGTATGTCTTCTATTTCTTTTAATGTTCTCTTTAATATGTAGATATTTTGCCTCCTTTTTTAGGCCTATAATTTATCATTTTTATATCAGTCATCAAGTAGGTTTTAAGAATACTCATGAAGAAAGTAGACTATCTATTTCTCCTTTTCTACTCTTCCTTATTTTCCTAGTTCTCCAAGATTTTTTCTTTTATAATTACCTTGTGGAGTAGATTTGCTATTGACAAACATTTTAAATTTAAATTGTTATTTTTCATAATTGTAATATTTATTTCCTTTTAATATTCTGAACTCCAAACTCTAGTTAATTGTAATTGTTCTCATTCCACTAAGATAGGCTTACTTTGACTGAATATGTTTGGTAAAGGAAGAAGGGAGGAAATATCTTCATTTGTTTGACTCTACTAGCTTTTTTCTCCCAACACCTTCTTGTTATATATATATATATATATCAATTTTTTCTACTCCATATTTTTAGGAGGAGGAGGAGAGAGATGCAAAAATTCATAAATAGTGCTGATGTAATCTGACATTGATTTCCCCTGACTATAGCAGATGTTTAAAGCATCTGTCTCTCTTTGGACTTAAGGAATGATCAAAGTTAACTTTTAAAATTTTAGTTCATTGATGACTGTGTATTTTTAAGAAATGCCTAATGGGTATGTTTGGGATTTGCATGTACTTTCTGAGACCCAGACAATCTTTCTTTTCTTCTTTTATTTTTTTAAGGTGGCTACTTGTGTTTTATCTTTGGCAACTGCAATCCTTAGAGAATCATCTTGTCCCTTCAGAGAGTCTTCTAAGGTAAGATTTTAAATATTTCCAGGCTATTTTCTCTTGTTCATATTGCCTACATCTCATCAAATAGAAAAAGTTACAGATTGGTGGCCCTAGTTGTTGGGAATGTAGCTCCTAATATGGTTTGATATTATTTCCTGACACCTCAGGTCTCCGACCTATAGATTTTTCTAGACTGTGATAAAACTACTTTCTATGCTTTCCAGAAGTCCAGAGGATGTATCAAGTCCATCTAAAAGTACCCCTTACTAGGTTTACGGTGACAGAGAAGCAACTTGGTGTGATGAGGCACGATCTCATTTCCCTGTATCTCCAGCTCCACTTTCAGCCTCCATGGCTCACATAAACTAAAGATGGCTAGTCAGTCAATGGCCAAAAATGTAGTCTTGAGGTACCCCCCTTTGTATGACTCTACATTGTTATTTGCATTTTTCACTTTTGAGATTGGGAGAACGTGCTGTTTTATTTTGGATATCCTGTAGCATATATATATTCAGGTTTCTAACTAGTGTTTTTGAGAAGATAGTCATTGTTTAAGGTGGAACAGAAATATATTAGAATAGTATGTGTAAATGTTACCCAGAAATCATGTATATAAGAATGTAATGTATTCTTAATCAGCTATAGTCTACTTCATAAAGTCTGAGAGGATATTTAACTGGGAGTGTGGGGAATCCCCATGCATATCAGGAAGAAGACAAGGCTTTAAGTCATGAACCTTGGGTTTGTCACTATTTCCTCCATGAATCTTCAGAATAACAGGGGTAGAATAATTTTCTCTGTATGTGTAAGCTTTGTCCTACACGATTATATAAAACCATAGGATACATACAAAACCTCTTTGACAGTATAAATGCCATATAAGAGCCTAATATTGTTGAACTACTTAGAATATGAAAATAAATTCACGCAAGGTTAATAAAGCCCTAGGAAACAGGTCTGTCATTGCCTCTGCTTTCTGGATGGAGACACTGTGGCAGAGAGGGGGTTTAGTGGCTTACTCATTGTCACGAGTTAATTAGGTTCAGAGTCAGAATTTGAGCCCATGTAATCTGGTACCAGAATCTACACTTATCACCTCACCCTCATACACCTCAGACCGTTTGAACACAGAGGGAAAGGATGATTTCTTTCCTTTTCCAGGAAGAATTTTCCCATCCCCATGTGACACCTCAGACTTACTGTTTAGGTGGTCTTGTCACTAACAAAGATAGTTGACACAGTTCATAGGATCCCAGTAGACAACCAGAAACACTTAAGGATGTGTTAGTCAAAAACTGGGAATTTGTCTGAATCTGAGGGCATTGGCAAGTGGGCTGCATTGTAAGGTACAGATTCCTAGGCCCTTCCCCCTAAGATGCTGATTTACTTGGTCAGGGATGCGGTATGATCATGTAGTTCCTACAGGCTCCTCCAGTCAGGTGTTCATGTGGTGAGTGAAATTAGCTGAACTTTAGAAAGGCTGTATTTTGAATGCAGGCCTTACTTGTTCCTTAATGTAACTGCTGAGCTAAGTATCTCAGATGACATTACTGTTCAACAAAGGTTCAGCAAAAAACCTCAGCAGACTTTTCTAGAATCAAAAAGTTCTCAGTGCGTGTAGTGAGTGATGACTGTGAACATCTGCTCCTGCCCTTGGCACGAGCTCACCATTTTCATATAGATTAGGGCTATGTTACCACCAAATGGTGACCAGTACATTTTAGGGAAAAACAAGTTTGGATGTTCTAAATGGAGATGTCAGAATCTGGGGAAAAATGTTTTTCTATGTAATTGTTTCAGTATCTTGAAATCAGCACAGTGTTTCTTCTCTAGAAACTGCCACTATTAAAGATCAGAAATGCATCTTTGGAGACCCAGCTTGGGGCACAATGTCAAAGCTGTGGCTGTCACTGACATACAGAATGGCCTTGGGCAAGGCACTAAACCTATTTCTGTTTGTCTCCTCATTTGTTATCTGGGACCACAGCATTTACTTTATTTCAAGAGAATGTAATATTAATCGATACATAGGATACATCCAGTCTACTTTCCAATAAAAGTTTAGCTCTTATTATTGTCTGGTGAAGTGAAGAAATAATGTGACCTTATTTTCTTCTGTTTAAATGTCTCTTGGCAACTGATGCAGGAGGAGAGACACATTAACTCTAGCCCTAGCTCCCATTACACGTTGTAATGTGACCGTATATTACGCCAGAGCTCAAAAGAGTAAGCTATGGTAGCAGGGCCAGCAAGGGGCTCTAGCAGCCTGTATACCAGGCGCTGATTGACATGTCCTGCATACCAGGGTACCAAGTTCTAGCCCTTTAGGAAAGCAAAGATTCTGAAAGGGGATACTTCACTTGAGTTCACTGATGCTCTTAGCATCAGACTTCACTCCTCTGACAAGGTCATTCTACCTTCCCCTCCATCCCTCCCCCAGTTCAGTAACTTACATTTAATATGGTTTGAGAGCTCTTGAGCTTGGGTCATCATAAAGATGACCAGAAACTACAACATGAAGGAGTACAACTGCAATGCAGACTAAGAGGAGAAGCCACTCAGTTTAAAATACCGATTTGTGTGGCACGAATTCTGCCTGGGGCAGACACATTCTCCTTGTCATCTGTGATTCCTCCTCATCAAGGGATTGCTGATAATCCGAAAGACACGTGACCTTGGCAAGACTTGTGTCTCTTCCTTGTTTGTGTGTCCTGCATGGCATTTATTCCCCCTGGTTTGTTCTTATTCTTATGCCTTTGAGGGGAGAAAATCTCCTAGTCTTTGCAAAGGTATTTTTAATACATCCTTCCCTTCTGAGACCTTAGCAATATTTAACATGTGTAAGTAGCATTCCTTCTTTCAGATATGCTCTTTCCCGCACTGGAAGTAGCCACAGATTACTGCACATTTGTCTCTCTGATCTCAACATCGTGTATTCTCTGCCTAGATGAGGATCTTCTTTAGGCTGTGGTAGTGGATGGGTGTTTATGCCACCATTTTGGGGGTAGAGTTACTTCTTATATGGAGTGCAAACTGATGTAAGATTTTTCTGCACATTTGACATTAAAATGTGATGACTCTTGTCCCCAAACTGCATATGTCATAATAGCACTTTGCTAAGCATTATGGGAAGTACAAACAAAGAAACTCAAGGCCTTAAAGAACTTTGAATAGCGTGAAGAAATTCAAGAGACGTGCACCTTAAGGGTGGGTGGGGGGGACAGCCCAGAAAGAAGAGGAACCTGAGCTAACACTAATTAAGGAGCGAGAGTATTTTGAACTGCATCTCTTCCATTTACTGACTGTGGCCTTGGGCAACCCGCTGCATCTCTCCTTGCATCCATCTCGTCATTTGCAAAGTGGGGATGCAATTAGTACCTTCCCTGTACCATCATTGTGCAGACAAAATCAGTTAATGCATCTAAAGTAGTTCTAACCATGCCGAAGTGCTTTTGGAATATTACCTATTTTTATTAATTTTTAGGAGTTCAAAGCAGAGAAGAGTCTGCTGCCTCTCCTTTGGGTATATCTCAACTCACTGGGGGGTGTTTCCAAATATTTCTCTCACTTCAAGCTGAGGTTTAGCTTCCCTGAGTATGAGACATGTCTCTTTAAAAAAAAATTAAACTAAAAACTGTATCTATTTATGGCTCAGGGCCTGATGATATTTGGTATACATATGCAAAGCGAACATGCCAGATGCAAAGGAGAAACTGCATGATCTCACTTCCATGTGGAATCTGGAATGTCGAATAGACAGAAGCAGAGAATGTCGGTTACCAGGTTGCAGGGGGAGGGCGCAGGGAGGTCGGTCTTATGTAATCTCATTTATTTTCCTCTTCCCTCTCTTCTGCCTTACTGCACTCAGTCTGCTGGCCCTGACTGAGACAGACTAAGAAGATAAATTTTTATTTCTTTCCATTTCTAGTCTAGAAAGGGAAACTTTTTTTTCCTTTAAATCTACATCAAGTTCATCACACCTATCCCTTATTCCTTTGGGTAACTTTATGATTTGAGACCATATATCTTGGAAGTTCTTTGACTGATCTAAAAGGTTTTACTATGAGAACGTAATTCACTTTCATCTGAAATAGTTTCTTCTTGGGATTATGGTTATGGCAGTAACATACTAGCTTGTGTTTTGGAGGAGTGTGTGAAATAGACCAAGTCTCATATTATTATGTCAAGTATGAATATGTTCATGTATGTGGGATGCAACTAAGATATGAAAACATGTTTGCTTAGATGACTTATGAAATGTGACACCTCATTTTATAGTGATTGTTATGAGGGCCAAATAGTTTCAAGGTCAGTGGCATTGCCTCCACTATTGAGCAAACTGTATGCTTTATGGAGTTTTCTGTTTGTCATTCCCAAGGTACCTCCATTGTGATTGAAAACAGAAACACTCGTGAAGAATTAGCATCTTGCGATTATCATCAACAGAATATTTAGAAAGATAGTGAGCGTCCTCATTTAATTGAAAGTGTAGTTTCATATTTTGACTGTTCTTATCAGAGCTCGGTAACCATTGCACAAAGACGCACGGGCATTTCCAATAGAATATCCTTTGGTGATTGGTAAATACAGCTTCTCGAGCTGCTGATTCTGGATGGTAAACGGCGAGGTGAGAACCTGCGCTAAGGCGGCCATGCACGGACGCTCAGTATTTCTCGTTCGCTCATTCGCTGTAGCCTGTGTCCTCTCTTGGCTCCTCTCTGTGGTATAGCACTTGCTATACCTGCCTTCTTTGTAGCATCCTGCTAAACCCGGGGAGCCACGATGTCAAGGAGTGTGTGTGTCTCATTCACTGCCGCCCTCCCACTGTCTGGGATGGGCTGTGAAGCAGAATCCAGCAAATGCTCTGTGGACACGGCTAGCGCAGGCTGGCTGTGAGCACAATGCAGGCAGGGCCCAGAATCACCAGGCCTGTGAAATGGCGCAGCTCACGGGTCTCCTGGCGGGTTCTTATTGTAAGGAAACTTGCCTTTCGCAAATGTCTGCCTCCAATAGTGTGCCTAGTTGCTTCTTGCAGAAGACTCATGGCATCTCAGCCGCCCCCCCCCCCGTCTTATCTTAACCCCCAACTTTCCCAAACAATGGTGCGTTTTGTTGTTTGTCACATGGAAACGAAGCAGGTGAAACCAAACATGTGAGCCTACCTGAAATGCACAGGGTGAGAGGAACAGTAAGTGCAAGTGGGCGTGGTCTCCTGCTTCAAATGCGGGCCTGCTAGCCTGGACTGGCAGCTGATGTGGGGTGTGTCTTGGAGCAGAGCTGGTAGTGCAGAAACAATAGTACTTAGACAAACAATGCTGTGAAGAAATGAGGGTTTCCAAAAACGTATCTCTCTGAGAACAATCTAAGAGGCTTGTCAGGATGCACTCCAGCTGTTCATTTGCATCATTTTCAGTTTCCAGCTTCAACCAGGTCTTTTGGAATTGAATTAGGAAGCCGTCCAACAGGGGGACTTTGATTTGTAGTCACAGGTTCTTCCCTCCCCCCTGAAAACAAGTTTTTTAAAAGAATAGGCAATAAATAGAATCCTTTTCTCTTCCAGACAGAGCGCACCTGGACTCTCTCTATTTAATTCAGGAACATTCCCTGCAAAATATACTTCTATATCATATTCATGAAGATAGAAAATCACAGCCCACAATACTGTGGTTTGTGAAACATCAGTTCCTCTTAATCTTTTAATAAGCAGCTCTTAACAAGGAGGGACTGCGTGTGCCTGCGTTAAATAAAGCGAAATTTATGTTTCTGAAATACTTTTAGACGTATTTGCTAATTTTTACCTCATTTAGATTTATTGTTTCTGAGTCAATGGCAAAAATAAGTAGCACTGTGGAATTTCAGAACTCCTTCAATATTTCTTCCCTTGAGCCAGTAAAAATGGCAGGCTTGAGTTTAGAAGAGGCAGTGCATTAAAAACACCTGTTTTTCAACAGTAGGACCAGCTAACTTTCGGCTGCTGGGAATAACCTACCTTGAGGCTTAAGGACATTGCCCCTCCCCCATCTTCCAAACAGGTGTTATTTTGTATGTTCACACCTTAACCCTGTGCTTTGATACGCCCAGCTGGTGATTTTGTACTTCAAATTCAATCAGAGGTTTTTGTATTCGTGAGATGTGTTTTTCAATCTCTGATGTTAATGTTGAAGACCAGATCCAGGCTCAGCTAAAACAGCCTGGAATGTGGCACAGATTATCATCAAAATCCGACTTCCAGGCAGGTCATTTACCTAAGTGGGGATTGAACTGGAAAAGAGTGGGGATTGTTGTGAGAGGGACTTACAGGACAACATTAGAATGACAAAACTGAAGGCAGAGCGAAAGGAATGCCCCGGAGACTTCAGACTGTGGCCCCCCTCCTTTGAGGCACATGTCCAGCTCTCAAGATTTCTGAGACACAGAATCTTCCAAGGGATTCTGAAAACATGTGAGGGTTCTCATCCACACAACCATTTCAGTTGACCTGCTACTCTATACTGGATACAACTAAAGAAATGGTCTTCATATGGGTGCTAAGCCAGCTACACCTCTGTGATTGGATTAATTCATGCATGCTCTGCTGTCCTCAGTGTATATCCATCCGCCTCGTCTTTCATTGTGTTCCCTAGACTGCCAAGTAAAGCAAATCCAAACCAACCCAACCTTTCAAAAACAATCAGGTAACATCGCCTTTCTGCATAGAAGTATTGACAGTCCAGTTTGTTCTTAGAGTGTTCAGGAACCTTTCAAGGCACACGTGGTCTTTTCTATTCTAGGGCTGCCACTTCCATAGTCTTACCACTCTCCATTTGCTCCCCTCGCTTTGGTCCAATGGAAAGGTGGGTACCGTTTGTGTTGTGCCCCAGAAGCTCATGTAGTCCCTCCCCCAGGTCTATGCTATGCCTTTTCCGCAGGAGTAAGTGTTCCCTTTACCTGCCTACATAGTTCCAGTTTATGCTCCAGCTCCATCCTTGCAGGAGCAGCTTCCCATGTCTTCCTTGGGTTGGGTGAGTCCTCCCTTTTTTATGTGCTCCCACAGTCCATTGTGTTGTTCGCACATGAGTGTTCTTCACATCTAATTTTAATAGATTACTTACAAGTTTTCTTTTGAATGCAGTAATCCCCTCTGGAAATGTGTTATCTGATCTATTTCCCTCTCTCCATCTTGGAGCACTGCAGTTGATACATAACAAGTAGCATACAAAATGACTGGAGAAGTGAATCACAAAATGAACTAACAAAGCACAAAAAGACGTTTTAGCCATTTGGTGAGTGGTGTCTTCTCTTAACTTAAAAATCAGGATGCAATTAAAAGGTGGATTGCATTTATTTGGGTTCAAAGAGTTCTAATTCAGGGAGAAACCCAAAGAGTAACAAAGGAGGCACAAAAGTCAAGCACTTTATTTTTTTATTCTCTAAAAAGGGTGACATATGGTTTAGAAAATGACCAAGCAATGGAGTCTGAAGGTGAATGATGGGGAGTGGAGGTGGGAGGGGTCACAAAGGAAAAGTAGGGGACAGTTCACTTTTATTTGTCCTTTTAAACAGGATATTCTCATTCTTGTAAGTTTCTTGCAGTGGTGGAGATTTGGTACTGTCCAGAGTCTAACCCAGTTTCAACAAGAGACAAAGTGGTTTCTCTGCAGTGGCTGCTTCTGCCCCATTTTAAGTGGTTCCAGTTATGTTAACTTGTTACAGTTCACATGGGCTAGCTGATGTAGGAGTCCCCTGAGAAAAAGTCCATCTCCTTCGAGAATTTTCATTGCAATGGTGCCTCTTAGGATTTTATGTCTTAGTGGGCAGGAAAAGGGTATCTCAAGCCTATGAAACTTGTCATTGGTTACTCAGTACATCCAACAGGGCTCAGTAATATCCTAACAATTCTACAGGCTAAGACAAGCAAATAAGAAGCCCTTGCAAATCTACATATTAAGTCAGGGAAAATGGAAATCTAGGTATGTGAAAGATGAGGAAGGACATGGAAAGAAGAAAGAAATAATCAGGCCTGTATGTTGAAGATGTCGTAGAGAATATGGTCAGTCCTGGCTCTAGAAGCTGCTTCTGAAATAGTACTTGGAGGATTTTCCATCCCTGGTGGTTGAAATTGTTGGTTCCAAGTGATATCTAGAGACATCATGGTAAGACAAGACTCTTTCTTTGTTGCAAGTAATAAGCTGTTGATAGAAAAAGATTCATTCAAAGGAAATGGTCTGAGAAAGGAGTTCACATAGTGGAACTAGAGGCTGTGTTATTTAAAAAAAAATCCTTTTCCTCTGCCTTTTAGAAAGCACTATATTATGGAACATTCTACTTTAAGGGGAAAGAAAGGACAACCTCCACACAGCACCTCTCTAAAAAACTGTGCTAAATATTTTTAAATTATGTAATTTTATGGAATGTTATTTAGAGACAATAAAGTTCACCCTTTTAGACTGTATAATTCAGTGGCATTTAGCGTATTCATATAGTTGTGCAGCTATCCTACTATTTCAACTCCAGAACATTTCCATCTCCCCCAAAATACTCCTCATGCCATTTTGCAGTCATTCCCTGTCCACAACCTCCAGGCAGCTGCTAAGTGAATTTCATTCTCTATGGATTTTCCCACAATGAACAGTTTAAAAAATGAAATCATACGTGTACCTCCTTTCACTTAGCATGCTTGAAAAATTCATTCATGTGGAGGCATGTATCAGTCTTTCATTCCTTTGTTTTTTAAACGGGTCAGGTCGACATTTAGGGCAGGGAGAGCGAGGCCCAAAGAGTAAAATGGCCGATTTCCCTAGTGCCCCAGGAAACACTTAGCAGATACAAGAAAGCCTGGAAGAGCCAGGAACCGCAGCGGGAGAAAGGTTGCCCCCACACAGTTTTCAGGCAGGCAGATAAAACCCAAGGGGGCAAGAAGCACCCAGAGGGAGGCAATTCCTTGAAACTGGCGGATATCTGGACAAGAAGGCAATTCCCTTAAGTAGGTCAAGCAATTCCCCGAAAAATACAAAATGCTCTCCTTGTGCCCCATGGAAAGACAGAGCTGGGAGTTCCTAGATTTCTCTAGCCCTTCACTACGGCATGAAGAATTCAAAGCCATGTATGCGTAAAACAAAGAAAAGTCTGTTAGAGAGAATGAAAGGCACATCCAGAGAGAGGTCTGGGCAGGTAGAGTCCTAGGAACAACAAGTGCAAGTGATTTGTAGGGGCGCATGGTTTTTACAGGGTTCCAGTCTTTGGCACTTAGGTTAATTCCATACTGTGACTATTGTATAGTGCTGCAATGAACATAGGAGTGCAGGTATGTCTTCTAGTTGGTGTTTTTGTATTCGTAGGTATATGCCTAGGAGTGGAATTGCTTTTTCATATGGTACATCTAGATTTAGTATTTTGCATGTCTAGTTCATTTCACTAGGCATAATGGCATCAGAGTTTATCAGTAGTGCAGCAAATGGCATGATTTCCTTACTTTTTAAGGCTGAATTACATTCTAGCACATGTATATACCACATTTTCTTTTTCCATTTGTCTGTTACTGGTCATATAGTTTCTTTCTGCATGTTAGATATTGTGACTAGCACTGCAGTAATCACAGTTGTGTAGATCTCTTTGAGATCCTGATGTCAAATCCTTCCCATATATCCCTAGAATAGGGTTGCTGGATCGTATGGTAAATCCTAACAGGGGTAAGGAGGTACCTCTTTATGATTTTGATTTATATTTCCCTGATAATGAGTGATCTTGAGCACATTTTCATTTATTTACCTGTCGGCCATTTGTATTTTTTGGGGAAATGTCTATTCAGTTCCTGTGTCCAATTTTTAATTGTGTTTTTCGTCTGCAATTAAGTTATATAAGCTTCTTACATATCTTGGATACTAACCCATTTTCAGAGATATGGTTTGCAATGATTTATTCCAGTTTTAAAAGTTGTATTTTGGTGTGTTGATTTCATTCTTTGCTATGCAGAATTTTCTGATTTAGTATGGTCTCAATTATCCAATTTTGCTTGTAAGGCCCATGCTTCCGGTGGCATATCAGAGAAACCATTGCCAATGCCAATGTCCAGACATTTTCCCTGTGTTTTCTTCTAGGAATTTTATGGTTTCAGGCTTATGTTTACATCCTTATCTATTTTGAATTGATTCTAGTATATGGTACATGATAATGCTTCAAATTCATTCTCTTGCTTTTGCATATCCATATTTCCAAGCACCACCTATTGCACCTGTTCCCATTGTATATTCTTGGCATCCTTGTTGACGATCAGCTTATGTATCTTTGTGGGTGTAGTATGGTACTATAACAGACCCCTGCAATACTATATAAAGATTGCCTCGATGCTGCTTTTAGTTGTCAACTTAATGACAACTTTTTCTTCTAACATTTGCACTTGTCCCCTATGTTTGCAAATCTCTTTAAACATGCTATATGCTCTTATGTTTAATATTAAATTTTATTATTTTCTTGTTTCAGGGAGAACATTTTCCCCTAATTAGAAAAAGGCTAGCAATCGATTGCTTGCGATTACTCTCAATGTTTAATCTTGAAATGACAACACTGGGTGATAAATACTAATTGTATCTTGTTTTAATTTGCAATTTCCTAATGAATAGGAATATCTTTTCATATACTCATAGAGGTTATGTAAATCACCTAAGGTATTATAAAGTGGTGGAAGAACCTACGTCTTAACTTCACTATGCAGATGTCAGTCTCAAAGTTGAAAGACCATCTTTTCCATAACAAGACACCTACAACTTTGGAGCAAAAGTTATTCTCAGATAATTTATACGTATACCATAGGTCTAAAATAAACTCTACTCAGTTTCAAGGCAGCTGCATTAACCTTTCCTTTTAAAGGAAGACAATTTTTAAAATATTTGACGATCAACAATGTGTGACGGTGCTTGCATATGGGATTAGACAATATACAGAATCCCTAGATACCTCACTCACCATCTTCATTATTATGAATATCTTTCCTTAGTGATATGATACACTTGCTACAATTTATGAACCAATGTTGATATGCTGTTACTAACCAAAGCTTCTAGTTTACAATAGAGTCCACTCCTTGTGTTGTATAGTCTGTGGATATTGGCAAATGTTAAATGGCATGCGTTCATCATTACTGCCATCAAAACATGGAGAATGAATTCACTGTCCTAAAAATCTCTTTTGTTCCACCTATTCATCCTGCCACACTTCACACAGGAATCGTAAGAACTGCTTATCTTTTTATTAACTCTTCAGTTTTGCCTTTTCTGGAATGCCATGAAATTGGAAGTATACAGTATGTAGTTTTTTTCATATTGGCTGCTTTCAATTAGTAATGTGTTTGTTCCATGTCTTTTCATTGATTAATAGCTCATTTCCTTTCTTGCCATGTAATATTTCATTTTATAGATATAACACATTTTGTTTATTCTTTCATGTATATCTTAGTTGCTTCCAGCTTTTAGCAATTATGAATAAAGCTGTTATAAACATAATACATGTGCAGGTTTTTGAATGGATGTAGTTTTCAACTCATTTGGATAAATACCAAGGAACACAATTGCTGGTTTTGAAAAGAGGCTGTGAAGCTGTCTTCCAAAATGGCTGTACCAATCTGTATTCCCAGCAGCAATGAATGAGAGATCCTAGTCCTCCACATTTTTGCCAGCATTTGATGTTGCCTGTGTTTTGAATTATGAACATCCTAATAGATCTGTACTGGTATCTTGTTTTAATTTGCAGTTTCCTAATGACTAGGAGCACCTTTTCATATACTTATTTACCATCTTTGAATCTTCTTTTATATATGTATATATATACATTTTACTAAACTAACAAATATCATTATTTTACATCCTTGTTTGTTCACAATACAGGTTTTCTTCCCTCAGATGTGCTCACCATGGTTTTCCCAACACCAAAGCACCCAGTCTCTATATCTTTATTGGGGCAGGTATTTTACCCAATTTTTATTTGAATTTTTGGTTTCTGGCTAAATTTTCAAATGCTTTGTATATTGTTGGCATCAGTTCTTTATTAAAGACATGTTTTGCAGTTTTCGCCAAACCTTTGTCTTGTGTTGTTCTTCACTGTCCTTTGTAGAGAAGTTTGCTGTTTTTGTTCCTTTTAATGAAGCTCTACATCCATTTCTTTAATGAATCTTGCTCTTGATTTTGTATTTAAAAAATTATCTTCAAGCCCATAGTCATCTAGATTCTCTCTCAGTAACCTTCTGGGAGTTGCATAGTTTTGCCTTTTTAATTTGTCTTTGATACTGTTTGAGTACTGAAGGTGAAGGTGTGTTTATATATTTATTATTAGCATGTGGATGTCCACTTGTACCAGAAATGTTTGTTGAAAAAAATCCTTTCTCTAATAAGTTGCCTTTTCTCCACTGTCAAAGATCTGTTGACTAATTATATCTATTTTTGTATTATAAGAATTTTTTTTATTCATTACAAAACTGCAAACTGTATAAATCCCCAGCAACAGAGACAGTCTTGTGTAGTGGTACCCGTTCATAATCTCAATGTTCTTTTTTGTGTAACAACTTAAAAAACAATGGCCCTCTTTACTTAGTAGTCAAGTATCTTTTTCTAACTTTTCTAGCTTTATCCTGTACCCTCACATTCTGGTGCTCGCACTAGATGGGTTACTTCCTGTACCCCAAACATAACCTGTATCTTCATATTGGCATTGATTTGCTCGCACCATTGTATTTGATAGAATTCTCTGTTCTCCCCATTTCATAATCTGCTGCATTTAATGTGTCTCATGTCTATGCTTCTTTATTTTACTGTCAGTGAAATCCATGAATCATTTATTTCTTCATAGCCAGAGAGCACTAAGCCTCCTGTTTCTGTAGCATCTCCTGAGATGTCTAATTATTGAAATTACCTTCCACGTGTTTTATCTATCCTGTCAATTTCTCCCATTTAATTACAGTTCAAGTTTATCACTTCTCATTTTGGGGACTGTTTGCCTACCATTAAATAAAGTAAACTGTTGATCACTACAGTAAGTAGCCAGTTAGGAACAGGGTGAGGCAGGAAATAGGTAAAAGTAGGAATACTTTTCTACTTCTATAACATAGATTCCTTTAGGTAGGAATCTACTTTAGGGTCATTCATAAAGCCACATTATATAGTAAGACTAATAAAGCCCCCTTCTGCTAGAGGTCCCAGGTGGCTTTATTTTTGTATTCACTAATATTTTCTTACATGTGATAAGAATAATATCTTCTGGGGCCTCCCTGGTGGCACAGGGGGTTGAGTGCTGCACTGTGAAGCATCTGTGGCACAGCAGCATGAGTTCGATCCCTGGACAGGGAGGGGACCCACATGGCGCAGCAGACTTCTCCTGCCTTTCCCCCTGCTCCCCTCAGCAGTGTATTTCTGTCCATCTACCTGTTCTGCTCCCTGCTCTGTCTCTGGTGAATCCTCTCACCTTCCCCATGCTTCTGGCCTGTACCCCAGCTCTTGTGTGCATAAATAAATAAAAATCTTTAAAATAATAAAAGAATAATATCTTGTATACCCTTGGGTCAAGTCCTAGTATATTTTAGGTACTCAGATATAGTAATAAATTGTACTCACAAAATACTAGTTATAGTAAAATAATGTTTTAGAATCCTCATTTTGAGTTGGTTTCTCTTTAACATTGCCTGTATTAATCAAATAATGATTGCCTATTTTGTTCACTGTTTTGATTCTAAAATATGCCTGGCACTTATGTAGGTGTTAGATAATCATTTATTGAACAAACGAATGAATAAATTAGATCTAATGCATTAAAATTTTCTTGTTTATTAATAAAACTTAGCTAAATTTACTATCTCTCTAATATTAAATATTAATATTTGTTTTTGGCATTTGATGTATTTGAGTATATTCCTTGAAAAATACATATGATCCACAGATATGAAAAGAACAGGAAATAACGTCAGTTCCTGACAACAAAGATATATACCGGTCTTACAGTCACTCAAAGATGTGTTTCTTCAAATAAATGCACATGAGGGAATAATTTTATTTAAGATTCAGGTGATGCACATAATCCTTACAATCACACTGCTCCCAAGTGCAGGTCTGATGAAGCATGTTTCATTGAGTTTAGAGTTTGATTTCTGAGTCACCATGTAAGGAGAAAGAGACAGACACACTTGGGGGACCTTAACTTAGGTGTGTTCTGAGTATGCAGTTCATTGAATTGTCATTCATTCAAAGGATATTGTTACCTGTTACTGAATGTGTCTTGGCAACTTGGGATGAGAATGCCTATAAGTACCTTGATGTCTCTAAAGGAATATCACCTACATTACAGTTGGTAGTGGTTGCTAAATTGGTTTCAGTGACTCTTCCTAACCTGATCTAAGGTGTCTTGTCACATGACCGGCTCTGTTAGAATTGCACAGGAGAGGAACCAAGAGAGAAAATGCACATGCACAAGAGACTTAGCTAATTAGTGTAGAAATGCTTTTGTTTTCAGAATGACTCATTATGAAGCTTATTTTGACCCTATTAACTATGATTGATGAAAATGATGTAAGCTACATCCCCAGCTTATAATAGAAACTGTATGTACATTAAATATTAATTGTTCAGTGTGTCCCATGTTACTGTGAAGAAAAAATTGAGCAACTTCATTAAAATGTGTTTGTTGCTATAATTTTAACATTCTTTGTTGTGAGAGCTTTGGAACAGCAGTATTCTGGAGATGAGCGCTTGTCTATGTTTACCTCACACTAAAATAGGGAAATAGAACTCAAACTATTAGCATAAGTGATAGTATATTTTCCTGTGTAAGTAAGTTTGGATCAGTTCAGGGTTTTACTACCAGCTGGCCAATAAGAGGAGTCAGCAACTTTAATGGCTCCCTCCCAGGGCCCTTCTCGTTTCTGTTTCTTTCCTTTATTTTCTATACAACTGTCTCTATTTTCCTGTATGTAAAACTTACACAGGCTGTGACCAAGACAAAGCCATTTTATTTTATGATCCTCAAACCACAGTCGCTTAGAGAACCAAAATAGAAAGCAATTTCTAGTGAGCTCATCCAAGCTTTAGCCTACGCAGTTCCTTTTTTGCACAAAATGACTTGGCTTGGCTAACATTCCAACCAAGGACCATAAACCAGCAGTGCACATAGACACTGAGGAAAAAGATATATTTAGATAGATTGCATGGATTAAAGAGGCCTAAACCATCTGTCTTTAGCACAGGCGAATGTCATTCTCTTCAGTGAAGGGGCCTGGGTTTTCCAGCAATATCTCTTCATTTAAAGATTCAGAGGTGCTTCAACAATTAGATGTGCATATCATTCACAGAGATATGCGTACATCTGCTTCTCTTATTATTACATACTTCTGTAAACTCAGAGAATCTTAGTTATGGTTTTAGAAATAATACGGACTTTTTCTTCATGCTTCCACAGAATCTGTTAATGCTGCTATTCTAAGCACTTTTTTTTTAGTTGTTTACATATCCTCCTCCTCCTATGGAGGCTGAGGTTTTCCAGGTGGGGAGCACAGTTATTTATCCTGTGTGCAGAAAAGGAAAAGAAATGAGAAGAGCTTTAGGCATTAAACAGAATACGTTGGTGACTAAGACCCCTGAAAATATAGGGGAGACCTTTCTTTAGCATTTAGCCTTTGTACCACTTTGCAAAGGGTTAACATCTCTCCCTCTCCAACACCATTCACTGTCAAGTCTTTTCTTCTCTCTTCCTGGAATATAAGAAACTTCCACTGCATTACACTTCTGTGTAAGCTCAATTGCAGTTTGTACATATTGCTTATATAAACTTGATTTTCATTGTTCCACTTTTATATTGTGTGTGATAAATGTTTTGATATTGTTGGCTGACTTGGAGTTAATAATTAATTCATATTAAAATAGTGATCTTTAAAACTTGAAGATTCCTTAAGCTCAAGGAATTGGGCAATTATAACCAAAAGTAAACAACAACAACAACAACAAAAACTTAATAAGACCAAAAAGCCGGGATAAACCAAAGGGACCA
>JAGFMF010011974.1:465067-531059 GCA_019455555.1 Galemys pyrenaicus | reverse complement strand
AGAGAAGAGAGAGAGGAGAGAGAGAGAGAGAGAGGAGAGAGAGAGGAGAGAGAGAGAGAGGTTTCACCAGAGAACAGGGAGCAGAACAGGCAGATGGACTGAAATATACTGCTGAGAGGAGCAGCTGACGAGGCAGGAGATGTCTGCTGTGCCATGTGGGTCGTATCCATGGCCGGGGATCGAACTCATACTGCAGTGGCCGTGGAAGGTCCACAGTGCAGCATTCAACCCCTTGCACCACTAGGGAGGCCCATAAATCCATAAACATTTAGATAGTAGAGATTCATTGAATGTTATCATCTAGGCAGTAAGTGGATGAAAATGCCNACACACATTGTTGACAACATTTTCAAATTGTCTTTTTTAAATAAGAAGGAGCAGAGTTGTAAATAAAAGAAAAAACTGGCTTACAAAGGGTTTATTTTTATTTTGTGGATATGGTCTCTTTAAGTACTGATTGGAATGATCTATTAGTAATAGCAAATTGTTCCTGTACAAGAAAGAAGGCAGAATTTCTGGAGAGATGTCTCTAATTTGGCACAGATTGATATAGGCACAGATGTAGGTAAGTGGGTGGGTGTGGATGGTGGGTGTATTTGGAAATTCTTTCTAATTCTTCAGCATTCCTGGTGAAATAGGATGCAGAATGATCAGATGAGCATGAGAATTGGAGGTTTGAAGAGATGGGGGAAAAGTTTGGAATAGTAGCCTAAAATGTGAGAGAAGAACTGACTTTAAAGCAGTAAGGCATCACCTAAAATTATTGGTCGTAGTTTTTAAGTTATTATTTTCTTAGGATGACTCTTCTTAGGTTGGAACTTACTTTATCCCCTTTATATGTCATTGTATTTCATATGCTACTATTTTACTTAGAATTTTGCTTCAAGGTTTATGAGAGGACTGCCCTCTAATTTTTTTTTCTATCATATCCATTTTCTCCCTTTTACTTTGGTTTATTGTCCTATTCTGGAAATGTGTCATTTTAATGCTACTTTTTTACCCCATAAAGTTGTTACCAATTTCTGTTTTAATGTTCTATAGAACCTATAATGATGTTGCCTCACTTTGTTATTGATATTGGTGTTTCTTCATTTTTCTTGAGTAATCTAATTGAGCATTTATTAATTGTTAGTCTTTTTTTAAAAGATTTATTTATTTATGCTTACAAGAGCTGGGGTATGCCAGATTCGTGGGAGGTGAGAGGAGTCACCAGAGACAGAGTGGGGAGCAGAACAGGTGGATCAACTGACACATACTACTGAGGGGAGCAGCGGGCAAGGCAGGAGAGGTCTGCTGTGCCATGTGGGTCCCCTCCCTGTCCAGAGATTGAACTTATGCTGCTGTACAGTGGATGCTTCACAGTGCGGTGCTCAACACGCTACACCACCAGGGAGGCAAAATTGTTAGTCTTTTCTAAGAACAAACTTTTCACTTTGCTGATTCTCTTGTTTGTGCATTTTTTTTTTTTTGCATTTTGTTGATTTTCTCCCAGTTACTGTCTGTCTAGGCACATTATACATACTCACTAATGCCTGTCGATTCCAAGAGGAGCAATAAAGAACCATTAATGATTTTGACAGCAGGAAATATTAGTCAAATTTTGGAACTATTACTCTAGCCCCTTTGGGAAAGGTATATAAGCAGAGAGAGAAACCGAGAGGCACAAACGATTAAAAAAGTTACTCAATTGTCTGGAGGAGAGATGTGAGTTATGTGGCAGTACTCAACATAGTAGGTAACAAAGACAATCATCTTGTAGGATACTGCAAATGAGAAGTTTGAATACAGAGCAAGGAGTAGGTGAGGATTTATTTTTTGAGTCTAGGTGGATTTGTCTGGCTAATTTTTTTCCTCCTCAATACATTAGAGAAACATGCTAAGAAAAGAGGACTCTTTAATGGACAATGCAGCGTGCAATATAATCAGGTATCCACTGAATAATTTCATGTAAGTGGACTGGATTCTGTTTCCCCCAAGTATTCTTTTTTTCCTGCCTTAAAAACGTGATCAGACATGGTGAAAAAATATTAATGTTCAGAGTACAGGATATGAATAATTTTCCTAGAAGATTTACACTGATTGTGACTCTAAAATATTAACAATAATTTCTTGATGTGGACACTTTTGTCACACAACATATCACTTATTGGAATACCATCATATCAGTTGAGATAACTCTGAACCAGCACATTTGTAATTTTTTATGAAAACTTTACTTTTAATGTAACACTGAAAATCATAAATTGAAATCATTCATGAAAATAATATCTGAATTGTCTATGTCCTCCATCATTCTCTATACCTCCACCCTGACTGATTTTGCTTTATAGCACTCTTTGCAACCTGAAATAATTTTCATTCATTTTCTGTTATAATCTCTAAAATATTATCCCTATGAAGAAAGGGGTTTGTTTATTTTGTCTTTCCTCTTTGTTACATGTCCCCTAATTCTCTATTTGGCACATAGTAGGCAATTGGTAACTACTCGGTGAATTGAATCCAATTAAAACTATTCTCTTGCATATACATGATGGAATACTATTCAGCAATCAAAAAAGAAAAACTAGACACATTCATAGGAACATGGATGGAACTGGAAGGTATTATGCTCAGCGAAGTAACTCAGAAGGCAGAAGAAAAATACCAGATGGTTCCTCCCCTAGGAGGAATATAAGGGGACCAAATAAGGATCAAGGAAAGGAATAAGAACAACAACAATAATAATATTAATAATAACAATAAAGACACAAAAACCAAAAATGAAAAGACAAGGAAAAATTGGGGACAGTTAGTGGGGAGGGGTTAGGACGAGGGTTGAGAGCAGATGGGATCACGGGGGACTGAGGTGATGGTGCACTGGTGATATGGTGATGGGGAATACATGGGGATTACAATTGATGGCAAATATATATAAAAGGGGAAAAATAAAACAAAGTTAAGAAGTAAAAAAAAATATTCTTTATGGATTTCTTTAGTCATAGCTAAGAGGTCATTTCTTTGCTATTTATGTCTAATTCTTCATTTTGCATATCCAGTCTTCCTTACTTAACTGTTCTTAACAGACTTTACTCACTGTGAATTGAATTCTAGTCTGTGGATGTGCAGTACTATCTTCTTTTATATCCAAACATCATCAGAGCTCAACTAAGCATTACTTTTTTGGAAGACTTTCTTAATCCTACCTGGCAACATTTTTGTCTACATCTGACATCCGTAGTATTGTATCTGTTCCTCCATGATGCCCAGTAGTGTAAGTTTTTGTGTACAAATCTGCTTCATGTATTAGACTAAGTAAGCTTCCTGAGGGCAGGGTCCATATTTTTATGCCATTTTGTATTTCCTAAAGTGCCTATCACTGAACTTGGAAGAATTGTTTAAGAGTTGAATAAATGACCCATTAGGATATGAGACATGAATCTTCTCATGAGTTTATTTCTCATAATTTTTTTTCTGACTGTTTGTGTCTAATTCATAGCAAAGTAGGCCAACTTATTGAATTCTAATCATTTGGTTGAACAAAAGCTGACTTCATAAATCATAGTTTAATAGCCTGTCTACTATTTCTTTAGGGTTTTGCAGCATTATAGTAATGCTCATTTAGCCAGTCAGTTCAATTATTGAAATTACAGGCAGCAGTGCAGGTAGTAAATAGCCTGTTTGCTATGGGTCACAAAACATCCTTTCAGGAATTTTGGTCTAGAGATTTCTGGGATACTGCCACATGTAATGCTATGCCTGACTCTATTGATATGGAAGAAGTTATTTGGGGATTTCCTGATGTTTCCTTTTTGCCCTTGCTGATTTTTTTGGTCCACATAAATGGGAAGGGATGCAACCATATTATTTTCCTAATGGGCCTCTATATTAGGATGTGTAATTGTATTTCAGAATTTTTAATCTGTTTATCACGGATACACTTAGTTGGCAGCATTTCTAACTCCTCTAATGTGTATCTGTTTCTTTATCAGAATCTGTACTTTTATGTGTAAGGAAAGTTTTGTTATGAAATGATGGAAGAGAGCTTATTGAGAAAGCTAGAACCAAAGGATTTAGAAATAACCATAGAGCTTACTTTCATAACCCCACATTCTCATTTATACTTCTATATTATTTGATATTATTGTTGATTTTATGAAATATTATGAGGTAAATAGTTAGGTTTATTCTCAAACTAAACATTTTTCATTGTAATATTTGGTAGGATGGCCATATTCAAAATGACACCATAAATAACAACATAAACACTGGTGTTCAAAGTCTTTGAAAAATGTTGGCTAAGTACTATAGCTGACCTTCCTCACTGCCCTGGCCTACTGCCTGCTGTTGGTAGACTTGCAAGAGGGTGGACATCCTCAGAATAACAAGAGAATAAAGGACTTCATGTGGTTTTGTTATTTTTCCCTTTTTTTCAAGTATTTGCCTCCATTTAACTGTTTTCAGACTGGCCTGTTAGAGGTGAAATGGTATAGCAGAAACATCCTTCAGGATCAAAACCAGATCTAGGGGTCTAATTCCATTTCATTCTTTACCTGATGCATATATATATATATATATTGTTAATCACTTCATTACTCATAGTCATCTGCAGCATTTACACTGTAAACTTAGTCTTATTTCACTGTCTCTTGATTTGAGATACTAGCAATGACAGTCTCTTCTGAGTTTGGTTATTGTCTCAATCTTTTACTAATTCTCCTGTTAAGTTTGATCATGCCCAGATGCATATGTTCAGACTCAGGCTCATGCTGTAGATTGGTCAACACTTGTGAATTAGAGCCCAAACGGGACACCTACACCTACTTATTTGCTAATTCATTTATTTCATAACAAATCTATTGATGCACATTATACAAATTTTTAAATGATTATCTTCCTATACACAGTAAGTGAAATGGATGAGAGAACCCAAATATGATCTTGAATTGAACCCTAGAAATTACTTCTCCAACTAGCCTTGCCTATGGAAAGCCCTGCGTCCTTTCAGAAATTCAAACCAAAACTCTGGGGGAGCCATCCATACTTTACTTCACTCTGTTCTTCATACCCCACATCTAGTCTTCCATCAGCTAATCTTAGTTGTTTTCTGGTTCAACATATGTATGTATATGACCGCTTGTCATCATATCCACTGCTACAAACCTAGACATGTCACTCTCTTGGATTATGGTGGTGGCATCTTTGATGTCAACTTATTTCTAACCATACCTTTCTCCAGTGTCTGTTTTCAGAATTTCAGCCAGGTAGATCCTTTAAAAAACATGTGTAAAGAGAATCATGTCATTCCTCTGCTTGTAATTGTCTGGCTCCCTATCTCAAAGCAACAACTAAAGTCTTTATAATAGCTTTTAAGGCCCTGGGGTTCTTGCCACAATTTTCCCTCTGTCTGTATCTCCTGCTCACCACTCTCAGTATGGTCTGCATTAACTACACGGGCCTCTCTCTTTGTTCTTCATTCAACTCATCAAACTTGTCTGAAGCCCCTTTGAGACAGTCTAGGTTAAAGGAATTTCAAGCCAGGAAGATGTGAGTTGTCTGTTTGAACAGCTAAATTAGATCTTGGGCTGGATTGCCCAGCATTCTGTGTAAGTGGGTGGACTAAACTGAGGACTAGGTTTATCTTATTCAAATATTTGGGCCTATCAGACTTACCAAAGGTACCAGTCTAGACAAAAAGTGCTAAATCCTGACTACTAATTGTCTTACAGTTTCCTGGGGTGAGGGCTGAGAGCCCAGCATGTGAAGCCGTAATGTGAGCGGTCTGGACATGCCCAGGCAGAGCCTAAGCCTTTCCCCTGAGGGGTCCAGGTCTGAATTTTCCTTTTGGGCACTGGATTTCCTCATGCCGAACCTCTAACAAAGCCTTGCCTGGTTCTCCTAAAACTCTCTTATGAATTTTCTCTTAAAGGGCCTCGACATCCACATGTTTTATGGGGATCTCAATAATTGTGCTGGTTTTATTAAAAACATTGTTTTTAAAACATTGTCAGATAAGAGAAGCTATTATCTAATTCCTTGTATCCTGGATAATGCCCACTATTAAATCCCTTGTGTCATTTAAACACTTTTACTCAAGAAAGCTTTGCTTTACCAACTTTGTAAATAGAGACATACGCGCACACCCACACCTGTGACAGTTCCTCCTTAAAATCCCTTCTTCTCCAGATACTACATACTTTGCCTGTTCATTATATTTGTCTCGACATATTTGTTAGAATACAAGCTCCATGAAAGTTTTATTTTTTTCTTTGTTTTGTTTGCTGCTTCATCTCTATCACAGAGAAGATTATCTGACATCAAACTGTGGTCTCGCTATATTCTAGTTAAATGAATGAATCAATACATCCATGGTTATAGCGTGTAGTTAATTTGCAAAAAGCAGTTTAGTTCAGAATGTTCATTATGAAAAGAAAAAAATCTGACTTGTAGAATGAATTTTTTGTTCAGGATTACATGAATAAACTAGACATACTTCCTGAGAATCAAAAGGTGATTTCATTAAAGGGATATAAAGTCATGAGCCCGTGTAGGAAGTCTAACAAAAAAGCAATGGACATTTTCTAATTTACTTATAATGGTAAAGTGATGTCCCTTTACCCATCTCCTGTAAACAGTGGCAGCTCAGTGGATATTTATTAATAGTTGACTCTTGATCTCTTGATTCTAGTGGGGTGAATAGAAGCAAACAGGGCAAGGGAAGCAAACAAAAACAAAAAGGATGATACAGTACCTGAGGCAGTAAGTCTCTCGCTTTTCTGTCCCCACAGTGTTGCATACCATTGCTGTCACGTGTGCTAAGGTATGTACACATGTGTCTCCTCTCTTAGTTTTAAATATTTTGACATAGGAGACTATGCCTTACTCATCTGTACAGGTACACTTTGGAGCGGCCTCAGTTCCAGATTACTGCCATAAAGCAAATTTAGCAATAATGTGAGCCAGAATTTTTTGTTTCCCAGTGCGTATAAAAGTATGTTTACACTCCCGTTTGTTCGATGTGCAATAGCAATATGGTTAAAAACCAATGTGCAGCCCTTTGTTAAATGTGGCGTGTTCAATGAGCGTATACTTACTTCTAGTGACTGTACACTGTTTGAAAAATGGCACCGAGAGACTTGCTCACTCAGGTTGCCACAAACTTTCAATTTCTAAAAATGTAGCATCTGTGAAGTGCAACGAAGTAAAGCTCAGTGAAGTGAGGTTTGCATGTGCTGTGTAGGCTTCACCACCATGGAGATTTAAACATAATAGAGGTTCAGTAAGTAGATACTGCTTCATCTACCCTCAGTCCCAGAACACCCTTTATCATGGCTAGTGGACTACGTCCCCCATACCACCACATATTGGCACATCTTTAATAGCCTGCCTTTGGGTTTCCTACTTGCTCAAATTCTACTTGAGACACAGTTGAAATAAAGTTTTTCCTACTTGTTCAAATTCTACTTGAGACTCACTTGAAATAAAGTTTGTAAAATATTCTCCGGATTCTCAGGAAGGATGAACTGCCTCCCTTTGTTTCCATAATAAGAAGAATGAGGGCCTCCCCGGCGGCACAACGGGTTGAGCGCCGCAATGTGGGGCTTCCACAGCCACTGCAGCACGAGTCCGATCCATCCCTGGCCAGGGAGGGGACCCACATGGCACAGCAGACCTCGCCTGCCTTGCCCGTTGCTCCCCTCAGCAGCGTGTTTCAGTTGATCTGCCTATTCTGCTCCCCACTCTGAGTCTGGTGAATCCTCTTACCCCCCGCACCTCTGGCTTGTACCCCAGCTCTTGTATACATAAATAAAATCTTTAAAAAAAGGACTCCACTTCCAGAGAAACTGAATGTATCGATTCCTTATCCACATAATGGCCCTTAAAATTTTTCCAGATAGTACTCTTCTGTACTGTTAGTTCTCCATTGTACATTTGTTTATTTTCTTTTTTAAAAAAGATTTATTTATGCATGCAAGAACTGGGGTACAGGCCAGATGTGCGGAGGGTGAAAGGAGTCGCCAGAGACAGAGTGGGGAGCAGAAGAGGCAGATGTACTGAAACACACTGCTGAGGGGAGCAGTGGGGAGACAGGAGAGGTCTGCTGCGCCATGTGGGTCAGCTTCTTGCCTGGGGATTGAACTTGTGCTGCAGTGGCTGCATTTTGCTTCATAGTGCAGTGATTAACCCATGGTACCACCAGACAGGCCCCTACTCTTAATTTCTTTTTTTTAATGAATATTATTTTTTTTTTTTACTTTTTAAAATTTTTTAAAAATAATTTTGTCTCATTAGGTTTATTTAATTGTATTTGACAACATTTGTAGTCCCCAGGGAGTTCCCACCACCATTTCACCCGTGTACCATCACCTGAGAACCTTGTGCCCTTTATGCCCTCCTCCCTATCTTTGTCCTCCCCTCCCTCAGCCCCCCCACCATGTTAACCTTTTGATCTTGTTGAGTTTGTTTGTTTGTTTTTGGTAGTAATTGCCCATTTCCTTGAGTTTTCTCTTTTTTGTTGTTGTTGTTGTTTTCATCTGTTTGATTTTTTTGTTGTAGTTGTTGTTCTTTCACATTCCTCCTAAAAGTGAAGCCATCTGATATTTTTCTCTTGCCTTCTGACTTGTTTCACTGAGTATAATTACTCCTAGCTCCATCCATGTTTCTATAAATGGCCCTAGGTTATAATTTCTGATTGCTGAAGAGTATTCCATTGTGTGTATGGACCACATCTTCTTGATCCAGTCCTCTACTTTTGGGCATTTGAGTTGTTTCCAGGTCTTACCAATTACAAATAGTGTTGCAATAAACATGGGGGTGCAGGTACTCTTTTGGATCGGTGTTTTTGTGTCCTTTGGGGTAGATCCGTAGGAGCGGGATTGCCGGATCATGTGGTAGTTCCATCCCTAGTAGATCGAGGAACCTCCATACGGCCTTCCATAGTGATTGGATTAGTTTACATTCCCACCAGCAGTGTACTAGGGTACCTTGTTCTCCACATCCTCGCCAACACGTATTGTTGTTGGTTTTTTTGATGTGTGCCATTCTTACTTGTGTAAGGTGGTACTTCATTGTGATTTTAATTTGCATTTCCCTGATTATGAGAGATGTTGAGCATCTTTTCATATGCCTATTGGCATTTGTATGTCCTCTTTGGAGAAGTGTCTTTTAAGTTCTTCTGCCCATTTTTTGATTTGGGTCGTTTGCTTTAAGTTTCTTGAGTCTTATGAGTTCTTTGTATATCTTTGTGATCAGTCCCTTGTCATTTGTATGGGGCGCAAAGATTTTTTCCCAATCAGTGGGGAGTCTTTTAATTTTGGTTAATGTTTCTTTTGCTGTACAGAAGCTTTTTAACTTGATATAGTCCTATCTGTTTATCTTCTCTCTCATGTTTAATGCTTTGGGGGATGCATCTTCAAAGGCTTTATCGAGATGTATGTCTTGTAGCATTTTACCTATGTTTTCTTCTATATATTTTATGGTTTCAGGTCTTACACTCAAATCTTTTATCCATTTTGAGTTGATTTTTGTGCATGATGTAAGGTAGTGTTTTAGTTTCATTTTCTTCATGTGGTTGATCAGTTTTACCAGGACCATTTATTGAATAAGCTGTCCTTGTTCCATTGCATATTCTTTCCTCCTTTGTCAAAGATCAGGTGTCCATATATGTGTGGTTTTACTCCTAGGCTTTCTGTACAGTTCCATTTGTCTGTGTGTCTGTCTTTGTTCCAGTACCAAGCTGTTTTAATTACTATTGCTTTGTAGTAAAGTTTGAAATCTGGGAGTGTGATACCTCCAATCCCCTTTTTTATAGCCAGGAGAATTTTGGCTAATCGAGGATTTTTGTGTCTCCATATGAATTTCATCAATATTTGTTCAATTTATTTGAAGAATGTAATTGAGATTTTTATTGGAATAGCGTTGAATCTGTAGATTGCTTTTGGAAGGATGGCCATTTTGATAATGTTGATTCTTCCTATCCATGAGCAAGGGATCAGACAGCTTCACAAATGAATTCTACCAAACATTCAGAAATGAACTAGTACCTATCCTACACAAATTATTTCAAAAAATTGAGGAAGAAGGAATAATACTGAATATGTTCTATGAAGCCAACATCACACTAGTACCAAAACCAGATAAAGACAACACAAAGAAAGAGAACTACAGGCCAATCTCTCTAATGAACACCAATGCAAACATTCTCAATAAAACCTTAGCCAACAGAATCCAACAATGCATCAAAGGGATAATGTATCACAACCAAGTGGGGTTTATCCCAGAGGCACAAGGATGGTTCAGTATCCGAAAAATCAATCAACGTAATCCAACACATCAACAAAAGGAAGGACAAAAACCACATGATCATATCTATCGATGCAGAGAAGGCATTTAACAAAGTTCAACATCCATTCATGATGAAGACTCTTGAAACACTTGGGGTAGAAGGAACTTATCTCAACACAATAAAAGCTATATACGACAAACCCACAGCCAATATTATCCTCAATGGTGAAAAACTGAAAGCATTCCCTTTAAGAGCAGGAACAAGACAAGATGCCCACTCTCTCCCCTACTATTCAATATAATACTGGAAATCCTGGCCAGAGCAATAAAACAGGAAAAAGACATACAAGGCCTCCAAATAGGGAAAGAAGAAGTAAGCTATCACAAGTTGCAGATGATATGATAATATACCTGGAGAACCCTAAAAGCTCTACAGAAAATCTAATTAAAACAATCAACCAGTTTAGCAAAGTAGCGGGTTACAAGATCAATGTACAAAAGTCAGTAGCCTTCCTATATACAAATAACCAATCTGAAGAAGAAGAAATCAAGAAAAATATTCCTTTCATAATTGAGGCCAAAACAATCAAATACTTGGGAATAAACCTAACCAAAGAAGCAAAAGACCTGTATAGAGAAAATTATAAAACACTATTAAAAGAAATAGAAGAAGACATGAAGAAATGGAAAGATATCCCTTTGTCATGGATAGGAAGAATCAACATTATCAGAATGTTCATTTTCTTTAACCTTTGTAAATTTTCTGACCATGTAGTATTGTAGTTGTTCTCATCTAAATTCACTGCAATGCGTAAGTGTTTCCTTTAAAGGCAAAGCTCTGAAATGAGCACAGTATTCTGGCCGTGATCTGACTCATCCCAAGAATAGTGATACCTTACCAGGTTGGCGATCTGGGGTCTGGTTTTCTCCTGCTCTCATGGATGCTTGCATAGGTTCTAAACAGACCACTAGTGGGCCCTTTGCTTGTTGTCATTGACTTTGTGATCAAGTAAATTCTGGTATTTTTCAAAGGAACTGCTGTTAGGCAAGGAGTTTCCGCCACACTGTAATTGATCAAAAATCTATTTCATGCCAGCAGTCTTAAAGGTATAAACTTTATCTTTCTTAAAATTTATCTTGTTGATTTTATTCAGCTTTAGTTGCCTAGGGAGTCGGGATCACCAAGGGTCTTGAATTTTGTCACTTTATCCTATAAACCATTATGGAATAAATACATGACTTTTTAATAGCATTCACTCACTCAGCCTATGCAAGCTTACTGTATTTGACTCACTCAGCTTTATTTCTCAGTATATTTTATCCCCTCACTCAAGTGATCCTTGTCTTGGAATGACTGCTCATTTTTCTGCCTAGTCTAAATGTTTACTTCTCATCCCATTTTTACAAACTAGTGAAGACCATTATTTTTCTTTATACACTCCAATTGCATGCACCATCTCAGACAATTTAGCTTTTAGCACTTGTTTAGTGTTGCGTATAAATGTTATCTATAAACACCAGAAGGGTGAGGGCTAAGTCTTGTGGTTATGTATGTACCCATGGCACCGAGCACAGTTCTTGCTCTATCAGTGGTGCCCTGAGGACTTCTTGGTTGCAGTTCTAAACTGGAGAATACAAGTCTGATTTTGTTTGCAGCTGTCTTCTTCTGGGTTGAATATAGTGCCTGGCAAATAGTAAACAGTCAGTAAATGTTTAGCGAATGGCTGGATGGAGGTAGAATGAATAGCATAGAAGAAAACCATAATCAACTCAGCTAAGAGCCATAATTCAGCCACACATTCATCCGGTCTTCACCACACATTCATCCGGTCCTCACCAAGCATTTTTTAGGTACCTACATGCCAGCTACCACTCTTGGTACTGGAGTTTTAGAGGCAAATAGCAGTGATATGTTTCCTGCTTTCAGGGAACATACATTCGAGTGTAGAGTTAAAACAATGAGCCAGTAATCAAATAAAACTATTTCACATAAAGCCATGTGCCTACTAAAAAAACTACAGTAGGGTGATTATCTCAGTGTGAAATTGACAGGAGGATGACTTTTGAGAACAGTTTCCTTTGAGAACAAGCTTGTGTGTGAAATGACAGTAAGGTCATAGAGCCCATTCTTTGGCCTTCCAGAAAGGAAATGCTATACAAACCCTGACTCTTCTTTTTTTTTTTTTAAATATTTATTTATTTATGCATACAAGCACTGGGGTACAGGCCAGAGGTGTGTGTGTGTGGGGGGGGTGAAAGGATTCACCACAGAGAGCGGCGAGCAGAACAGGCAGATCAACAGAAGTACACTGCTGAGGGGAACAGTGGGCACAGCAGGAGAGTTCTGCCACACCATGTGGGTACCCAGCCCGGCCGGCAGCAGAGATCGAACTCGTGCTGCAGTGACTGCGGTTTGATACATAGTGCATTGCTTAACCCACTGTGTCACCAGGGAGGCCCAACTCCTGGATCTTCTAATCATCGAATGAAACTGCCCATAATCGGTGGGCTAGCATGCTTCTTAAATCCATTCACCTGGAATCTCACGCTGTGACCTTGCTGAGAAATAAGATCTTTGTGGATTTAATGAGTTAAGATGAGGTCATACTGGATTAGGGCGGGCCCTACTCCAGTGACCTGTCCTGATCGGGACAGGGAAATTGGGACTCAGGACATAAACAGAGGGCAGTGCTAGTAGAAGACACAGGCACATGAGGAAATTGATATGACAACTAAAGCAGAGATTGGAGTGCTGCAGCTGCAAAGCCAGGGAACACCATGGGTGACGGCTTGTAATTAAGAGTGCTGGGAAGAGGCCAGAGATTTCCTTTCTAGTGCTGCCGAGGCAGCTGACCCCAGCCACACCCTGATGCTGACATCCATCCTTCGAGCTGTGGAGCAATTTTCTGTTGTTTTAATCCACCTGCTTTGACATGACAACCCTAAGAAACTACAGCTGGCCCCTGACTTCCAGTGGTTTGATTTATGATTTTTCAGCTTTATCGTGATGTGAAAGCTATATGCATTCAGTAGAAACATACTTTGGATTTTGTTCTTTTCCCTGGCTCCTGGTGTGTAGTATGACACTCTTTCCTAAAGCTTTGAATGGCTTTCCTCATGACGCAGGGCAGTTCCAGTGAACCACAGGTCCCAGCAGCCATGTGATCTGGACACTCTTTTTGTGTTTCCCATGGAGCCACGTCTGCAGCGGTGGACTGATGTAAGTGGCCTGAGCACATTAAGTGGCTTGGCTAAGCGGAGATATCCGAAGTGTAAATGTGTTTTCCACGTAGGGTGTTTTCTACTTACTTACCTTGGGTCTATCAGGATGTAATCCCATTTTAGGCCAGGGAAGCTTGCAGCACACTGCCCAGGTTCGGAAGTTCTTCCTCCGATTTATATGCTTCTGCCTTCATGTAGACTGCTAGGCAGGCCTTTGGCTTAGATAAGCAGGGAGAGAATCTGTCACTGACTTGTTTAAGTGTTTGTGAAGGGAAAAACTTCCCCTTGGTGAAATCTGTGTATCAGACCAACACCAGTTAAGTTGAAGGAATGCTCGTGGTTAAAAGTTTGAGTGATCAAATAAACCAAGGTCAAATCTCCACACATAAAAGCCTCCCTGGTGGCACGGTGGGTTGAGAGCCACACTGAACCATCGATGGCACAGCAGCACGAGTTCGATCCCTGCCGCAGCCAGGGAGGGGACCCACATGGCGCAGCAGACCTCTCCTGCCTCGCCCGCTACTCCCCTCAGCAGTGTGTTTCAGTCGATCTGACTGTTCTGCTCCCCACTCTGTCTCTGGTGAATCCTCTCATTCCCCCCCACGCCTCTGGCCTGTACCCTAGCTTTTGTATGCATAAATAAAAACATCTTTAAAAAATCTTGGCACATAAGACATGCTTAAGAATGTTATGTTGGCACTAAAGAAATATGCCTTTACAATTCAGAAGGGCTAGGGATTTTAACATAAATTAATACCATGATGTATATCCCACTTCAAAATCGTCTGGAATGCACAGAGATGAGGAGAAAGCAACATGATACCTTGACTTTGGAGCTAGGGAAGTTACCTTCAATCTTTAATTGCAGTTTCTCTTCTCACTCTGAGTCTAGGTCAAGGCAATCAATGGCTTTGCACCTTAGTTTACTCAGCTATAGGATGGGAAATAAAGACAGTTGTTAAAGTACCTGGCGAATAACCCTCAGTAAATAGTAGCTATTATTCATTACGTTGACAAAAATTTGGAAGTATAGAATCATCTGTTTCAGAAAGCTGAAAGTGATTTGAGAAGTTTATTTGGACTTTCAAGGCTAAAGAAAAACTAATTATGATTGGCCTTCATGTAATTCCTTCTGAAAACTTAAACTTTGGAGAGTGTTTTCCTCATCTTTAAATTTATTTATTGCATTATTTGTTTGAATTTTCCCCAATAGCTCTGTTGAATGTTTAATATTCAAAATTTTGTTTACTTTTTCCTTTTAAAAATACTTTCGCCAAGCCCCTTTTAGCAATTTATTGATCATTTTTAATTCCCTGGCTTTGATATTAATCAAAGTGGAAGGAAAATTTCCCCAGCTTAGTGCTGAGAATTTATTGTACAGTTTGAGACTAACCTTACTGCTAAGTGAACAGTGGGGATTAGTTCTGGTCTATACTCTGATTTTGAATGTCAGAGTGAAACTGAGCAGAACTGAGGGGTACCCAGAGACCCAAAAGTGTGAAGGGGGAAAAGAAAAAAACATTCTGCCTGTTGTAAGGCCCTGGCCGCTGCTCACCCAAGCACAAAGAAAGCAGACACTGGTGTGCTAGAGAGCCTTGATCGGTGTGGCGTTCAGAGGCCAAGCAGGCTAGAGAGAAGAAAGAATTTCAGATAACTGATTCCCACCAGATTCCAGAAATAAGTCATCCTCTCAGGGTTAAATGCAAAGCTGAAGATGCTCAGCCCAAAATGTGCATGTTGGGCCCTAAGATGCCAGTGCCTGCAAGTTCCTCACAGTAGGGAAAAACAAGCTGTAATCTGGGCAGGACACATCGCTCTTGGAGAGGGGAGAGATGTGAGATGACCAGGTCCCCTCAAGCCGGAAGACTCACTGTGAGCGCAGGATGAGGGGTCGCCATGGCCTGAAAGAGCCTCCTGCCAAGGTGCTGAGGAACAGCCTTCCAGTCTACCTCTGTCCTCCTTCACTCCTCTTCAGTGCCTGCATCCGCGTGGGTCCTTCCTCCTTCCCAGCTGCCTCACGTTTAGGATACCCCGTGTATGGCTTGCCGGCAGTTGTCATCCAAGGTGTCTGAGTTGCTGGCATGGAGGTGGGGACAAGGATAATGGCCATCATTCCCTTGGTCACGGCAGCATTTTGCCCCCTTCTGCAGCGACACATCCTGTAACAAGAGTTTCCTCTTCAGGAACCCCCCCACCCCGGGGCACAAGGGTTAAATCTCAGCGCTGTCACTGCTATGGCCAGGGAGCTGACCCACATGGTGCAATAGACCTCTCCTGTCTCATCGCTGCTCCCCTCACAGTATATTTCCGCCTGTTCTGCTCCCCTCTCCGTCTCCGGTGAGTCCTTTCACCCACCATACCTCTGGGCGTAAAAGAAAACATTTTTTTTTCAAGTTTCCTCTTCACTATTCCTCAGGGCAGCGTGTAGGAGCAGCCGGGCCAGGGCTGCTGCGAGAGACCTGAGGAGGCCGTAAGGAGCTCCTGCTGCATCGCTGTGAACTGTCATGCCCAACGTCCTCTTCGCCTTCCAAGACAGTATGTCCCAGTGCAAAAGTGTCTTGGAGTTTTATAAAAACACTTCAAGTCGATGGGTCTTTAGTCGTCACGTTGCCTTGCTATCTTCTCTCCACAGATGCTCTCCACACACTGTGTTCCCTTTGAAGTCAGGCAGCCAGAAACGTCAACAGAGAGGCAGCAAGCAAATTGCAGCACTTTGAAAGTTTGCTTTGCTTACAGTGTGCTCATTTGGGAGATTTTAGCTCTCTGAGGGTACAAAAGAAGTTAATGCATTTAAATATTTCACCACTGACTTGGGCAGTTACTTATGTAGGGGGCAATGGTTTGGCATCCCAAAGCATGTCTTTTTGGCAAAAGGCTAATTTAATGAGCGAGACTGAAGTCTGAGAGGGAGCTGCTTTTGATAGTTAGATATCAATGTCTCTCTGTAAGGGCATCTCTCAGGAAGACCTAATCTCCTTATCTCTTTTCAATGGAGAAGGTACAAATTAGATCTGCACCTCTTGGTCTAATTTGCTTCTCTGGGAACCTCCCTAATGGACCTTCCTTTTCTTCTCTCAGAGTCCCCTGTCTTAGCTAAGCTATTGAAGTTGGTGGCTGAAGCCATATGCGTGAGTTATTGAGTCATGCTCAGTGTCTCCCATGTATATAGGAGTGTTACATGCTATTATTAAACTTCTTTTTGGCTTGTTCTTTTATCAGTCTGCCTGATGCTTGTTTGATTATTTGCCAACTGAGAAGAGCCCAGAGGGGCATGCCATGATTTCCTTTGTGCCTGACAATTATAATTGCCTTGGAGTGGAAATTGAAATATCAGCATAATTAATACTATGTCAGCATCAATCATGCATATCAAGAAGGCCTTGACTTTCAAAATGTGGTCTAGAGAGCACCAGGATATCCTAAGACCTTTTGAGGTTGTCAGTGCAGTAAAACTCTTAATGTGTGAACAAGGGATACCCAGGTACCCCAAACTGTAAGGGGTGTATACTCTATGGGGATCTGGCCATCTGTGTACCCAGAGGCTATGCAGTGTCTTCGCATGATAGATCTTTAACAGAATTTGCGTGCATAGAGAGAAGAGAAGAAAGGGTATTCCTAAGAACAGTTTCCAAATAACACTCCCCAAATTGCCAATATCCTCATGGACAAATGGCCAAACAAGCTTGGCCTGAAGCAGGCCACTGAGGCCCGAACATAAGCCTCAAGTCGAAGACACCTTCTGGTGGGGAAGAGCAAGGAAAGAGGGTAAACTTTGGTCCAGGCAAGACTGAGACCGGAGAGATGCAAAAAAAGAAATCAAGATGACACCCTCATTTTCTCTGCCAAGGGCCGTCACCCAGGCTCTCACCCACGCAGCTCCTCCAGGTCTCTTTTCCATCAGGAGCAGGGCGCCATCGGGCTGCAGAAGCTCGATCCGATGCGGTGCGGACACGATTTCCTGCATTGAAGTTCCAATTCTGTCCTTCACCATACAATTGTTTCCTTCTACCCTGCTGATCCAGCCACTTCCTCCTGCCCTTCCGGTAACAAGCATTGGTCTTCTAGGCTAAAAGTTCATTGGTTTTATTTAGTTCAGTCATTTGTTTTCTCTATATACCACATAGGAGTAAAATTGTATGGTTTTTGTCTTTCTCAGTCTGGCCTCTTTCACAGGCATAATACCCTGTATGATGCATCAACGTTGGTGCAAATGGCAGCATTTCATCATTTCATCTTTTTCTTTTTTTAATTGCTGAAGAGTTTTCCATTGTGTGTATGTACCACAGCTTAGTTACACACTCACCTGTCAGTGGGCACTTAGGTTATTTCCAACTCCTGGGTGTTGTAAAAGTGCTCCATTAAACCTGGAGTGCGTAGATCTCTTTGCATTAGTGTTTATGTACTTCTCAGTTAATACTCAGAAGTAGAATAACTGGATAATATACAATTTTTTTTTAATTTCTTGAGAGAAATCTTCATAAGTACTGCACCAATTTGCATTCCCACGAACAGGGTACATGGCTCCCTTCTTTCTCCATCCCCTTTAATACGCGTATCTTGTCTTTTGAGCAATAGCCGTTCTCCCAGGTCGGAGGAGGTCTCTCACTCTTGATTTTCATTTCCCGAGTAATAAGAGGTAATGAACATCGTTTCCCGTGCCTATTGGCATTTCTGTATATCTTCTTTGGCGAAATGTCTTTTCAGATTCTCTGCCCACGTGGTTATTGAGTTGCTTGTTTTAATGTGCTTGAGTGTTTTGAGTTCTGTGTCTCTGTTGGCTATTAACCCCTTGTTGGATGTATGATATGCAGTTATCACATATGCAGTAGGCTGTCTTTGTTTTGATGTACGTTTCTTTTGCTGCGTAGAAACTTTTATTTATCTGTAGTCATGTTTGCTTCTTTTTTGCTTTAGTTTCCTTTGGTATTGCTTCTCCAAGCACACCTCTAAGGCCAATGTCATGTAGCATATCATATATGTTTTCTTCTGTGTATTTTGTAGTGTCAGTCTTACATCCAAATATTTAATTATTTTGATTGTTTTAGATATTTCCTTCTTTTGCATGTGACTGTCCAGTTTTCTCAGCCCCATTTTTGAGGAGATTTTGTATACTCTTCACTCCTCTATTGTAAATCACTGTCCAAGTCTGTGCTTTTATTTCTGGGCTCTCATCTGACTTCTTTTTGTCTTTTTTCTACCCATGCAGTGATACTTGGGTATTTTTTGCTTCGTGTTCCCTTGCATAGCACCTGCCATAAATCTTTATTACAGCATGTGTCACATTGCTATATTTATTAGTTTCTGTGTTTTCTTCCTCTAACACTGAGCTCTTAACCTGATTTTTGTGTCACATAAACCTTTAAAAATCTGATTAAAGCTCTGCATTCAGGCCACAGGAAGTGTAGCAGCATACAGCAATAGTTTAAGCATGTGGGCCCTGGAGACATAGTGCCTGAGTTTGGATCACAGCTCTGCCACTTGGTGACTGTGTGGCTTTGGGAAAGTTGCTTAATCTCTCTGTGCCTCATTCTGCCATATGGCATGATAAAAAAGTGCCTACTTGATAGAGTCTTCATCAATGCAAAATGAGTGGAGCACACTTGTGCACTTAGAATAGGACCTAGATCATAGACAAAAATGGATGTGAATACACATGTACACACCGGTCATAGCAGTTCCTGAGTGTGGTGGACCTCTGTGTTCCTGCGCAGTCCCTGGATGTCTCTGCTTTTGACTGATGGTCTTCAGGAAAAGAAATGTGACTTACCGGTCTCTGTCTTCTTGTACCCAGCAGAGAGTCTGACACTTCGGGGTATTTATTTTCAATATGTTCCAAATATGAGTTCAGAATATTCTTTCCTCCATTTAAATCTCATAGTTCTCAGAGCCTGTTAATGGAGTTAGCTGTTATGTGAAACACTGAATGTGTACTAGCAGTCTTCAACCTTGAAAGAGAAACCACCAGAAATTTAATCTTCTGCAGCAAGCCAAGCCTCCACCTAGTGCTTACTCTTCCTATTCATTATGTAGCATAGGGGAGCAAGAGTCTCTACCCCAAATATGTCTTTTTGCCAAAATTTTATTTCATGGGAGGGTCTCTGAAGGCTTGGTGGAAGTTGCTTTTGAAAAAGATATTTACGCATAAACTTTGTAAGGGCCTTTCCCAGGAAAATTAAATGTCTCAATTTCTTTTCCATGGGTAAAGCACAAAGTACATCTTCATGCCTTTGTTTACTTCGCCTTTCCCTAGCAAGTCACTTACTGAACCCCCTTTTCTTTCGCTAAGCCCCCTCTTTCCTAGCTAAACTCTTTAGACAGCATCTGACACCATGTGGGCACCACTTGGTCATGTTGCTATCTCCCACGTACGTAGGAGCTATTTCCAGCTCTGCATTACCCAGACGGGCTAATGCAAAGATGAGGAAACTCCACCAGTGTTTATGGCGAGATTTTATGAGTGAAGTTCCGTCACTAGAATAGCGTAAGCATGAAGCTTTGTTTTAAATTCAGTGCAGTTATTATAGTCTGTTTTTAGGAATCAAGCACACTGCAAATAATGTGATCTTTGCCCTTAATTTTGTCACTCTTCCATCTTACCATGTTCCCCCCTTTGCTACCTTCTTGAAACCATGTTTACTTTCTAAAACGCAAATTATAAAACTTCATTCTTGTTCAATTTTCAAGATTCATTGTGCTCCCCAAATTCCATTACTTCCCCCAAATCCATGTGGGTGCATCACAAAGATGAATTTACCTAGAGTAAAACCTAGGTAGATGCTTTTTCAATCAGCACCTTAGTGATTTTTGATGCTAGTGGTTTATAAACTGTACTTTCAGAGATTCCGACCTTCCCGATGAATGTCCATCTCTTTAATTTGGCTTTCAGGGCTTTGCCTGATTTGTCTAATTATGCCAAGGTATTTTAAAATCATTAATGGATATTGGATTGTACTAAGTACCTTTTTTTCCCTTAATTTAGAATGCAGTGAAATTCTTATTCGACATTTAGATGTAATTTGTCAACCTCCCTCAAGTAGATTTCATAATTTGTCTCTTCATCTCTCATGTCTTCCCTTCTTCTCACTTATTACCTTTCTGTATTCATCATCATCCCTGTCCTGGACTATTGCCCCAGTCTGCTAACTGGGCTTCTAACCTCTGGTTGTATATACTTTTAATCTGCTTTTCACACTACAGTCAAAGATATCTTTGAAATATGCTAGCTTTATTTATTTAGCTGCCATTTTGTGAGCGTTTATTAAATTCCAGAAGCTGCTGTTAACATTTTTATATAGTCACATTCTATTATCCGGATAGCTCCATGAACTATATACTATTACTATCCCTGTTTTAGAAATGAAGAAGATTAAGCAAAAGAAAGTAATACCGACAGGTGAAAAGTTGATCATTTTAGCACCTAGCTTAAAATCCCATTCACCTATGGGATACAATCTGTGCTTTAAATATGTCCCCAAATCTACTTTGCCAGCGTCTCTTCCTTCTTCCTATTGTGCTTTGTGCTCTGCTATATAGACTGCTAGCTATTCTTGGAATGCATTGTATTTTTTAATACTGCATGAGTGTTATGCATTATATATAAAACATACATAAGTCTACAAAATGCTTTGGTGTGACTAAGAAAAATACATACCCCCTGGCCTGACAAACTAGGGAAAACTTGTCACATGCTGAGCAGATGCAGCCCCAAAGGAGTCAGGAATCCATGGTGAGCAAAGGACAGACTGGATTTGGCTTCTCCTCCCCCATCTCAGTTGGGTGCCTTTGTGAGATGCTCAAGTTCTCCACATCACTGCCCTTGTCCTCTGTGTGTGCTGACTCCAGAGCTGCCATTCCCTTTTGCTTTGTCTGATGGACCATTTTTTTTTACCTGGCTCAGTTCTTCAATTAATTTTCTGCCTTAATTCCTTCCTTCCATAAGTTTTGTAAGGGAGTTAAATTCTGTCACCCCAATTTATGTCCTCTTGGCACTAGGCTTCTGTCCTTGGTGGTACTCTGATAGCTGGGTGGAAGTAACTTTTGATATTTGTACATTAACTTCTTTGTAAGGGCCTCTTCTGGGAAGACCTAGCTTCCTCACCTCTTTTCCTTATCAAAGACAGAACTTAAATCCGCATACTTTTCTTTCCCTGATCAACTCCCTAGTTGAGTTTCTCCTTTCTTCCCTCAGTCTTCCTTGTCTTAGCTAACTCTTTAAGGTGACATCTGCATCCACTTGGGCTAGATGCTAAGTCATGAAGATTTTCTCCCTGGTATATAGGGGGTATATACAGTAATGAAACTTTTTATTTAATCTTCTTTTCTCTAATAAATCTGTGTGGTGGTTGATTATTTGCCAACCTGGAAGAACATAGAAGGGCAGAATGATTTCCTTGGTGCCCGACAGTTCCAAGAGGGTCTTTAACGATGCCTCCTACATGAAGAGACACAGTAGTGAGCATGACCAGCATCTTCCCCTCCTTTATGGGGTCGGCAGATTAGCGCAGAGAGATCTTTATACTTATGGGAAACTTCCTGAGGTCCCCAGGAAAGCTAATTATGCCACCAGACTTCTGCAGCATTAGAGCATGTGACCAGCCTGATTTACATGATTCATTTTCCTCAGTTGTCAAATGATTATAATGGAAGGCTGTCACTGTGTTAGTTTTCAAAATTATCTAAAGTAGCAGTCAGTGCAGAGAGTCCATACTCACACTAGAAAGTCACTGAGGAATAGAACATTTCTTTCTTTTTTAAAAAAATGCTTTATTTACTTATGCATACAAGAGCTGGGGTACAGAGGTGCGGGAGGTGAACAGGTTCACCAGAGACAGAGCAGGGAGCAGAACAGGGAGAGTGACTGAAACACACTGCTGAGGGGAGCAGCAGGAGAGGCAGGAGAGGTCTGCTATGCCATGTGGGGCCCCTCCCTGGCTGGGGATCGAACTCGCACTGCTGTGCCATAGATGCTTCACAGTGCGGCACTCAACCTGCTTCGCCACCAGGGAGGCTCGGAATAGAACATTTCTCTAGAGAAAGTAATGATTAGAATTACCTTGTTAATTAGTTAGCTTTCAATGATGGATGAAGGTAGGGAGGGAACAAGGAACTGGAGGAATGAAATACTGGTACAGGAATATAATTTATGTTGTTGCCCCCTTGAAGGACCTTATAACTATAATGGGCTGTTACCTGTGCTTTTCCTTGATTGGCTATAAATCAGAGGTTCCCATGACCCTCTCCTTGACTTCCATTAATTGCTAGAAAGGCACGTAGGACTCAGGAAACCGTTGACTTACTAGGTGACTGATTAATCATAAAAAGGAATGGAAAGGAATAAAAGGAATAGTTAAGGGACGGACAGCCATCCCGGTAGAAAAGACCTGAAAGATGCAACGCAGGAAAGGGGTGTGCGGTGTCCATGCTTTCTTTGTCCATGCTACTCTCTGCAAGGCTCCAGGCATTTGCTTACCTGGGCACTCCCTGAGCCCCATCCTTTTTGGCATTTTATGAAAGCTTCGTTACATAGGCAGGGTTGAGCAACTCATTGTCCATTGGCAGTTGAACATGATCTTTAGTGATCTCCTTTCTCCAGAGGGAAGTGGGTAAGCCTGAAAGTTCTAATCCTCTATGTAGATGGTTATAGTTCTTTGGGTGATGTCCAAAATCCACCTCAGAAGCATAACGAAAGATGCCTTGATCATTCTCAACTTGGAATTTCCTATTTCCACGAATTTTGGGAGCTGTGAGCCAGGAATCATGGGTCTGTAGAAATATACAGTCATTATTATCCTCACTATTTGTTATAGTTCTAATAAATATTAGTCATATTTGCTTGTGTTCCTCACTTTACCCCTTCCCCTTCCAGGGATCAGAAAAGAGATGTGTGACTCCCTGGCTTCATCCAGGGGCATTTTGTCCTCAGGGGGCATCTGGCAATATCTGGAGGCATTGTTGGTTATCACGAATGAGTGGTCATAAACTACTGATATCTGGTGGGAGCGTTCATTGCACAGGGCAGCGTCAGCCCCCATGACGAATGTTTGCCCTAGCCCTAGTCAATTGGCCAAGCTTGAGCAACACTACTCAAGTGGACATTAGAGGAAGTTTGGGAGAATCCTGCTAGTCTCCTGGAACAGAACCGCTCCATTAGCCTCCCATAGCCTACACGTAAACATGAGCGAGAAATGACAGAATTTTTATTTAAACGACTTTATTTTTTGTCTCTTCTTTGTCCTGTGAAACAGGCAGCAGTATTCCCAGTGTGCTTTTTAAGAAACTAAGGTTTATGGGGATCTAAGGACTTGTCAAATATGACATACATCTATGGTGTTCCAAGGCAGATGTTTCTTATTCTAAGCCCTATAATCTTCATATTATGCCACGCTGCCCCCATTGTAGCACTTGACCCTGGAGCCCTACCCTTGACCTACTGAAGGAGATTCTCTAAGGGTCGGATAAGAGCATCTTTCTTTCTTAAGAGCAAGAAAATAATCACAATTACTGCTGTAAGAAAAGAGAATGAAGTACAATTTTAAAATATTTAATCAATAAAGTCCCTAAGTGATTTTTTTTGCTTTCTCAATTGTAATAATTTCTCAGTTTTTAATGACCAGAATTACTAGTATTTCCAACCTCCATTTTCCCCACACCTCCTCCTCTCATGTAGCTTGTTCTAGCATTTGTGGTGGTGGCAGTACAGTTTCTCTGTTACCTATTTCAATTTTGCTCCTGTCTTTTGCTGGCAGTTTGTGGTTAAGGATGATAATATGTGAGGAAACTATTAGGCAGGGGCTGAAGGAATTCAAGAGATATCTGAGGCAGTCTAGAGTCTTGGTGATAGAGAGAGGGTTCAAGAGAGAATAGAGCAGAACCGAAAGATCTGGATGAAGATCTTTAGTAATGGCTAGGCACGTCAAAAGAGCTTGTCTCTTTAGAAGTTGGTGCCTGATATTGGTAGTTGCTCAGAGGCCTCTAGTCTGTTCTGTGCAGAAAGCATGCTGGTATCGGTTGTGAACCTTCACACAGGAAGGTGACACATACAGTAAACCCTTGGGAACCATGATGTTAAGTCGTTGCTGCTATCTGGTTCCCAGATGGGATGTTTTGGAAGCTCAATGAATTTGGCTGGGTTTGAGTTTCCTTCTTAGTAGAGCCAACACAGGGATCTGGGCATCAGAGACTTTGATAATTGTTCTTTCCATTGAGATTTGATAGTGAGACAGGCCCTCATGAAGAAATCAGGTTGTAGGATACGGCATTGACCTCTACATCATACTGTCTCTGCTAGAGCAAGTGTCAACGTTGCAGATGTTTGAGTAAAACTAAATTCATTTGCAAGTGGAATTCAAGTTCAAGTGCTTAGGGACTTCCTGTTAACAAGTATAGATCTGGAGACAGAATGCATCAGAAATCAGGTAGACAGATAAGAGGACAAAATAAAGAGGGAAGTAAAAACATCAAAGCAATCATGAACCTTAACACCCATAGGAAGGGAAGAGGTAGAGAAATGTGGGACCTCACTGTCTAGTCAGGCATTCAGGAATGGGGGGAAGCACTTGTATACTAAATATTAGACCCAGGGAAATAGCCAAATGCTAATGCAGGGAGCATGTATATCATTCTCATTTAGGAACGGAAGTATTTTCTCGTAGTTTTCCCCGACTCTGTAGAAAGGATGCAAGTAACTGAGAGCATCTGATTGATATTAAAAGTTATGTTATGAGATAGAAAAAATGGATTTATACACATATTAAAATTTCAGTTACCTTTTATATTGAAATTGGTATTTATTGAACTTCCCTTTTGGGTATGTCACAGTCTAGTTAAGAGGAAGGAGACAGGAATAAGCCATGGAATCGCTCCGGTAATTCACTATCTTTTAGGAGACAGACGAGTTTGTGATCAGTAGGTAGACTGTAATGCAACATGAGGAATGGCATGCTAACAAATATGACTGGACTGCTACGTGAGACCAGGGAAGGAGAGGGACATCAGGAAAGACTTTCTGGAAGAGCTGGGACACGGGCTGATCAGTAAAGAGTAAGAATTAGGTAAGGTGTGCAGGGAGTCAAAGCATAATGTAGGCTGAGGAAGAATTACAAGGGCACAGGGTTATAAGGGATCTCAGTGCTCTGGGATTCATTCGAAGAACATTCATTGAGCATGGTTATTGTGCAAGAATGGATCCAGGTACCGGGAACAAAGAGATGGTTGAAATGGACACGCTTGTTAGCCTCATAAATCTTGCAGTCTGTTGAGATAAATAGCTCAATGGAAATGTAATACTGTGACAAGCATTTTGAAAGGGGACGTAACAACACTGAAGAGGGAGCGCAGAAGGAGACATTCATCCCAGTCTGGGAGAGGAGGGAAGAGGGAGCAGGATGTCTGAGAAAACCTCCTTTAGGACGCGTTGACTCTGGAAACATGAGTATGAATTCATCAGATAAAGAATTTGGGAAAATACGAGGAGTATAAATAGGACACACAAAGTGAATGAGGCAAAGGAAAATCTGGCATTTTCAGGAGACTGCAAGTTTTTGTGGAAGTAAAAGATATTGATGAGATGATTCGTTTGAGTGTTTGAACACGGAGTCTCGGATAGTGAGAGGAATACGTTCAGGCATTATTTGTAAACCGAGAGAAAATGGAAATGAAAGATGGCAGGGAGTTTCCCTGAAGTCAAAGAGCAAATGTGGGAATAATGGGGAGGGAATGGGCTGCAGGGCTGGGTGGTTAGGGTGCGTATGTGGAGAATGTATTTGGGATACAAACAGTGGTGGCGGGCTGGTGGGCGGCGGGTCCTCACGTGGCCCTGGAGGTGCAGGGCTGTGGGTCACAGCACTGACGTAGGGATAAGCTTGCAGGCCAGTGCGCTGCTGTGTGCCATTGATGTGAAATCACCCCAGAGAGTGACCCGGTCTGGGGTACAGAGGAAGCCAGGCACCCAAGTGTTTAGCCGTGGTATAGGAGAGGCCTCAGAAGCCAGAAATGAGAGAAACAGAATAAAAGGTGACGTGTCTGGATGCAAGAGATTTTCACGGTGATAGACATAGCATTGGAAATCAAGGTAGCTGCAGATCTCGCTGGCCTGGTGACAGTCGATACTACAGAAAATGAAGGCAGACTCGGTGGGCTTCCAAGAGGAGGATGCTAGGGCCGGTGAGGGGGACAGATGGGTACCACGGGATGGGGAGAAGAGGGTGGGAGGAGTTGGACTTACAGGGGCAGACTTGCCTTTTGAGCAGGACGTGTCTGGGCAACGATGAGAGTCCTGGTGGGGTGCATCGTGCGTCAGTTCTGAAGGAAGACAACTGCATGCCCCCGGCCTGAGCCTGTGTGATGGGGAGAGGGGCACGGGGGCAGCGCTGCAGCAGGACTGAGGGTCTGTTGGCTCTGGCCGACTGCAGCGCTGCCACCCCTGTCTCCTCTTCCTCCGTCTCCCTCCCAGCTCTGCACATCAGGCTAGACTAAGAGAGAAGCTTTCTTCGAAAGCCCATGGCTTCTGCAGAGTAACCTTGACTGACAGCTTTTTAGGCACCTGCTGCAGAGTCTTGGGCGCGTAGAATCTATGCAAAATCCACACCTCCAACTGCTTCCCACTACTTGTTCCTTCTCTAGTGGCCGAGGCCAGCAGCTTGAGACACGCCTCATTACTCCTTCGCCACAGTTCTGCGTCTCACTGGGGTAGTCTCCAGTGGGTCATGCGGGTGTCTAACAGGGAAGCCCACAAAAAGAGTCCACAATTGTGAGTGTGCCCTGCAATTCCAAATTCCCATCCTGCTGCTTCCCCCCATCATCTGCATCCACACTTCTCGCATCCCTCATCTTTCATCACACACCTTGGATGCCTCGGTGTTTGTCTGCCCTTGATTCCTAATCTTCATCCTGGATTGACTGAACAGTGCCCAAGATGGATGTTTATGTACATTCATTTTTCAGTGTTTCTCTTTGTAGTGATGCTAATAACGCTGTATATTTGTGGAGCATTTTTACTCCTGAAGCTTAAAGCACTTAACAGAAACTATTTAACAATCCCTACACCCTTGGGAGAGAGACATACCATATGTAGCTGCTCAACCACAAAAAAATGTACTTTCACTTAAAACAATTTTATTGAAAACAGTATCTGAGGCATATCAACTGAGCTTTCTGGATTTATTTACAGTAATTCAGCTCCTGTCTCGAAGTTATCAGTGTACCTTCTGTGTCCACAATGAAGCTTTATATGAGTTTGAGGCTTAGTTTCCACCTTTTCTTTAAAGAATCTAATACTTTCTATATCTGGTATTGGTCACAGAACCACTTGTTGAAAACCCACAGCTACAGAGTACAGGAACTTTACATTTTGAGATTGTATGAGATAGGATAGGAAAGAAGTATTGTGGTAGGACAGAAAGCATGTAGTCCCATGTGCCCCCAGATGGCCAAATGAGTTTAATACATATTTACTGTCTGATCCACTAAGGATTGTTTGGCTCTAAGTAACAGGAAAATCTGAAGGGCCAGTGATAAATGTCATAGAACTTTGTTTCTTAGAACATTCCGTGCATTGCCGGTCCTGGTTGCATTGGGCCGCACTGCTCCAAGAGGGCTTCAGGAACTTTTCTGTCCCTTCAAACTGCTTCTCGATGTCACGTTTGTCAAAATGGCAGCATTCCCAAGAAACAGGGCACGAGGATGGTGAATAGTGTGGCCTCCCTGGTGGTGTAAGGGGTTTAGGCGCAGCACTATGAAGCGATCTACAGCCACTGGAGCACATGTTCGATCCCCGGCCAGGGAGGGGACCCACATGGCCCAGCAGACCTCTCCTGCCTTGCCCGCTGCTCCCCTGGAGCAGTGTGTTTCAGTCAGTCTGCCTGTTCTGCTCCCTACTCTGTCTGGTGAATCCTTTCACCCCCCACACCTCTGGCCTCCACCCTAGTTCTTGTATGCATAAGTAAATAAATCTTTAAAAAAAAAAAGGATGGTGAATAGTAAGGTCAAATCGGGTGTCTCTGTATCTCTTATAGCAGTTCTTTGCAACAGTCACGGGTTATGATGTTTCCACATACTTTTTTTCCCCCACATCTTATGTAAAGGACATTGGGAAATTTAGTTTCTATCTGCCTGACTGTGTTCAGTTACTAATGAAAAAGAGTGAATACTGGGCTAGCTAATAGTAGCTCTTTGCAGCAGTGATTATCTGCAAGTCACTGGAAGTTGGAGTATTTTGCTAAATTCTCTTTAACCTTGGGCAAGCCAGTTTTAATTTTGAAGCTATTACCCGTGTCTGCAAAATGAGAAACTGGATGGGGTGATTTTCCATGGACCTATTTCCAGTAGTCTGCAGAGAAATGAATGAGTGGCCAAATGGGTGGTAAAATGATGGCAAAGTAGTTTAGAAATCTTCAGGTCCAGTCAGCTCCCCAAGGTCACATGGCCCAGACTCTGTACTTGAAACTTGTTACAACGAATGTGAGTAGATCATAGAGCGATGGGTGTAGCTTTTTCTGATCAATATTGTGGGTTAAATTCTCAATTTTGTAATACGACGTGCATTCAGATGTGTCTGACCATGCACATATGCCTTAGTGACAAGCTCTTAAAGGAACACCCATGAAGCCTTAACTTAGGAGAAAAGAAATGAGTACGTGGCCAGAAACTCAATGGTCTCTCCTACTCCCTACCAGATGGCAGCTTTTCCTTTCCCTAAATCTCTACACTTACTGATGATTTCCTCTTGACTTCTCTGATGAGTCCTTATTTCCTTTATGGCTCTACCCAATCAAATAATCTAGAGCAACCACTTGTAGCACTCCGAGAAAATTATTTAATATTGTTGTGCCTCAGATTCCTCTTCTGTAAAACATGAATAATAACAGTAATCACCTTGTATAGTTCTTGTGAGGAAGAAATTCCAAATTCTTAGAAGAGAGATGGCAGTTGTTAAGTACTCATTAAATAGTAACTATTTTTATTGCTGTTTACTAGTACCTAATGGAAGATTGGAATTAAGCACTTGGCTGTAGGAGTGTTGGACAGAGAAAAGCACTATAAGCCAGAGATAATATATTGTGAAAGTCTCCAAAAATCTGTACAAGTCAATGGAAAGGTAAATCAAGTTGTGTGTATGCATACTGCAGCGCTGTATCCGTGACCGGTCCGTGTCCAGTCTGGTCATTTGTACCATTTGCCTACCCCTGCTGCGCCCTGGGCCACTCTGACAGAAATCGCCAGTGCAATATCATGTAATGTGTCGGGATCCTCAGTACATATGAAGATGTGAATGTGAGTCATCCATGTATCCAGGTAACTGAAATCCAGGATATGCATGCTTGTTACTTCAAAACGGTGACCAATAAGTGAATCCATAAGCAAGTTTTTTTTTTTTTCCGAAACAAAACAACCAAAGAAATGGGCAGAATGTGTTCATGCCAGTGGCCACATACACATGTTCTTGTTCTCAGTGACCCATATAAGCTCCATACACCCACCCCCACAGTGCCACCACAGAAGGAAACAGTGGAAGAATGCTAGAGGGTTCTATAGTAGTTTGATAGGCACATGCGTAGAACACCCTAATTATTTCAACTTCATTTACATAGAGTTCTGAATATTAATATTGACATCATGATTGTGTGAGGAAAAAGACACAGGGTGAGAAGACTACTAAATACATTCCTATTTTAGACACCCCAACATTGAATAGAAGCCTGTGGGCCTATAAAAGGGCCAGGAAAGTAGTGATCAGGGAGGTAAAAATCAAACTAATGAGCTTATTGTGTCATGAAAACTCAGGGAAGAGAGCTTTTTCTTTTTTAAGATTTATTTATGCCTACAAGAACTGGGGTACAGGCCAGAGGCCCTGGGGGTGAGAAGATTCACCAGAGACAGAGTGGGAAGCAGAACAGGCAGATCGGCTGAAATCCACTGCTGAGGGGAGCAGCGGGTGGGACAGGAGAGGTCTGCTGAGCCATGTGGGTCCCCTCCCTGGCTGGGGATCAAATCCGAGCTGCTGTGCCACGGATGCTTCACAGTGAGGTGCTCAACTTGCTGCACCACCAGGGAGGCCTGGAGGTTCCCTTTGAGGTAGGATTCATCTTTGCACTTGGCCTCCAGGGTCATCCTCTGAGACCTGTCTTACGAAATCCTGCTGCGACCTTTAACTGTATAGCAAGAGGACACAATAAGTTTGAGAATCAGTTTTCTTCACTTATATTATCATCTCTTTACAGAATTTCTAATGCAGTGTCCTTTGTGGCCAATTTTGAGTGTGAGAATTCTGAGGCAGATTTGCTCTTTAGGTCTTAATGACTCTATAGACAGTGGATCTAGCTTCCGAGACCCGTTTTCACAGAACTTGGGGACCACCTTTGGGTACCCATCATTGATAGCTTTCCCCAAGTAGAGTCTATCATGAAAATTTCTACATTAAATTATGGCTCGGAGTCAGCACAATGCCTGCTGTGCTGGAATGTTCAGGAAAGCCTACTGAGCACTGAAAATGAGCAAGCAAATGTAGCTGGACCAGTTCTGTTGCATTTTGTAGCTACTACAGGGGTAAAGTTGCCTTGTTGGCAGATTGGATGAATACAGGGAGTGACTTAAAGTATTTTCTTACAGTTAATATTCACAAAAACTTGTTATCAATTTAAATATCTTATCTAATAGCCAAACTAGTGCAAAGTGGGCCTTTTCCTTTGTATTATGGATTAGAGATCCAAAGTAAGATAATGCACATATAGATGACATTTACAGATAATCCTATTAGCAATGAGAGAAAAATAAAAACCAGACATCTGTTTTTCAAAATGGAGATGTGAACAATTTTGAGTAACAAAGGTTAGAGTGCTCTTATTTTTCATATTTTAAAAATTTATCATGATAAGGTCTTTTCAGAGAAATGCTGTTTTATTGTTTACAGACATGTTTCATTTATATACTAGACCTTGTGTTCTTTCTTTTTAGTTTTTTACTAAAATATGGCTATGCTATGCTTGTTTAATAAAATCAATACATTATGAAGAAAAAAAAAGATAAAGGGAAAAATGCACACCAATTAATGAAGCATCACGGGTAGTGTGTTCTTCCTGACAAAACTGTTTTTGTTATACTAGGCATTCTTATAATGAAAGGATTAATTAAATTCATAATACCCTTTTGAGACAGTAATCACTAAATCATTTATACCTAGGAGAATAGAGGTATGAAGAAAGTGATCTTTGTCAAGGACACAAGAAATTTAAATTTGTTGTTTCAAGCAATGAACCTCAAGATACTATTGTCTTGCTTCCACACAGCAATACAAGTTTGGAGATGAGTCTTGGTGGGTTATTTCCTCATGTTGTATAATCCTTATGCTGAAGTCACATTTCAGGGAAGAGAAAGACACTGTCCTATCTCACTTTAAATTCTGAGACCCAGTTAGTGACTATCGGTGGTAAGCATAGGCAGTTCTATAACAATTTAGCGAAAGTTCTGGAAAACGGTTGTTCCAAGAATTTCCTTGAGACAGGACCCAGTACTCAAGGGAGCAGCATGTCTAGATAAATCTCACTGGACTGATTATCTGGTCCCCAGGGTACATGTCCCAACTGTGTCAGTAACTTCTTGTGTGACTTTGAGTAACTTACTGCATCTCTAGGGTTCCTTTTAGTACCCAAATCAGACAGTGCTCAGATTGTATGCAGCACAAAATGACATTACACAGCACTGGCTCCAAAGTGTACTGACAGTCAATCTAGATAATTAGTTTTGTTCTAATTGCTCTGGAAACTTAAGGCAGCATGCTTTTCCCCTCTGACTTGCTGCTTCTCTCATATAACTTAAAATAATATTTTGAGAACTCAGGGTTCTGGACCCTAATGGCCCTGCCCTGATCAGTCTAGAACTGTTTACTCTTATTCTTTAGATGCAGTATTTGCCTTTTTTTTTAGACACTTCCTCCTGCAGTTGATAATGTTGCCAGAGATAGTAACATTGACAGAGAGCTGGAAGAGGGCCCAATGATTTAGTTCACTTGAATCCATTATCAAGGGTTGTTAGGGGTTATATAACCCAGTTCCTCCTTGTTATATTCCCCTGTTACAAATTAACCATCTGGCTTGGGAGAAGCTGCCTTCTAACTGTTTTTCATAACAGTGGCCCTTATGCCAAATGTTGGTTCCCATGGAAATGATTTAAAACATGCATTAGAATCTGGGAATGGCTGTGTTTTCCCCATCTAATAGCTTCCATTGTATCCTATAACACCAAAATTTCTATTTTATTGACAGTTACATAATTGTCACCTGTTGGAGATAATACCAGAATAGGGACTGGGATTTGAGGGCATTGATTCACTATCTATCTTCCAGGATTATAAATGTTCTATAATTATGGAGAAAACACATAGAACCAAATAGGTTGTCTGTTAAATAAATGAGTAAAAAAATCCATAAACTGTTAATAAAAACACCATATTTTATTAAACAAATGGGTAAATTCTAAAGGCTTAAACTCCCTCTACTCTTGGAAAAAATATTTGACTAAAGGTAGTAAAGGTTAAAGACACTATTTTTATTGAATGAAGTCCATTTTTCAAGCTGCCCTGCTCTGGCACTCAGGGTTAGTGCCTCGTATCCTGTAGTGCTCTACCCCTTCCGTGAGCTAGCTCTGTGGACGGCGTGACCCTGATAGGGGCCTCAGTCTTCTCTACACTTAACACGTGGAGAACTGTTCACCCCACGCTGGAGGAAGTCCCTGGAAGCCTGGATGGCCAGCACTGCTTGACTCCCCAAACCCACTTACAGCAAAGTAACTGGAATGAAACAGCAAACATTTAATTATTGATTCAAGTTGAAATAAAATGCTCTTATGCAGTTAAATGATCCACAAATGATGAAAAACGGAGAACACATGGCAATGTACAGAGGGGTAAATATGGCTTGTTATGGGAATGAGACCAGTATCAGGTCATCTACTGTGTGTGTGTGAGGGGAGCAGCTCATGTCTGCAGAATCAGTGTGATCAGAACGAGACTATCCATTCACTTTCTGTAAAAGTGAGATCATTTATTTATAATGGTGATACCATTAGCATTTTGGGTTCATTCTCGGTTTGAGGTACTGTGCTTAACCCCTCCTTACGTGGACTCATTTAATCTTTACGTCACATCTATGAGATAGGTAATCACCATCCCTGTTTTCCAAATGAGGAAACTGAGGCACAGAATATTTGGACCTCTTGTTCAGCAGTTTAGGCTCGCTGCTGTGGTAGAGCTGAATGTGGAGTCTGGGTTTATTGTGCACTACTACCTCTCACAGAGCTACTATCTCTACGTGTAACCACCCTGGACAGGCCCAGAAAGAACATGTTTCTTGTCTTTTTTTTTTTAAAGATTTATTTATTTATGCATACGAGCACTGGGGTACAGGCCAGAGTTGCGGGAGGTGAGAGGATTCACCAGAGACAGAGTGGGGAACACAACAGGCAGACTGAATGAAACACACTGCTGAGGGGAGGAGTGGGCGAGGCAGGAGAGGTCTGCTGCGCCATGTGGGTCCCCTCCCTGGCCGGCGGCAGGGATCGAACTCGTGCTGCAGTGGCTGTGGTTTGCTTCATAGTGTGCTGCTTAACCCACTGCGCCACCAGGGAGGCCCCCCAGAACATATTTCTTAATCTTCCTTAAGAGCATACAGCAGAAAGGGTTACACTTTTCCTTGCTGGCTGAGAAATGCCTTCCTGTAGGACATCACACTGCTTCTCCTTACATTACGCCTTTCTTTCTCCAGCAGCAGTGACCCAATTGAGCACTCCATCAATCTGAAAATACCTTCCCTCCACCGAGGCCCTCCAGGCTCCTTGCTTGCCTTCCTACTTGCTGTAATTCCAATCCCTAAATGTTAGAACATATTTAGTGGTCCACCCTCTGCCTTCCTCTTTTCTCTCAGTGTCCACTTACTCCCCCCAACACGGTGTCACACACCTGTGTTCTGGCGTCTCACACACCCAGCTGCACGTACAGTTTCTTCATCTGCAAATCTAAGTGACAAGTTGATTTTAACACGTCCAAAAGAGGACTCACCTGTCCTTTCCTTACCAGTAGTTTTAAGAACTCTGTTTTATTTCTGAAGGTTAGATTTCCACCGTTTGGATGGTTGGATCGTAAAGTATTCATATCTCCATTTTTAAGAAATAGTGAAAAATTGCCCCACATAATTTGTATCAATTTATGCTCCAAAAATTATGAAAATGCTTGCATCTTTATACTCAGACAGATAGGTATTCCAAATATTTCAGGATAAATTGTTTAGGAATAAAATGATCTTTCTTCATAGCACCTGTTTTCTTTAAAAAGAGGTATGCTGGCAATTGAGACATAGTCTATGAATTTCCACTGAGTCACTCAGGGTCCTGGCCAGCAACATATGACATTAGGCCACTGAGAAACATTTAGGAAGGCTAAATAAAAGGGATGCTCTATAAAACAGGGGCACTATTTTAGGTAGAGGTTATCAAACTTTTCAGACTCTAGGTAATTATATATACTTAAGTATTTTAAGGACCTCGATCAATTTTTATTCATATGAACTATATATATTTGGTAAGTTATGCTTTAAAATTCATTTTTAAAGATTTGTTTTAATTATGTATGCCAGAACTGGGGTGTAGGCCAGAGGTGAGGTGTGAGGGAATTCATCAGAGACAGAGTGGGGAGCAGAACAGGCAGGTCCACTGAAACACACTGCTGAGGGGAGCAGCGGGGAGGCAGGAGAGGTCTGCTGTGCCATGTGGGTCCCCTCCCTGGCTGGGGATCGAACTTGCGCTGCTGTGCAACGGATGCTTCACAGTGTGGCATTCAACACACTGTGCCACCAGGGAGGCCCCTCCGTTCTCATTTTTAAATTGCACTATAGCAACTTTTTTTGAATGTTTCGATGGTTTAGTTCCCTTTTAACTGTCTAACATTTTCTCCAGTTTGATAACTGAACTCTGTTTAGTATGTCCTCTGTAATATCAACTTGTTTTTATATTTTATGTGCTAGAAAATGTCCTTTTTTTCCCCTTTCAGCTTTGTGCTCTCCAGTCCAAGGTTTTATATATGAAAATTTGGAAACATTTTTCCACTAATTTAATATTTTAAATCTCTGGATTAGGTTCATTTCTGTATAAATAAACATAGGCATTTCATCTTATCTCAAAATCATTTGAAGGTAACTTGTTTAAATTCATCTTTCCCACTGATTAGGAATACTATCATTATCATATATTCAATTTATAGTTAGACTTGAATCTGTTTCTTAATTTTGATACCACTTTTGGTCTAGTTGTCATTTTTCAATTCAGATACATCTCGTTTTAGTTATAATAGCTTATATATGTATAAACATACATGCGTTATAAAGCATAATTGAACATGCTGTCATATATTAATACATCATGTGTAATCTATATTATGTTATCACACATAATATATCGCTATACCATATAATTTTATTATAATTATAATATAATTTATTAATATATACTATACTTTTATTTAATCACATTATATAAACATCAGATTTACATGCTGAGGCTTCAACTGAATGATTATTATCAATTATAATTATAAATTATTAGATAATATACGATCACCTGTTTATTACTGTCCACATATATCCTCATATTCCGGAGCATATTACCTTTGTTTAAATGATAACGTGGGCTCTAGAGAAGAGCCAGATAGATCTTCTCCTGTGTGTGGTGGATAGTAGCGGCAATGTATGACCTTTAATTCGTGAACTCTGTGATCTACAGCTTCAAGGCTTTGTTTTGCTGACCTCTAGTTCATCAATTAGATTTTAGGAAGTTTAAGTTGATACAGATAAATCACCTTCCCAAGATATTTGTGTGTGCCAGGTAAATTATGTATGTTACAGTTGAAGAATTTTCCATATTTACTTTGCCTTTAGGCGGAAATAGTGTACTTCTGAATTACCCCTTGTACTAAGCACAAATATTATTTGAGATGCAAAATTGAAAAATAATGGAGAGTGGATGAGCTGGTTCAAGACAAAATATACAGAGAAGCACAGGTTGATAACAATAATAAATCGAGGAAGCAAGATGAGGAAAGGAGAAATACTGAAGGGAGGAATCTAGGAAAGCCAAGTTAACAGAGAACTTTGGGGGGAGAGAGAAGAGACCAGACTAGCCTCAGTTGAGTATGGAATCTGCTGTGTATTTTACAAAGATAGACGATGATACAATATTTAGGAAGTTTGTGTGATTATTGCTGATTCTTTTTGTTCTATCCTCATGAGTACATGTACACAGAGTGAAGTCACTTTTATGGGAGATATGGAATCCACTTTGAGTTTCATTTCATGTGTAAACAGGTTTTAAAGCGGGAGTGAGAAAATACCTATTTTTTGTCTGTATTATGTGATTGCCCCGGCTCTTTTCATTGACTTCTTCAATGAAGTTACCATAGATTGTCAAGAGCAAAGTTACCATAGATTAGGACTTCAATTAACATTAAAAAGAGTTGTGACGTAGATAGGCACCGCTGGTACAATATCAGTGAAAGAAACGACGTGCGGGTCCGTCCACCCAGAAAGAGGAAGTTGCATATGCCACGATCAGAGATGGCTATGGGGACATTGAAATGAATAGGAGTAGAGCAAGTGAGAGTAAAGGGTAAGCACTTGCTAATCCTTGCCTCCTTTTTGGTTTCTGAAATTATATTCTCCTCCTATGTGGTTATTTGGTCATATCAGTTGATTCAATCCCTACCTATGAACCAAAAAATACCAATAGGATTCATCTCCAAGACAATGATGGTCAGTTGGGAAGGTGGTCATGTAGGGCACTGAGCTGAGGAGAACTCTGAGACCATGCTTTGGCTTTGCTCTACACAAGGTCTGTGGCCACTGACAGGAGTAATTAAATTAATCATGCATTTATCATCTGTTCAGAATTCCTTTCTTCACCTTTTCTGCCAGTTTGGAACACTGCATTAGTAACTTGTTCAGCTGTCTCAGAGAAGCAGAATTCCTGTATGGATAACCCGCTAAAGACTGTTTTTTCTTGTTAACTCACCCTGTGTCTCCTGGCTCCTCCATCTTGGCTCTGCCACTCTACTTTAGTGCAGGGCTTAGGGTTTGTGTGTGATTCAAGAAGCTGTTCATTGAAAATAGGTTACGTCCATGGACTCTCATGGGAGAATCTCTGTGAGCATCGAATAGGTGTGTGTAAGTGACAGCAAAATTAAATGACTCAAAGTAGTCTGATGTTAATCTAATGGTACTAAAGTAATCAGAGGCTCAGATTTAATCAGTTTTTTTTTATAGATTTCATACCTCCGGGTAGGAGGAATTTAGTGATTATGAAGAATGAAAAGAGGGCAAGGATGGCTGAAGCACAGAGGGTGAGGAATAGAATTCAAAGAAGATTTCAGATTTGGGGGACACTTTTAAAAGGGGAAGAATATGATCACATCTGGATTTTTAAGGACTGTTTTGCTTACTGCAGGATAATAGGAGTGGTAGGAGAGCAGAGACCAGTTAAAAAGACATTGTAACAATGCTGGTGGAACACACATTCTGACCTGGTGTGTTCTATGAAAATTGCTACAATAAAACATTATGAAAAATCAGAAACAGTTATTTAAATGCTTTTGAGGAACTAGAAAAGTAGACAGGGAATACTTTTCATAGGAAAAAGTATATGTGCAGTTTGGACTGATTTAAGTAAGGGGGAGGCAGCATTGATTCAAATATGGGGAACAGCATGGATACCAGTGGGTAATAGTACAAAGATGGGAAAGTACTTGGTTCCTTGTAGTGCATGGGTCATCTATGGAAGCTGCAGCAAGATTGTATATGCTGACTTGCCATGGAAGAGAAGCCAGCAAAGGTAGACTGCTATAAGCTTGTGAAAGGTCTTCCACGCAATAACAAGATATTGACCTTCATTTTGAAAGTAGTAGTGACCTAGGTTAAAGTTGTGTGTTCACATTTTATTTCCTGTTTCACATTTACTTGGCTACACTGTCAGCACAGGTATGTCCTCAGTTATGTAAAGTTGAGTATACTGTTAAGTGCTGTTTAAATACAGGGTGCTATTGTTACCATCATTTATTTTTATTAGTAGTAATAACAATAGACCACCATAAGCTTTTGCTTACCATGGCTCTTCAAAGAATAGATAACTCATTTAATTACCAATGAGTCCTTAAGATAGTATATTCAAGTATTCTCTTATACATATTAGTGCATTTTGGTTATTACATATTAGAGTTTAAACAACACTTTGGTGAAGATAGAACAGGGCAGTAAAGTTTTAGTTTGAATGAGTTTACGTCAATGAGAGCATCCAAAGAAGATGATGCAAAAAATGATTTGTTGAAAATGAAAAAGACAAAAACCATTGTGTGGTCTCAAAGCAACTCTAATTACTAGAAAACACAAATTATTTCTTATTAGCTTAATAGGCCAAAAATATGTGTTTATGAGAACTCCATTCATTTTAGAAATTGTACAATAAGATTTTTTTCACATTGCAAAACAGGAATAAATAATGATTAATGATTGTGCTGTATTGTCGTTTTAAAATCAAATTCACATTTGAGGAGCCATATTTTCTTAAGATAGATGACTTGCTTATCTTCAATGCTTATGATGTATTTTGAGTTCTTCAGAGCGTTTGCTGGGTCCTTTTATCATTTGACTGATACGGTGTAATGGGGCCAGGAATCGTTAGTTTAGCATGAAAACCATGGTTGCAGCGATACCCTTGGAGAAAATTGAGAAAGGACTGTGTATATAGGTACGCTTAAAAAACCAGGAGTCAAGAAAGACCACGAAAACACAAATATACAAATTGTGTTATGTTTTCCTGAAAGGCTATGTATTTTGGAGATATTTAAATATTTAAATCCTGGAAGATATTGGCTCAAATTGTATTGATGAACCATTTGACAATTGACCATGCATATGAACCAGGGGTAGGGATAAAGGGAATCACCACCTGTTATGTTCCTATTATATACTAAATGCTGTGCTAGGTTCTTTTCATGCTTTATCTTATATGATCTCCATATCAAGAAGATATTCTCACTTTATGGATGTACAGCCTATAGTTCATGGATATTTGGAGTTCCAAGCTATTAAATTGTAGGCCTATATGTAGAAGCTACTAATAATTTATCTTTTTTGTCATGTAATCTTTATGATACCCAACTATCTTTCCAGAAAGGATGGGCTCTCCCATCCCTATGACAGAAAAGAATAAAATACCTGGTTTGATTGTACCAATGAGCATTTTGAAATATAACCCATGTTACAAACCAATAGGTCAATAAAAAATTAAAAGAGAGAAATATAACACGGTTTTATTTGCTTTTGTAAAATTTCCTGACATTGAAATTCTCAAGCTACACTTGTGGGTTTTTATTTATTCTACCAACTACTCTGAAACGAAAAGGGAAATGATTTCTCACCAGTTTGCATCTTTGGGCCCAAGTTTTGAGAATACTCTGTTTCACACTCATTTGTCAAAAACACCCAGTACCGTGAGGATTTCTGTTTGTATTTTTCTGCCTTAAGCAGCCAGAATCTTTGTGCACTACGTGCCTGAGCCCCAGAGTAGAATGGACCTTTGACATTTTGCTCTTATGTTTATGCACAGTTTTTGGATTGGAAGGTGCATGTTTGTGGTTAATGTTCATCGATAGCTTTTTGGTGAATCAGTGAAAGAATCACAAAAACTCTCAAATTATTTTTTAAGCTTACTTTTCATAATGAATGAGTTGTGTAGGTCATGGATTTTAATCTAATATAAGTAGAAAATTACTGCTTTTGAGAAAAATGAAATAAATCAGTGGAAAATACCTTAAATAAAATATTATGTTTATTTAAATTCAAAATTGAAAATAAACACAGCCATATTTAAAGGTATATTTATTTTCTGTAAAAATAATATTTTTTTCTTAAAATGAAGTGCATATTTTTAGGGGAACAGTGGCGAATACATCTGATTGATGATAATGAGATACTCTTTTCTGATTAAAATAATCCTAAGTAAAAATGCTCTAATTGATACTTTATTACAGAAATGGCAAAAGTTAGACTGTGATCTAATTTGACTTTAGAATTATGATAGCTTTATTTTCTAACATTAGTTGATTATTTTGTTATATTTTTAATTTTGTGAAACAGAATACCAGTTAAAGCTATTTAAATTATGTATATTAATTATTTTAATATTGTCCTTGACTGAAATGCCTTCTTTGGTACTTTGTTATCGTCAGGGCTTTTATAAGGTATATTTCTTTTCTTTTTCAGTATTAGATTCCTGTGGTGAACAGGTGTAGTTTACACAGAGGTGCCAAGGTATATACAATGAACACAATTCCACAGGAAATTGAAAATCCCTTTTTTGGATTTTTGAGTTTTCATAACTAATTAATTGAATGTTAGCTCTAGTAATTGCTTTCAGCCCATGAGGATCCCAGCTATAGCTCTCTAGTCAGAATCCACTAAATGATATGCCTGTAACCTGACAGAGATAATGTGCTTCTGTCTGTGCATAATGTGAAAATAGAGCATAGTCCTTGACAGTATAAAGTTCTGGATTAAGGGCTTAATTTTTGAAGGCACAAGCCATTCACTGTGGAGGCTGCCTGCGTCTTCATGACATCGAGAAAAACTACTCTGTTCTGTAAAATATAATATACTGTTGTAGGCACCGAGTGACTTAAAACAGGAGTCCTAAAATGTGAGCTTGGCACTTTCTTTGCTCTCAAAAATCTTTCCTTTGTATTTGATTAGGAGTTATGACAATTTTGAGAGTGAAGAAAGTATCCATTATCAGATGTCTCTTGCAAATTCTCCAAAACCGAAAACAATCATGCAAGAAACAATTCAAGTAAGTATCTATAACAGATAAGTGAAAAGTCAAAAAAAAATTACCAGTATTTATTGAACCTTGAAATAAATGCCCATAGTTAATTAAGAGATATTCAGTTAAACTATTTTTTCAAGAACATCAGTCTTCCTAAGTTATGCCTATTGATTATAAATCAATACAACAGTAATAATTTTAGGCTTCTCATTAATATAATACATAGCTATAAGTCAGTGTTACACAGGAGAGGTAATTTATAAAATTCTACTCCAGGTCATTGTTTGACTACCCCCCTCCAGATTTCATTCAAGATTTATGTAGACATACTGTTTCTCATGCTGTCGGCCTCTGTATCATTCATGAAGATTTAGTAAGGATTTCAAAGGGTGTCACATGAAATTCACTGTGTGGCACTTGACGGATATTTCAAATTATGAGTATGGAATTGTGAAGACTGACTAGGCAAGTGGTCAAAATAGTATATGTACACATCTAGATTTCCATTATAAGATATATCATAATCAAAAGAGCTAAACAACTGTTAAATGTGGCACGGGTGAAGATATACATTCTGTACCCACACTTTGTAAATTATATTCCATAAGAAAGATATTAGAGTTGTAAGAGAATTCTAGGAAATTCTAGAAAAGTGCTGTTTTGTTACTTTACATATAAAAGCCAAGCTTCCTTCTTGGATACCAGACACCAAAGAGGTTAATATAGCCAAATGTTTTGGATATCAAAAGCAACATTAACTTGGTAGAAAGTATAAGGTAGAAGACTTGATGTTTGTAGAAGGTTATAGCTACCACACAAAAATCACCTTATTTTTAAAAGCACATGCCACAGTATTATTAATTTGCCATCAGGCTTTCTTTTTTAAAATCTTTGCCAGTATCACTAAGTGGTTTCTGTGTGTATTCAGTGTTGTGAATCAACATGCAGGTGTTTACTTTTTGTCTCTTATTGTTTTTTAACTAGTGCTTTTTGGATGGCTATAAGGTATGAACCATCCCTAGTTATCATAAATATTATATGGCCAAATTCAAAGCTTACCTGAGTCTACCCATGAATGTAGTTAGTTGACTAAGGAATTTATTGATAACTTTAGTATGTTAAGAGCAGTCACATTGAGAGAGGCAAGAATTTTAAGCATGCTTAATTTCTACATAAAGAGGAAACATTCAATTTTATATTTCTAGAAGTTGGTTAAGAGTCATGGTAAGATCATTTGGTTGCATGATGAAAGACCTACATTACTGGGTGATTCTATCCTGTTCATGGAAAATAATATTCAAAAATAATAGAATTTAGTTTTTCCACAAATTAAATCGATAGATTTAGAGGGACCCCAGTCAAAACCCCAAAAAGCATTTGGGTAGATATTTAAAAATTGATTTTAACACTTGTATGGAAATGAAAAACAAAGAATAGCTACAGCAGTCTTGAAAAAATTCACACAGTCAGTACATTCTCAGCTGATTTCAAGATTTACTATCAAGCACATAAAAAAGACTCTTGCATTAGCCTAGGATTAGAAAGATAGATCAGAGTACCAAATCAGGGTCCAAAATATATTCATATATGCACTCAATTGATTTTTGATGAAGACATTCAGGTAGTACATCGGGGAAGGGTTAGACTTTTTAATAAATGATGCCGAGATTACTAGAGATTTATAGGTAAGGAAAGAGTGATTGATAGATACTTACAGAGAGAAGTTGAAATGATTGCTATGTTATACCAATAAAAATTTTTATTTCATGTAAATCAAAAATATAAATGCAGAAGGTGAAACTATAGATCCCACAGGAAAATGTAAGTCTTCAACTTAATCTTCATTCATGTTATTCTAAACAGAATTGGTCGTGAAAAATATTTCTTAAGTGGGATCCAGAATGCATTAACCAAAATAGAAACATTGACAAGTGTACCTCATCAAAATGAAAAAAAAAATGTCCATCAACACAGTATTAAGGAATGAAAATACCACAGAATGGTACAATATATTTGCAATAATGTAGCTAACAAAAGACACGTGTCCAGAACGTATAAAAAACTACAAAAACTCAGTAATAAGAAAACAAAAAGAAAATGATAAAGAATCGGCTGGACTGGAAGAGAAATGTCACTAAAAAAAGTATTAGTAATATATATGGGAAATAAGCACATGCAGATGTGTTTAATATCATTGCATATCTATAACCACACTCAGATATGGCTATATGCCCTTTAAGATAAAATGTGATAAAATACTGACCATACCATTTGTTGGTAATGATGTGGTGAAATTGGCTGATCATATATTGACTGTGCCAATCTACAACCACTTTGCAAAACTTTTTGATAGCGTCTAGTGAAGGCTAGGTATAACTATTTTATGACTTGGGGATTAAGAGTTGTAAGTACTCATCCAAGAGAAATGAAAATAATAAGGAAAAATATTGAAAGCTTATAGGCAAAAATGTTAAAATGACCCAATAGACATTTGTCTAATGAAAAATCAAATTGTTATAGAGTCATAAAAATATCTTAAAAACAACTTATGAAACCGAAATAGCCAGAAAGAGACTTATATGACGTTTAAGAACAGACCTAATTCACCTATAGAGTAGAGGTCAGACCAGTGCCCGTGACAAACCTCTTGACTGTGGTGTTGAATACATGGGTGTGTACATTTGCTACACTATGCAAATGTGTTTTAACTTTTTATTAATTAGCTTCCTCACAGACATTATGAAATACTGTATTAGGCTGTTTTTGGAGAAAACAGATGGCACAACCAAATTAATATTTTTCAAAGAGATTTTAATAAAAGGATTTTTACAAAGTGCCAAACTAAGAAAACATCCAGGGGATTAAAGCAGTTCCACTTCCATGTGATTTTGTCTGTTCATTTAAGAGCCATTAATGGTGTGTTTGCTGTGTGCCATGCACTACTGAAGAGAAACACTAGACTCACATTACAGAAACAGAATATAGATATGCATTTAAGGTAGAAAAAGAAACTGTATAAGAACAGATTAAAAGGATAATCAGTATTCAATCTAAAAAGCTGAATGAAGCACTGACTACTAGAAAATTGTGGTGTATGGGGATAGCTGTGTTACTTGAATGGTACACCCTCCTGTGTGTATAAGACTAATAACCACTTTAGCCATAGATGTGGCCTGGTGGCTAGAAGTTGCTTAGGAATTGCCTTCTGGTCATGGAACTGGACTTTCTGAAAACTATATTGGAAACATGAGTCAAAACTGTCCTGTAGATAACTTGGTTACAACTTTAAAATAAGTATCTTAGTAGATATATTTTTATAGTATTTGTAATCAAAAAACTTTATTCTAGGTGCCTTGGCAATAATAAATTCAGTTTTCAACTGTGTCTAATTCAGGAAATATCACAAGAGATTTATTCAACCTGAAATACTATGTACAACAATCTTGATTTGTGAAATACAGACGCTTTATTTTCATATATCCTGTTATGTATTATAAGGTACCTCATTCCCAATGATAAAATCTCCTTTGTGCATTCTACAATTTCAGCAGCTAACACAGTTTATGGAAGTCTTCATAAAACACACAGATGCCACCTTTAAAAAATTCCATTTACTTTTGTATTTGACATTTGTATCATCAGATATGTGTGTGAATGTTATACTGTAAAAGTATGGTTAATAATAGGACAGGATTCAAAAACAGATGCATATTAAAATAAAAGATCTGCCTGGAAAATATCACATTGTTGATGGTTTCCTCACCATGTAAGTGTTTCTTTTCAGAAACAGGAAATTGTGCTTTAGAAATTATCCAGCTGTGTATGCAGATTTGCCAATTTTTCAAGGGTGGTTTTATTTTCTTTAAGGAACATAATGGATAATGTAGACCTGTAACTATTTAACTCTGAAATAATAGTGTCCTCAATAATAGTAATTTGTAGACCATCTACAACCACAATTGTAAATTATTTTACAATATGCTTAATATATATTTTAACATTATTAGGCACATTATTAGATTACTTTTAGGTAGATATTATTTCCCCCAGGAGAAGCAGAATTAGAGGAGCACGATTGATACAAGGTCACAAAAATAATACAGAGAATTTGACCTTGATATCTGACTCCATTATATTAATCAGTGGAACACAACCTATTCATTTTGGAAGAGCACATTTATACTTTCCTGAATCTTTAATTAGTCTCTAGAACTCAGTGATAGGAAATCAGTCAAGGTCTAGCATGCTGAAGAATGGTACTTAAAAATTTGATTCTACTTGTGGGCCCACTTGCTCTGAGAGCTGCATGGAAAATGAATTGACCATCCTATCGCTTTCTAACTAAAATTTGATAGGGATCAATTAAGAAGCTGGGTCCGAGAATGCCAAGTGGCTTCAAATATTAAAAACTGGCTACCAAACAATCCAACAATTCCGCTTGGGTATTGAAACCAAGAATACAGAAACAGTTGAAGGAATGCATGCACTCCTATGATCATTGCTGCACTATTTACAAGAGCCAAGCTATGGAAACAATCTAAGTGTCCAGTGACAAGTGAGTAGATTAAGATGTAGAATACATACACAGTGGAATACTACTCATCCATCAAAAAGGTGCAATCTTGTCATTTGAAACAACATAAATGGAACTGGAAGAGATTGTGTTAAATGAAGTATGTCAGAAGGAGACAGACTCATGATTTCATTTATAGGAGGAATAGAAGAAAGTAACAAAGGAACAGACAGAACTAAAGCAAATGCAAATCCTAAAATTCTGATTATAGAATTGAGGCACCAGTCTAAAGACACTGTCCACAAAAAACTTTTGTGAAGGAAAACAAACAAAAGAGACATTATCTGAGTAGATCAAAACAGAAGACCAACTTCGTCATTTAAAGGAAATCTATTTTAAATATAAGGACACTTGAAAAATAAATGGAGATACAGCACTGAAAGGATATGACATATAGCTACATGGAGTACAGTCGGTTGTAGTGTGTAATGGATATTGCAAGCATTGTGTTGAATGGGGAAAAAGCAAGACACAAATTATTTATAGTATATTCCTAATTCCATTAATATAAAGTTCATAAAGGAAGTATGTAAATCATATATTTTTGAGGAATACACTTATTTTGAGATATAGAAGAGGTAGGTATATATGCTGCATATATGTGTTATGTCAATGTATTTCTTGACTCAAATAGTACTAACATGTGTATCCTCTTTATAGTTGTTATATATAGTATGTGCTTTCTATAGGTGGTATGTTGTGTAATAAAATATTTAGCATTTAACAATTATGCTCCTCTAAAACCATAAAATGTTTTGAGATATTAATCTTTCACCTTTTACTTGAAGTCATGCGTACATATTTGCTCACAGATTTGACGCTAAGGTCAAGTAAAAGTCAGGTTAACATATTTGAAAAACAAGTACAATTCTGTGGTTCTCAGCTAGTCGTGACTGTTACAATAATCAAACCTACCAATTACCTCCTACTGTTAAATAAGTGCAGATTGTTTGATATTCAAGGTAACCAAAAATAAGAACAGTAGTTGAAATTGCCAGTAATACTGCAGAGGGTGCAGGTAATCAAAATGTCCAATAAACTTCATTTTGGTAATAATGTGTGTGTGTGTGTATGTGAAGGAAGCCTTGTTTTTAAACCAGTGGTTTTTAAAAGGACATTGCAGGAAATAAATCTGGGACTCTGAGTATGATTTGAAAGTGAAACATCACATATCAACCAAAAAGAAAAATAAATACTTGTTTGAATCCATATACCTGCAGACACGCACATACACCAAATTAACCATCAGATTTTATTGGCCCCTGGAAAAGAAACCCTAATGCTCTTATTGGCACACTGCCAGGGACTTAAGCCATCTGACTATTTCAAGACATATGCAGCCATGGTGATAACACTGACAATAGAAAAGAAATTGTATTTCACCGAGAAAAAGTTGCATTCAATTTAGAAATGTTGCACAAAGGTGTTTTAATGAGAATGAATGCACTGTGAAATACACAGCCTTACAAGTCAGTTATTTAGCAAAGAGCTGGTATCAGCATCTGCCAACCCTCTTCTTTAGTGCAGAGTGAATCAAAGGTAAATGAGAATCAGAGGCCATTAAATCTATTGCTGGACCTTGTCTTCCTAATTCACATAGGCCAGGCTATATTCTTTAAAAATTTCCAATGATTTCACAAAAGCAAAATATACCTCCAGAAAAAGAAAGAAATAAAAGAATGTTCTCTTGAAACTTCTCTCCTGACTATGGTGAGGCGACCAGAGGGAGAGTGATAGCAGCCTACAGCTATAAGATAGAAAACTCATTTTAGCAAGAAGCAGAACTAGGCATCACTACTTTGTTCATTTAGAATATAAGGCAGGTAAAAACGAGTTTTAGTTCTTGATGTGTGTGATCTTGCATCAGGGTCCCTCAAAAGAAGTTGACTTTTCCTAGTTCTTGATAGTGAGGAGAATGCCTCTAGGGGTGTACACCGAAAAGATTGATGACATTTTAAAAGAACTGAATATTTTAAAGCATGAACATTTTATGTAATAGGAGCAATCTTTAATTTCAAAACAGTCACCTGCTTGCTAAAAATAGAGACTCCTAGCAAGGGAGCGTCTCATTGAATATAATTTCTAATGGTGTATTTTTAGTGCACTGTATGATAAGTTGACTAATGGGGAACTTAAAAGGTGTATTTTAATGATGGGAAAATTTAAGTCTTTAATTTTGGTGCGAATTCCCAAGCATTATCGTATGAGGTGGGTAAAAGGAAAGTATAACTCTCACCCCAAAAAGAAGCTTTTGAAATATTTCATTCAACATACCTTACCTTTTGTTGAACCAAGTGTCATTATTTCTATATCTGCAGTTTGGAAGATACATTAAAGAAAAATCAGGGGAGAAAGTTAAGCTGTCAGTTTTCTATTTTTAGCTCTACTTACATGGCACAAGTTTAGTAAAATTTTTGCAGCAAGATATTTTGGGGGCATTTGTAAAGTTGTTTAAGATAATTAATTCAGGTTCAGATTAGAAAATAAACCCATCAGGGACATTATTTCTTAGGAAAGAATTTCTTCAGAGTACAGCATGTCTGAGAACAGATATTTTAGGATTGCACTGATTGGATACTCTTAGAAATTATAAAGTGACAAATGTTTATGCATATATTTGTATAAAACTATCCCTTTCTCATTTGCCTAAGAAGTTTCTTCTTTCCATCTAACTCTTTCCCACATGTTTTCTTACTTTGGATTGGCCCAAGAGCTGTTGAGTTCATTGATTTTTTTAAGATTACTCATTTATGCACACAAGAACTGGGGTCCAAGCCAGAGGTGGAGGGGGGAGTGAGAGGACCCACCAGAGACAGAGCAAGGAGCAGAACAGTTATATCTACTGAAATACACTGCTGAGGGGAGCAGCAGGGAGACAGAAGAGGTCTGTTGTGCCATGGGGTCCCCTCCCTGCCTGGGGCTAGAACACTTGCTGCAGTGGCTGAGGATGCTTCCTAGTGAGGTGCTTAACCCCTTGCGCCACCAATGAACTTCTTGATCAGATTAATCTCCACTTTTCTTTTCTCCAGTCTCAAACCCAGACTTGAGCCCTAAAGCATACTGGTGGGACAGTATGTAATTTTATGTAAATTTGTGAAATATGAATTTGAAATTTCAAATATGAATTTGAAAGAAGCTCTTGTTTCTACTAAAAACAAGGTGACTATCTTAAAAAAACTGCGAGTGAGTCATTCAAATACAGGTGCTATCAAATTAGATGTCAAAGGAGAAAAATATAAAATACTAGGAACAGTTAGAAGGTTCTCTAAAGGTTCTGACCAGCTTGCCACATAAATCTCTACATTCCCTTTGAAGAAGCAGACACTGAAAATGTTGGTCTTTGCTTTGTGGCTGAGATTTATGCTGTAAAGGCGTGAGAGTTGGTCACAGTGCTCGCTTCGGCAGCATATATACTAAAATTGGAACGATACAGAGAGTTGGTCACATACCCAAAACAGCCCATAACTTACATCAAACATTTGGCAAATTAGTGTATATCTGTATGTTTTATTTTTAAAATGGTTAACATATGCATATATCCTTTTTTAAAAAAGCAGTGCTGTTTAACCAACTTTTAATTAACCAAGCAACTACTGGTCACAGTTGGAAAAAGGACATGTAGTAAAATTTTGCAACCTTTTCCCTCATCAATTCACCACATAGTTATCTCAGTTCATTTGTATAATGAAGTTGAATTTGTTGGAATATAATTTTAGCAGGGAAATGAGTTCAGAGGGAACCAGTGACAGAGTAGGTATGTGGTGAAGCCAATTTAGAAGACAGATAAATTATAGAAGGTGACAAAAGCCGTCCGCTCATTGTTGTTTCACAATTAAAGGTTGCACTTCTTAAACGCACAGCTGTACATATAATTAGGTCAAGAAATATATTGTAATTCATCTCATCTATGACTTCAAAAGGAAATAGACAATTCAGTGTTTGATTAAGTACATGATTTTTGCCATGCCGTTTTCTTTTCCTGGGCATAGTTTTTGGAAGCATTTTTAACACTCACAAATTGTAGAAATAACACAAATATAATAGCACACATAGTAGAAACACTACATTAGCCATGAATGGACAATTGATATTTGACTTCTCAAGACCAAGTCCTTTTTTTTTTTCTTCAAATTTTTTGGTTAAAGATTTATTTATGCCTACAAGAACTAGGGTACAGGGCAGATATGGGAGGGCGAGAGGATTCATCAGAGACAGAGTGGGGAGCAGAACAGGTGTATCTACTGAAACACAGTGTTGAGGGGAGCAGCGGGCAAGACAGGAGAGGTCTGCTGCGCCATGTGGGTTCCCCTCTCTGGCCAGGGATCAAAGTTGTGCAGCTTCACACTGCTGCGCCTTAACCTCTTGCACCACCAGGGAGACCCAAAACCAAGTCCTTTTGGAGGTGAGGGTAAAGTGAAGAATGTAATTGGTGGAACTTGGGTGGAAGAGCATATGCAGAAAGCGAAAAGGGTTTGATCAATGCAGAAAGACTATGTTATGAAGATGGGGCTTATTGTGCAATTTAGAGTGACAGCAGCCAATTTGGGCAAGAGAAAAAAATATGGTACATTTTCTATATTCAGTGAGGAAACTTTTGTTGTTGTTTTGAATGAAGACAGTAAACCACTATCTATACTTGTTTTTTTTTCTTAAGTGAAGATAGGCAAATGCATAAAGATTCATGGAAAATTTGGATCATTAAATAAGAAAATGATCTTTTCATGGAATGTTCCTTTGAATAGTTTTTCCTCACAGTGGAAATCTATTTTTAAAGGCAAACTGATGGTTTAAGAGCATGCTAAAAAGAGAGAAAACAATATTTCCACAAGTAATTTCAGACACTTCTAAAATTTCAAAGTTACCAGTCATAGAACAGAATGTAAAGCAGTCACTTTAGGTGGAACCTTTTCTTAGAAACAAAGTGAGTTTAAGCAATGTTCAGTCTGGATATTCCATCAGTTAAGGGATTTGGGTCCTTTACTGCTTCAATATTTGTGAGGTCTAATACTGTGAACCAATGGCAATAGACTGATTGTAGGATCAAAACTGTTATATTCCTTCTTTCCAGTGTTACCACTGAATTCTTATTTTCCGATAAACTGAGATATATTGCTCTGTTAAATGAATCTTATTGCTATGAGTGCACAGATATACTTACACAAATTATTTAAACCCTTTCAATTACATAATTCCACAGAGACAGCATGGGTCCCATTTAGAACAAGAAAACGGAAGGCAGACATTTCAACCCCAAAGAAAGCCCTGCTTGTATACTTTCCATCAATCCTAGTGTCACTGGCATTGAATATCCACACAATGAAAGATCACAAGGCACAGATGATAGCTAATAAATTTCAAACAATTTTGGATGCAAAAATGAAGCATAATAAAGGAATATGGACAGTGCTTTGCATTTGGGTGACTATTGACAGTTACCACTATTTTCACAATATTTGTGTGATTTTTTTTCCCTGTGATCTCTTACCTAATATATACTAATACATATCCAAGAACCCAGATAACTTATTTATACCATGTCTTGTCTTTTCACTCCATTATCCAATATAATAATTTTTAAGTGCAAAATTGTCTCAAATCAGTGAGGCTGTACTGGGCCAGAGAAGGGGTGGTAAAGCAACATAGTATTGTGGAAAGATACCCAGGAGGATAGCCAATAAAACTGCATTTACCTCATATGGAATATCACATCCCTTTTCTGGCAATTAGTTGCCTCTATAAAAATATGTTTAAGCTTAAAAATGTATTAGCATATGAAAAAGGGCTTTTCAAAAGCATTATGGCAGAGTGATTTTACTGAAATATTTATTTTTATCCTGCTACTATGGAAGATGGGGATGGTTGGGAAGTGAAAGTTAACTCCTCCTGCCTTTACCTAAAGCTTGTTGTTAAGAATCTGGACTTCTGATGCCTCTGGAGAACTTTGATTTGCTTTTTTGTTTCTGAGGCGACACCAAATTGAACCAAATGCCATGTGGTGCCAACACCAAATTGAACCAAATGCCATGTGGTATACTTGATTGAATCCTGGAAGAAAAGCAAAGACATTAGTGGAGAAATTAGTGAAATCTGAATAAATCTGAGAGGTGTGCAGAGCATCCTGTATTCAGAACTTTTCTGTAAATCTGTAATTATTTCTAAAATATAAAGATACTTTATGATATTTAAAATATCTCAATTCCCTGAAGAAAACAGCCTGCTAAGACTTCTGTTTGGGAGTGTAAGGGATCTTTAGAACCCCGGGCAGGAGTGAGGAGGAGTGAGGGCAGGGGGAGTGAGCTGTTTCTTCTCTTAGTAAAGAGAAAAAGACTCATTCATTAGACTAGGGAAAAGGGTGCGTTCTACACTAGCCTGCACTTCCTATCATTTGACAGGAACCCTGATTTATAGGTATGTGGGGGGAATTGCATACCAGTTACTAATTGTGTGGCCTTGGAACTTTTGGCAATAGAACCCCATACCCACACATAGCACAGGGGGATACAAATTCCCATTTTTTAAAAGATTTATTTAAGCATCACACTTTGAAGCTCCATGCCCACTGCAGCACGAGTTCTATCCCCAGCCAGGGAGGGGACCCTAATGGTGCAGCAGACCTCTCCTGTCTCACCCGCTGTTCCCCTCAGCAGTGTGTTTCAGCAGATCTGGCTGTTCGTTCTGTTCCCCATTCTGTCTCTGCTGAGTCCTCTCACCCTCTACACTTCTGGCCTGTATGCCAATTCTTGAGTACATAAATAAATGCATATTTAAAAGATAAGATTTATTTATGCATATATGAACTGGGAAGTGTGGGGGATGAGAGTATTCACCAGACACAGTGTGAGGAGCAGAACAGGCAGATCTATTGAAATCCACTTCTGAGGAGAGCAGCAGGGAGACAGGAGAGGTCTGCTGGGCCATGTGGGTCAGCTCCCTGGCCAGGTACTAAACTTGTTCTGTAGTGGCTGTGGATAGCTTCATAGTGCTGGGACTTAACCCCTTGCACCACTGGGGAGGCCCCTCCTCACGGGTTTTGTTCCCCCCTAGTGCAGTAGAATATAGGCATATGTCCTACATTGTAAGTCATTAAATATATAAGAAGCATTATTTGAGCAGGGGGTGAGAGTTCTCCTGAGAGATCCCTTCTTTTAGCACACACAGGGCATGAAAAGCACTGGCTGTGGGGAAACCCACAGCACAGTCCAGTTAAGCACTGACATTGGCAGTTGTAGACTGCACAATGAGGATAATATTACATGATGCGAAGTATGAAATAAGACATGTTTTAAAATAAAAGTTTAATACAATATAGTGGGATTAAGATTTTTATTGGATACATTATTTTCCAATATAATTATAAGTTGGAATATGTACGTTTAGTGAACTAATTATTTTGTCCATTGGTAAAATCGCAGTCTTATATTATGCATCAAGGAAAATGAATGTGAAGGACTTTAATCTGACTGTAACAATTACTTAAAAGTTGAAAGCTATTAACCTGTTTTAATGTTCTTAATGCATGTAAATCAATATATAAGTGACAAACTTATTTCAAAATATACCCAGCACACAACAGCTAGATGTTAAATGAATCTTTCTAAATAAAATAAAAAAATGGGCCGCCATCAGGAACATAAACTTTTATTGTATGAAACACTTTTATTTCATAGTGTAAAATTGACAACACTGGTGATTCATTGTTCATGGAACAGCTTGAAATCTGCGCTAAAATGTCAATTATTTTGTTTTAATAGTCTAAGCTTTCTAAACCACTACAGATGTTTTATTCTAAGTATAATGGAAGTCAAAAAAGAACCTAAATGATTTTTTAAAAGAAGTGAGGCTCCATTGGCATCATTCTACAAAAATTGAGAAGAACTTATGAAAAAGTGGTCCATCTTGATTGCATAGATTTGATTAATTTAAATATTTTTAATCTCATCTGTTTCAAAGAACTGTTATGCTTGGAAGGATCTTAAGAGAAGTGGACTGTTATTAAGTGGATATTAGATGAAAAGAAATATATTTGAAGCCATTTCTTAGGATACAATACATGTCAGATCAATGGAGAATAAATTACAGTCCACCTCTGTGGAAGTAGTCCCAACAGACTCTAATTTGAAAGCGGTAAGGAGTATAATTACAATCCACAGTCTAAGATATGGAAATAACAATTGTGTTTTCAGAAAACTTTTCCAATGTTGTGCTTATACTACATGAGTTTGCAAATGTGAACTCTTTATTTTTAGTTTCGTGAATGATTTATAGATTTGCATTTTTCATTTAACAGGCACTTAGGTGGACTTAAATGTTACACTCATTTAGTTTTCATAAGAGTGACATTGGTGATTGTCTTTTGTGACCAACAAATTGCCATAAGCTTAGTGACTTCAAGGAATGGAATTTATTGTCACTCGATTTCCATTGGTCAGGAATCCAGATAAAACTTAGCTGTGTTCTCTGTTCAGGATTCTATGGTCAGCTGTGTCACTACCTGGAAGCTTCTGTAGGGAATCGGGATTCCAAGCTCCTTCAGGTTGTTGGAAGACTTCATTTCCTTGAGCTTGTAGAACTGAAGCGCTGTAAGGCACTGCCCCCTAAGGATAGCTGTTAGCTTCTAGAAGGTGTTCTCAGGTTCTTCTCTCATGGGCTCTTTTATAGTTACTTACTTTTCCTTTAGGGTTGGATATTGTGTTAATGATTGATAAATACATAGTAAATATGACAATGCCTGAGTAATAACAGATGTTGAGCAATTGTTTATTAAATAAATTGAAATTACATTTTGTTCCATGTTTTACAAAGTACTTTAGAACTTATAACTTATTTCCTCATATATCAAAAACTGGTATTTGCCCAGCCTGGCACAATGCAGCCTCCTGTCTACTAGTCTCTGGCATGTTATTGCTATACTCAAATGAATTTTGGCTACCTGGTCAAAGTACTTTAGAAAATGTATTGTTTTACTTCCCATAATACAGGGATGGAATTAATGAGCATTATGGTTTCTCTAATTGGTGCCTAAGTGAGCTGGCAGACAGCATGCATATCTAATGTCCTGCATATGGAAAGATAGACAGTTATTCCTTGAGTTTGGATGCTTAATTGTTATTTCTATATTTTAAATTATAATAATAGCAATAAGAGTGGCATAATAATATTTTCTGCAAGTGTGTGAGGTTACACTTGCTTTGGAGAACATCACCTTTATGTACCAGTCCACCATTGTTGTAATGTCCAGAAATTAAAGGTGGCCTCATTTCATTATTTCCATGTCTAATTAGAAATAGTATGCTGGAAGAAGATTTCTAAAGAGCTTTTTAGCAGAAAATATCGAGAATTGATTCAATGGTAACCATGTACTGTGGCATTTGTTTTAATAAAGGTTTATATAGCAAGACTACTACACAAGATCTGAGAATTTTTCAGCTGTAGCTTAATGAATGAGAGGGCTTAACAGATGGATACTGTAGCAGAACAGGAAAAGCTGGAGAGAGGTTCCATGGGTATGCAAGGCAGGATGAGGGCACAATTGGCCTTTCAGGCCCCAAGGATTGATGTGACATAAGCATGTAAGCAAAGGGTTAGATGACTTGCGAAACAGGTTGGAGTTGTACAAGGAATGTAGTGGGTGTGTTGGGAATGACAATTTTGACTACAGTCAGGAAAGGATCAGACCGTTCATGATCCTGTGGGCCACAGTCCTGTGTTGATTATGAAGATGATTTTGATGTTTCGGAAACAGATGGTTTAGTGATATGTACGCTTTTTCATTTGAATTAGCACATGTCAATTTCTACTGCTGCTAGATGGGTATTTGAGCCAAAATAGTTTAAATTTTATTTTTTAACTGAACAAGAATATAGCTGCTACTTTAGAATCCACACATTCATCATCATAGAATCCATGATAGAAGAGATCTTTTAATTTTTGGTGACCCCAAATTTGTAGAACGATGAGTGCACATAGTCATTTTCAATAATCACGTCTTGAAAGAATTTAGGTGTTCTCAGTAATATATTGCAGTGGTTTAACCTGGGTGATTTTTATCTTCTTTATATATAACAGTGTTTTCTAAATCTCCTATAACTATGTATGACTTTTAATGAGAAAGATTTTAATGCAATATAAACATGTTAATAGATCAGTATGATCATATGCTGCTCTTTATATTTCTCCAGTTTTCTATAATGAAGATATATGACTTTGACAGTTGAGATATTTAAATGTGATCAGTGTACTTTTCTTACAAAGATTATAAATGGCACTTATTGAACATTTCTTTTTTGGTTTTTATTATGATTGAAACATCAGTTTCCCTTTGGGTACACTGAACAGAGCAGTATAAAGAGTACTCATGGGGAGGCAGGTGAATTATTGCCTGTTGTTTTGACATTAGTATTCATGTAACTTTGGGCAAGTCCCTTCCCCTTTCTGGGTTTTCATATGGAAAAATAAATGATACAATAGACCAGTGGTTCTCAAGCTTGATTACACACTGGAATCTACTCAGGAGTTTTAAAAAATAACGAGAGTCCCAATATCAATGATTCTAATGTAATTGGACATCCATTGGGTTGGGCTTCACAAAATGGTAGGAAGATACCCCCCTCTCTTCTTTCAAGAGGTGTAATAGACACATAGCATTACAACAGCTTCAGGTATACAACATAATTCACTGAGTATATAATGAAATGAAATGATCATCATAATAAGTTTGTTACCATCTGTCCCAAGCAGTTACACATTCTTTTTCATGTGATGAGAACATTTAAGATTCACTCTTTAGCAGCTTTCACATTTGCAATACAGTATTACTAGCCATCATCACCATGTTGTACATTAAAGCCCCATGGTTTATTTACTTTATAACTCCAAGTTTATACCTTATCAACCCCTCCTCACCTATTTTACCTCTTCCCCTACCCCACACCCCTGGCAACTAGCAGTTTATTTCCACGTCTCTTTGGTTGATTTTTTTTTTCAGATTCCACATATGAGGCCACAACGATATTTGTCTCTGACATATTTGACTTAATGTAGTACACTCAAGATCCACCTATGATATCGTAAATGTCAAGATTTCATTCATTTTTATTATTGAATGATGCTCCATTGCCTCTGCATACAGCATTTTCTTAATTCATTTATCAATGGACACTTGGGCTCCATGTCTTAGCTAGCATAAATAACACTGCAATGAATATTGTGATGAATGTCTTTTTGAATTAGTGGGTTTTTGTTTGTTTGTTTGGACAAGTCCCTTCCCATTTCTGGGTTTTCATACGGAACACTAAATGATACAATAGACCCAGAAGGGGAACTGGTGAATCATATGGTAGGTTTTATTTTTATTTTTTAGAGGAGCGATTCATGCTGTTTTCCATAGTGGTGCACTGGTTTGCACTCTCACCAGCAGTGTCCAAGCGTTCTCTTTCCCGTGCCTCCTCACCAACACTTGTTATTTCTTTTCATTTCAATAATCACTGTTCTCATAGATGTGCAATGATATCTTAATGTGGTACTGGGTTGCATTTCCCTGATGGTGAGTGCTGTTGAGCATTTTTTCATGCACCTGTTGACCACATGTCTTAAATGTCTATTCAGATCTTCTGCCCAAATTTTCAAATAGGATTTTTATTTTGCCATGAGTTATGTGAGCTCCTTATATACTTCAGATATTAACCCTTTATCATATATATGACTTGCAGATATTTTCTCTCTGTAGTTTGCCCTTTTTGGTTGATGGATACCTTGGCTGCTTAGAAGCTTCTTATTTATTTGAAAATGTTTGCTATTAGAAACAGTTGCAATTTATATTGACAAGATTATAAATTAGAAGAGCAAAACTAGATTTATAGAGCCATGTGTCACTAGCATAATAGGAAGAACATAAAACATTTCAAAGACAAATTGAAAGATTCAAAGGTCTATACACTAAGCTAAAAATCTGTACTTAAAACTTGGGTACACAAGAGGTTGTGTTGATTCCTGCCTTTTCTCAGTAAGTTCTTTATATTTTCCTTTCTCTTTTCCAAATTGTCGAGGCTTGACTTCGTATTCAAGGATTCTTTTCTACTCTTTGTTCCATTGTAGCCTGGACATAAAATCCTTGCACAGGTGGATGTTTGTGTGGACATGTGTGCTATTAGCTGTGTTCTCACGCTGCACCCACTCCACGTAGATGGCATATTTCTTTCTGTACACCTGGATGACCTTGCCAACTTACTGACCTTCACAGTGACCTCAGGCCACAGAGCATGTTGAATAGAACATTGCTACTGGTCCTCGCCATCCTTGTAGGTGACCTTGTAGTGGATGCTGTGATTCTGCCATAGCTCCTTTGTCTCTTAAGATTATAGAACTCCTTTGCCTTTCACAGAAACTTTTCAGTTGAATGTCACATGCATGTCTTTTTAGTTTGCATGCATGTACATTTTAATGTATATCTTTTTAAATGTCTTTCCACAATGTTTTCTTATTTTTACAGTACAAATATTGTATTGCCTTGGTTAAAGTTATTTATAAGCATTTCTTTTTAAAGATTTCAGCTTTAAGAAACTATAATTGGCACAGTTGTGAGCATTTCTTCTTAAAACTCTTGAAATTGTTATTTAATTCCATTTCCAGATTGCTCATTGCTGTTTTATATAAATAGAACTGATTTTTTTCATGTTGGTCTTGTTTTTTGTATTATTTTTTAGTTGCAATCATTTATTTCTGTTCTATAGCATTTTCTATATGTGAGATCATGCCATATGAAAAAAGAGATTTTGCCACTTCATTTCCAACTTAAAAGCCTCTTTTATTACCTAATTGCTTTGGCTGAAATTGCAAGTATGGTACAGCATAGACGTGGCCTTGACTTATTCTTGATTTCCAAAAGGCAGTTTCACCATTAAATATGATTTCAGTTATTGGTTTTTTATAGATGCCTTTTATCAGGAAAAATAATTTTCCTTTTATTTCTAGTTTGAGTTTGTTGAGTACTTTTGTAATGAGTTGGCATTCTGTTTTTTAAATGTTTTTGCATTGTCACTTGACATAATCAAATGTTATTTTTCCCTTTTTATTAATGTAGCATATTACATTGATCATTGATGTTGCATTATACTTGTATTTCTGGATGAAATCACTTGGTCATGATTTCATTCAACAGTCCTTGAATATTCTGTTGGACTCCGTTTGCTAGTGTATTTTTGACAGTGATTATTTACCTTCACTGGGGTTTTTGACTCTGTGTGTGTGCGTGCGTGTGTGTGTTGAGAAAGAGAATGAGAAAGATGAAATGACATGATAAGGAATTGACTTTTGTAATTTTGGAGCTTGCGAAGTCCTCAGCTCAGTCTCAGTCTGAAAGTTGGATATGTCAATATTTCACTAAAACATGCAGGCTTTGTAGTTGGGAGGAGGGGGGAGGGAGAGGGTAGACGGGGTAGCAGATTTATGGGGTTCTCTCTGTTTTGCTTGCCTTTGATGAATTCTTCCCTACTGAGTACTTTGTCAGTGTCTTCGAATTTATTTTCCAAGTCCCAGTTCTCTCAAGAACATGCTGTATAGTCTTCTGTTGTCCACTTCTTCAGAGAGCTTTTGATCCTAGTGTCTCTTCGCCACCATCTTTTTTCTCCATCTCCCTTCACTCAAACATGCAGGATGAATTATGTTAAAGGTGTTTTTAGTGAGGTCACAGAAAGTAAAAAGACATGTTGAGACAGTTTATAACTTATTAAAGAATACATACATATTATCATGAACACAATTTTGTTAGAAATATGAACTTAAAAGTTGCTTCTCCTGAGTGCTTAGATGTAAATGCGGAACATGCTGTGTTGGAAACTGGGGGGTGGGAGGAACAATCCATTTTCTAAAGTGACAGAGAATGTGGATAAATTATGTTTTCTCATTTGGTGGAAAATAGACTTGTAAGTGATCAACTTGAATCATTTTTCATATGGTAGGTGCTCTTATTTTTTATTGATGTTAAGAGAATTTTTTTTTCTATTTTGATTTGTTACTGAGAGGACATGGGTTTACAACACTGCATATGATGCAAAGGTGTAGGATCCCTTCTCTTCACATGTATGCTCATACCACACCACCGCCAAGGCACCGTACTCCTTCACCATGGACCTCTGGGTGTTTATAAGAGTAGTTTTACATGTGGAGTGCCACAGAGTGGCTAACAATGAATTCCTTTTTTACCATAAGCCATAGACACTATTGTCTGAGAAGTAACTCTGCACTTTCACCTCTGGGTGAAAGGGGTGTTAGGACACCACTTAGTTTACTTGCTTACTTTTCTCCTGTAGATACCTAAATTTCTCTGGAATACCAAGTCAATTTCCAGTTATCATAGTACTCTCTGGCTGCTGAAGTTTTGTTGTTTTTCTTCTTCTCTTTCTTTTCATTTACCTTGCAGAATTATGTCTTGGAATAATTTGCCATTATTTTAGTGGGGTTTGGTTAAGAAAAAAAGCTAAAATGTAGATTAAATTCAGTATGTTGAATGAAATAAATGCCTATTTCTGACCCTCGGGAAACTTGGAAAGTTGTTATTCTGGCACGAAACAGTTTCTTCCCTTACCCAAATCACCTTTTTGTTCAACATTTGACATGTAACTTCAAATACAGAAAGTCATTCATTTCCTTATTCCAGTACATGAGTGTACTTGGTCATTTGTTTGCTTCAAAGAAAATGGACCTGTTGTATTCTTCTGTGCATAGATTCTTTCTCATAATCCCAATAACCGTATGAATTAATAACTGTTCTCTGTTTTTGAGGCAATTTAATAAGAAATTGTATAAGAATGCACAGGTAGTAAAAGGCAGAATTCAAATTCAAACACAAACCCATTTCTAAAACATACTAGCAGAAGAAGATTCATCCCTGTTACTCTCCCTCTTCCTATAAACTTACATAGCGCACTGTTTTTAAAAACCAAGTGCTTTTCATATATTTAGTTTTTGCTGTGGCTCCTGTTGGGAATGATGATGAGTCCTAGGTTGTATGCCTTTTCTACCTCTTTGACCTGTAGGATTGAAAAATAAGTTTACTGGTTTAAGGTTTCCTGAGTAATTTCTTTCCTCTACATTCTGAAGCTCTTCACTACCTGGAAGGCATGCTATGGCAGAGAAAAGTAGGAGGTGAGTGAGATTATATAATCTGGTTCATCGATGACATCAATTTTCATTGTTCCCTGTTTGAGACAGAAGGAACAAAGGAGAAGACAAGTGGGAAGGTACAAAGTGCAAGGTGGGGATATTAATGCTAAAGCATAATCTTCTGTGGGTGTTCAGCCCTGGGACTAGAAGACTAGGGGGAGACATGCTAGTCTTCTTAAATTATTTGAAGAGCTGTCATGTGAAAGAGGGAGTCAACTTTTCTCTGTAGACCCAGAGGTTGTAATGAGTATGAAGAGGTGAAAGTGACAGCAAAGAAAACTTTTATTCCTATAAGGAAGAACTTTCTAATAGTGCACTGCATTGCAACAGACCACTGTATGAAGTCACAGGAAGTCTCATTTCATTGTTGTGCTGTGTTTGGTGTTTTAGGGTACTGGGTATAGATTCTGTTTACATATCCCCCCTTTATGTTTATGATTATCAAGGACATAGAGATGAGGATGATTCTGTGATGTCATACTAGACAGATTTCCATGGCAAGAACAACTTTCCAATCAGATAGATCTGGGTTCAAACTCAAACTTTGTTCCTTTGACCTTTCTGATAGTGGGATAGCTATTAAACTTTCATGAACTTCCCAGGAAATGTGAATGAAGTCTCTCAGTTATCCAGTTATCATGAAATTAACTGAAATAAGGCACATGCTCATTGCAAATTGTCTCTTGTAGTCAGTAGTGGCAAATACTCATTTGGTGCCTTTCCTTATCTTTTCATTGTTTGTACAATCCTGTCACATCAAAATGATAGGATTTTAATGTCATAATTTAAATTTCCAATTATCTGATGTCAGTAGAATATGACTGTCTTTCTGACTTGAGGATGTTATCTTCTATATTGAGGTGACTGTACAACACTGAGTAAGATTTAAGGGATAGGTTCACACTTCTTAAGATTTGACTTCAGAGAGTTCTAGATTTTTCTTCAGAACCAATGTTGCTCATCCCATCACTTTCTCCATGTGAAAATGTAATTTTTACTGGCAAAATGTAAGCATAGGCAGACCTGTCCTTTGAAACGGACATCATTTCTTCATTTTAAAATTTGACTCAAAGTATTTAGTTGCACTATATACTTATAACTTATATACTTATATACTTACTATTGTTTTCAAGTTGTTTTCTTAAAACATTTTGATGGTATAATCCCTAGAGTATATTAATTCTTAGCTATCTGAAAATGAATATATCATTTTCTTTTTCATCACCCTGCTTAATTATTTATCCTCTTCATCTATGTAGGAAATTCTGTAGACTCCTATTTTACTTTGTAATTAAAATAGAACTAAATAATACAACTACATTTTATACCTCTGTGATCTAACGAGATGATTAAGAAGTTCCTGTCATTCAGGCAATAACAGCTATATTTTCAAATGCACCAGAGAAGCTTTGTTGTGTATTTAGTTTCAGGCATGTGTGTGAGTGTATTCGTGTATGTAGATGTGCTTTTCCTCACTTATCTGCTGTGTTTGTCTAAATTATGAAGATTTTGAGTGTGCTTGTGCTTCCAGAGAGCCTGTCTCTGGCTAACTGGTGACTAATATTTATCTAAATTTCACTACAACTGATTGCATTGCCTGAACTATGAGTTACATTCTCAGGTTAATATTACTAAAATTATGGACTAGTATTTTCAATTTTTCTTGAAATTTTGTGTTTTTTTTTTTAATTTAGGAGGCTGCATTTTTGCTTTCCCTATGTGCATATGTTCCACACACTCCAGCAAACCACCCTTGCCAGAGTTCCATCTACTCCCTTCCCTTCTCCCCTGCTCCCTCCCCCTGTTCCCTCTGGTAATCATTATAGTTCTTCACTGTGCAAGATTTATTCCTATTATACTTTGCCTGTGTATGTTTGAGTATTTATATTGCACAGATGAGTGAAACCATCTGATAATCTGTCTTTCACTTTTTGACTTAATTAACATAATCAATTCAATTTAACTTTTTTCACAGTTTCCATCAATTTTCTTTGTTCTTATTAATTTTTAAATATCATTTTGATTAAAATGTAATGCAGTCATTAAAATGTTGAAAACAATAATCACAAAATTGAAAGCAATATTTTAAAATCCAAACCAATACACTTATAAATTTTAATATTTTATTCATTGTGTGTGCATGTGTGTGTTTGTGTGTGTGTGTGATAGAAGAAATCAACCATCACAAGTTACATGCAAATGAGATTGAAATGGCAGTGGGATAAAATATTAGAATCACAAATGTGAAAAAAAATTCTAATCTCAGGTAAATTTCCTCTAGTCTTGAGGCGATCTTAGCATTTCACAAAAAGGGGGAAATATGTTAATAATGAATTTATTTTTGCACTGAAGTGGACAGAGTGACCTTGCAGATATATGGCTATAGATAAAAGCATCTATAGTTATAGCCTTTATATCCTGATTTCCTAATCATGTGTTATCACGAACTTTCATTTGTCCTTCAATAAAGATTGAAAATCTTTATTATAATAATAAGAAATCACAAGAATACACTATAATGTATTTATTGAACATTTAGAGTTTTTCTATTTTCTACTTTTATTAAGAGTTCTATAGTGAATATTCATGCATTCAAATAGGTTTCATTGTTAATTGTTAATTTCTATTAATTATATTCTTTATGTATCTAGTAAATTAAATCATATGAAGAATTTTAATTCCCTTTACTTATTGCTCCATTACTTTCTAGAATAGCTCTGCTAATCTGTACTCCTACTATGATGCAATTTTAAAAAGTGATGTTTTTGAATCTCATAAGAATGACAGTAGAAATAAATAGTAGTAAAAAATATATAGGGCAATCTGATATTCTTTCAAATAAAGATTTTTTTGTTTTATAAAATTGCAAAAATGATGGAATCTATGGGTAACAAAAATGATTATGACAGGAGAAAATGCTTAATTAATATTCTGGAAATAAAACACAGTTAAGCTATCTCAGGTATCTCTAAGGACATTGCACTAGAAAAACTGTGGGTATACCAAAATAAAGGTCTACATACTTAATTGGCATTCCAGAAAGAGAAGAAAGATAAAATCTAGCTGAAATAATATTTGAAAAATAGCTAAAATTAATAGACCTCATCACACAAATTCAGTTTCTCATGAATTCCAAGCAGAATAAATTGAAGTGAAACTAACATGTACCTCTTAGTCAAATTTCTGAAAGATAAAGCCTCCTTACCCTTCAAATCTTAAAAACAATAGCCTTGGTTAGAAAGAAACAAAGCAAAGCATGTATAAATTTGCTTCAAATGAGTATCAGTAATACTAACCGCTGAATTTTGCCCAAAAGCAAAGGAAGCCAGAATGGAAAATCATTATTAAAAAGCAGAAAGAAAACATTATCTTAACACAATATATGTTAACCAATGTATACCAGCAGTTTGACAAAATGGAAAACACTGGAATCCTGTATATCAGCCCCTGCTCACTGACTTCATACTTAAATTAGAAAGTTTCAAAGCACATTGAAAAACAACCATTAAGACAAATCTCGTAGACTGTATATGTTAAACTATTGCTAGTGTGACTGTAACAAACACTGGTTCCATGAGTTGTGTCAATATATGGTTTTTATGTGAAAATGAAATGTGTTTATAAAATGATTGCCATTCTGGGGAAGAACAGTGAAATGAGAACTTGAATGGAAAGTAGAACTGTATTTTTAACTTACACTTGGATTTTTATTTTTTTAATGGGTTTTAGTCTTTTCTAAATTTCAAAAATCAAGACAGAGATAAAGAACTAAAATATTTATATCCTAAACAATCATATATGGTTGAATTTAAAAATGTACAGTAATAATTTTGTTATTAAAAACTGATATAGAAACAAATAAAATAATAAATTGGAAAAGGACAAGACACTTCCAAATTCCTGTGAGACCAATATTACCTTGATATGAAAACCAGACAAAAATGTCACAACAAAACTACAGATCAGTCTGTTTTATGACCATATACCAAACACTCTCCCAAAGACAAATACATGAAAAGGATATACCGTGACAAGTTGGAATTGATCCCAGTCATGTAAGTTTCGTTTAGCATATGAAAATCTTATAATAAATATATCAGACCATTTAGATAAAGGGCCAAATCAACAAAAATATTTCAAGAGATGCAGGAAAAGCAGTTGAAAAAATTTAACACCTGTTCATCTCAGAAAAAAGAAATCTACTCCAGCCACTTCTATTCAGCATTGTGCTGGTGATACTAGCCAGGGTAATTAGGCAGGAAAATGAAGTGAAAGTCAGGCACATTGGAAAGAAATGAGCAAAAGCTATCTTTATTTGCAGAAGACAAATTACTATTCATGAAAATCCTAAGCAATGCACACACACACACAAAACTATGAGATATGCCATAAAGAACGAATTATAATATAAACTGTGGACTTACATCAGTAATCATATATTGAAACTAGTTTATTAATTGTGTGGCTCAATACATACACCAGAAGATTGTAAGATGTTAATAGGAGAAAACATGGTCTGCATGAAAGAGGGGTAATGGAATCCCTGAGCTCTAGAAAATTTTTCTGAATCCCTCTAACTGAAGTCTGTATTATCTGGAAAGTTTTTCTGTATCCCACAAACTGCTCTAAAAACAGAGTCTGTTAAAATGGAGTGCTAATAAATTATTTCAGCAAGGTTGCAGGATATACACAATCACTTGAACAATCTGAAAATTAACAAAAGTATTTAATTTACAGAATAATCAGAAAGAATATAATACTTATGTACTTAACAAAAGCAGTGAAAAATGTATTCTGAAGCAGCTTTTATTTTTTTTTTATTTTTTATTTTTTTTGGTTCTTTTTTTTATTAAAATATTTTAAAATTTACATATACTTGCCATTAATTGTAATCCCCATGTATTCCCCATCACCATCTCACCAGTGCAC
>JAGFMF010011974.1:425610-464338 GCA_019455555.1 Galemys pyrenaicus | reverse complement strand
CTTCTTTTCTGTTTAGTCTGGTTAGTTCTTTGTGGATCTGTGTGATAAGTCCCTTGTCAGTAATGTTGTGTGTAAAGATTTTCTCCCAGTTGGTGGGTTTTCACTTTGTTTTGGCTAGTGTGTCCTTTTGAAGCAGCTTTTAGAATTGTTGACAAACTGTAGTCAAATAAATGGTGTGTGTGTGTATGAATGAGAACTTCTGAAACTGAATAAAAATACAACTAAATGACAATGTAAGCAGAGGATCTAAGTAGACATTTCTCCAGGTGATGACTACAAATGACCAAAAATTAAATGATAAGATGCTTAAGAGCATTAATTATCAGGAAATGCTGCTCAGAAGCACAATGAGATACCACTTCCTGTAGATGAGGGTGGCATAATGGTAAAGTTAATGATAAATGTTGGCAACAATGAAATTCCACTGAATTATAGACCATGTCCAAACAAATGTACATAAGTGTTCATAGTAGTACAGGTAATAATAACCAGACAAGGAAAACATGAATGTCATCCAGTGTTGAATAAAGGAAAGGGAAGTCAAAGGAAGATTAAATTAATAGTTAAAGGAAGATTAAATTAAAATCTTCTGGGAAGAAGATTTTACAGTACGTTTACAGGTATGTGAATTACATTTCAGTAAAGCCACGGAATCTTTGCGTTCACCATAACCCTGTGGAGAAAATTTAACAACCCTAGAGAGACAATAGTATCCTGAAGAGAGGATCAAATAGACATATCTTATGTAACTGTAAGAACCAATCATTAATATTCGCCAACAGAATCAATATAGATGTTTTAAAAATGATAAATTTTGATCCAATGAGGTATGTATCCGTAGTTCAAAGATGCCTCAACATGAGGAATTTTTTAGATGAAAAGCAATACATTATCATGTAAAAAGAGAAAACCTATACAATCTTCCATGTATTCTGAGGAGGCTTTTGTTATTATTCAGTCTGGAACTCCCAAGCCCAATATCATGGTAAATTAAACTAAAATGCTTGGAGACCCTTTTATTTAAAAAGCATGCTGAATAAAATGTGAGGAAATTTTTTCCAGCTTAGCTTGCAAGATAAACAACAAATAAAAAATGGAAACACCAGGTGCTATAAATAAAGAGGGGACTGAAAGCCAGAACAAGTGTACAAGCTGACACTGCAGATGCTCCCGTGATGACTGGGGTATTCTCACCCAGATGGAGACCATGGGCTGTGAGGACATCTCGTTTAACACCCATATAAGAAAAATGTGTAAGCCCTTGCCCTTTGCAACCTAGAACATTAAAAATTAATTGCATGTTGCATCCAGAACTCTTAATTATACTTGCTGAAAATGAGGAAAAAAGAAATTTTGAGGAATGTAACTCCAAGTGTCGATCACACAATATCTTAATAGACTTAATGCACGGTAGGCAGTCATTCATAACAAAACATTTTCCACAAAGGAAATTTCGGGCCCAGATATTTTCATTGGCAAATTCTGTCAAACTTTCATAAATAAATAATTCAATCTGAAAATGTAGAAGCAGAACATTTTTCAATTTCTAGTAGGAAATAAGCATTGTACTGGTACCAAATCTGACACAGATATTAGGGCAAGAAAGTACAAATATATAGACCCAAAGATCCCTTAAAACATTAACAAATGGAATCCATCAATGAACAAAAAAATATAACACATCATGAATAAATGATTTTTTTACTTGTAATGCACAATGAATTTTAACATTTGAAAATTAATCGGTGTAATCCACTGTATTTAAAGAACAGTGGAGGAAAACAAAAACATGTTATTCCAACATTCAGAAATCTAGAAGGATGTTGCCTCTACCTAATACATGACATCATAGAAAATTCTTCAATTTGCACCCGACTTAATAGTAAAAATCTGAACCCTAAGTTCACAGACAAGGGGAGGGTATTATGATTCATCACTTGTAGTCAAAATGTTATGCAGGCCCTAACAAATGGAACAAGGAAAAAATGGATAAGGTAGACAGCCTGAGAAAGAACTAAAAATATCTCTCTTTTTAACATTAGAAGCTCATGCATATAGAATATATGAAGGAATTAACAGACCAGCTCCTAATGCCACTACATGTTATTTGCATGCTTCAGGAGAATGAATTTACAGTAATCAACTGCTGGTCTGAATACAAACAACAATCAACTGGCAAAAGTTTTAAATGTAATTTATAATTGCTTGATAAAACATGAAACAAGCATAGATTTAACAAAATATACATAAGGCTTGTAACCAAACACGAGAAAACTCGCTGAGAAAAATTTAAGGCACCAATTTGAAGACAATATCAAGATGTTAATAAAATTGCTCTAAAATCAGCGGGGTTTTTTTGCAGTAGTTATTAAGCTGATTTGGAACCCTATATAAAAAAGTAACAGACCTATGATGTCAAAACAATTTTGAAACAAAAGAACAAACATAACCAGGTTACATGGATCTCAGTCTGAATTAGGGTGTGCCCCAGGTTTTTCACTTGGTTCTGTTTCAGGAGAAGGAAATTTTGACACATATACATAGATGGGGCCAGGTGAAGAGAGAGGCAGAGATCTGAGATTCCTCAAGCCAAGGAAAATCAAGAATTGATTTCGAAAAAAAAAAGAAAAAAAAAAAGAATTGATTTTGGCGTAAGCAAGGAAGGACTTTTCCTTAGAGCTTTCAGAGGGAGCATCACCCTACCAACACATTCATTTTTGGACTTCTAGCTTCCAAAACAGTGAGGCAATTACGTTCTGTTATTTTAAGCCACTCAATAAATGCTGTTACAGCAACCTTAGGAATGCATGCTTCAGTGGAATACTACACACTTAGATAAAATAGAATGAAGTATTCTTGGTTGGCAGTTTTCTTTCAGTTCTTGGACTATGTCATCCCATTCTTTCCTGGACTGTAAGAGTTGGACTGAGAAATTCACTGATAACCTTATGGGAGTTCATTGTATATAATGAACTTCTTTTCTGTTGCTGCTCAAGATTCTCTCTGTCTTTGATTATTGAAAGTTTCATTGCATTGTGTCTCTGGAAGTTTTTTGTTGTTGTTGTTGAATTTGATTGGAAGTCTTAGAGAATCGTGTATTGGGGCTCTCTCCCCAGATTTGAGAAATTTTTAGGTATTATTTCTTTGAACTAGCTATGCCCTCTTTTCTCTCTTCCTTTTCTGGAGCTACCATAATGCAAGTATTTTTTCATTTGATGGTGCTCCAAATGTCCAATAGACTTTGCTATTTCTTTTTGTGTTCTTTTGTGAAACTACAGAAGCATTTCAATGCAAACATCTCTGGATGTTTGTAGTACTTTATTGCATATAGAATTTGTATTCCTTCCAGTGCTATAGGCTGACTTATAGCTTATAGATTTTCTAGACTTAATTATAATACTTAATATTTTTCTGGAAAACCTTATTTCCTAGATTTCCAAAGGAAACCTTATTTCCTTATTTCCAAATTCATTAGCATGGATTAATTTACAGTGTTTCTCATTTAGTCAATATCTATCGATACAAACCTTTTGCTATTCTCGAGGTTTTGGTAGTTTTTCCTCCACACTCTATTAAGTTTTTTTCCTCCACTGCCTCTATTTAGTGTGATAGTGATTGGAACTAACTTACACATTTGTTTATAAGTTCTAATATTTTAATGTTCCCTAAATAGTTTCTGCTTGCATCAGTATTAGTTATTTAAATTGTATGTTACCGTTAATATTTTTTAGCTAAAATATACTAATGCTGGACTATGAATGTAATTTTAGGGGAAATTTCACTGTAGTCCACATCTCTACTAAATGATTATTTCAAAGGCTGTATCTATATAGGCATGTAGAAAATCTATAACTGAAAAACTTGTATCATTTCATTTAAACATTCGAATCTGTTTTAGATCTTTATATTCTACTTCAAAATGAATTAAATTCACTTCCTAAGTGACATTTTGTTTAATAAGTAATAAGTTCATTCTAGAATTTAGAGATTTGCTAAGAACAATATTACCATACCTCTTTTATCCAGAGGCAGCCATTATCAATATTTTGATGAATTATCTTCCTGGGAACATCAGCAACAAAAAACATTGACTTTCACATTTGTTAGTGCATGCGCATGCACACACGCACACACACAAATATACAAATTCCAATAATCAGAGAAAAACTGATGATTTGCTCTTGCTTTTCCATATGAAAATTTAGTATGTTTTTTGATGTATTCAAATATTCTGAAAAAAATTTAATCATTTCTATGAGAGAAAGTATTTTATCAGCTTTCCAGTGTTGACTATTTAATTGTTTCAAAATGTATATTGTGATAAAAACAATAGGCATCAATCTTTGTTTATATCTCTAAACATATTCCTGGTACAGGAATTATAGAGAGAGTAATGCATGCATTTTTCAATCTATGATATATGCTGCTAAATCGCTTTCTAGTAGATTTAGGGTAATTACTCCCATCAGTAATTGTGAATCTGGAAGATATTTATTTTCTAATTCCAAGAGGAAAATCAGACTTCCCTTAAGATTATATATTTGGAAGCAAAGGATATCACCTTTAATTATTAATAATGATTTCATACTAAGTTCTTTTATAATAAGTTCTTTTTGTGTATGCCCCATGTAACAGGTCCAGCTCTGTCCACATGGAATCTCCACACACTGGCTTGTGATGTCCCCTTTACATGCAATGCCTTGTCAAGTTTGACTTCAAGAGTTTCTTGTTTTTTTTTTCTCTTGAGGGTTTTCCTGACCAGTCCTTTCAAGTTAACACGGAAAGATGACTGTGCTTTCCCTTTAGTCCTCAGCTGAATTGTGACCGAGCTAAAACCTCACTAAAAGCATTTGCCTTTGTGATAGCAATCATTTGAAGTCAGATCATTTCCCTTGGCTCGGTATGTCCAGTCCATTATCTCTATTGTGTACGTATTGAATGAATCAGTGAATAAATAATCACATGAAGAATGACTATAAGCAAGAAATTAATGCAGTTAATACAGACTGTTAAGCATGGTCATTTCTAACTCAGTCTCCTCAAGGAAATGTAGTCATTAATTTCTATAAATAATATAAACATCGGTTCATTGAGAAGTAGAGGGTTTCCCTCACTAATTCCTTCCTTGTCGGAAAGGCAAAGACTATGTAATTGAACCAGTGTTGTAACCTGCGGGATTAGCTTCTTTTCCTCTTCCTGTCGTACCTGCAGACCTTGCGCTCTTCAATAGTTCTGTGCTAGGAAGAGTATTCCTGCCTCAGCGTTCCTTGGGTCTGCTCAGGCTTTGAATTTTTCCTCTTTGCTCTATGATTAGTGTGAGTGCATCCACTTTGGACTTGACAAAATTAATTTTTATCTTGTAAAGGTCATTTCTCATTCTCCTTCATTTTTCTCAGTGTTGTATGTTTATCCTCCTGTGTACAACCTTGCTATAATTTTAATGGGATTTTGGTAGGTAGGGTAGTATATACATGTACTCAGTTTACCATCTTGATCCAAAGACAATAAATATTACTTTTAAGTTTATATGCTCGTATTTAAATTAAGGAAAAAACGTTGCTATTTATTTTTTCACTCATACCTCCCATGTGGACTTTTATATTGATGCCTTGACTCCCTCCTCCCCATTGGGACTGTGTTTGGAAATAAGACCTTTAGGAGGTAATTGAAGTTAGAGGAGGCCAAAAGGGTGGGGTTCTGCACTGATAATATTGGTGACCTTGTGCACATGTGCCCCAGGGAAGGCCAGAAGAGCACACAGCAGGAAGTTAGGCATCTTTAACCAAAAGCACTCTCACTAGAACCTGACCTTAGCATCTCATTGACCACATACTTTCAGCCTCTAGAAGTGTGATAAATAAGTTTATAAAGGGACCTCCCTGGTGGCACAAGGGGTTGAGTGTCAGCACTATGAAGCAGTCCGCAGCCACTGCAGCACAAGTTCGATCCCCAGCAAGGGAGCTGACCCACAGGGCGCAGCAGACCTCTCCTGTCTCCTTGTTGCTCCCCTCAGCAGTGTGTTTCAGTAGATCTTCCTGTTCTGCTCCCCACTCTGTCTCTGGTGAATCCTCTTGCCCCCCAACCCCCTTTAAAAAGTAAGTATTGACAATTGTCTGTTCGTTCTTTTGGGATCTAGATTAGCTCCTTTGAGCTTTCCTTTTGCATAGCACACACCCTGGCAAAGATGAGGGGCCATAGCAAGCACACTGCACAGACATAATCTGCTTTGCTGGCAGGCACAGGGCACCTTCCCTCTCCTGTGATTCTCTAGCCTTGTTAACAGTCTTGTGGTATTGTTTTTCTTTATCCAAAGCAAATCACTTAATACCTTTTTTAGAAAAAAAAAATGATTTGGCCCAGGTAAAAACTGAAAGTGCTTTTATTTTATAATACTCTGCAATTTCAGACACATTTAAGCTTTTAACATTTTACTTATCAATTCACATTCTTTCTTGCAAATATAATATTCTCCTACTAGCCTAATATTTCACCCTAGGTTTAGCTTCTAAAAATGTCAATAAATGGATCAGTAATTTATTTTCTTTGCTAAAGAGTTTTAATGCAGTCGGGTGGGGGGTGCTTTATAATTTTTCTTTTTTAACTAAAATGACTAGTAATATTTAGGAATAATCAAATGAAACTCCCTTAAGGTAAAAAAGAGAATAATAAAATTGGAAAGGATAAGACTTCCGAGATTATGGAGTCCACATGCTTCATTTTGTTGCTATGGAAACTGAGATTTAAAAATATTGTTATGCAGATTATAAGAATGTAATTAAGATTAGGATCCATAACTTTTATGCATTGTGGTTTTTTGTCACTACTCTTTTGCTGTTTTATTTTAATATTGTAATTATTTATAGATTATTTTGAGTAGAAAGAACAAAGTTCCTGTGTACCCTTTATTAACTCTCCATGTCCCGCATTAACACCTTGCCTTGCTGTGATGTATTTGTTATGATTAATGAACTATATTGATTCACTATTATTAAACTGAAATCCATAGTTTCCAGCATGGTTCACTTTTGGTCATGTACAATCTATGTGTTTTGACAAATATGTATAATCACATCTTGAAATCATACACAATGGTTTCACTGCCTAAAACTCCTTGGCCCTTTCATCCTTCCCTTCCCATGAACCTTTCACAAGCATTGATTTTCTTTCTGTCTGCATTACTTCGCCTTTTCCAGAATGTCCTAGAATTGGAATCATATAGTATATAGTCCTTTTCAGTCTGACTTCCTTTACTTAGCCTTATGCCTTTAAGATCCACCATGCCATTTCATGACTTCAGAGCTTATTTCCTTTGTCACTGAATAATTTTCATTGATATGGATGTACCACAACCTTATGAATAAGGCTGCTATAAACATTCATTTGAAAGTTTTTATGTGGACAGATATTTCCAACTTATTTGTATTAAATACCAAGGGATGGGATGGCTAGATCTTATGGTTACAGTATGTACAGTTATGTAAGAAACTGCTAAGCTCTCTTCTCAAGTATCTGTACTTCTTGCATTTCTCACCAGCAATGAATAGGAGTTCCTGTCTTCTACATCCTATGTTTTAAATAGCTTTTATTGAAAAGTCTTATAAATCTACCCAATAGAAGAAATCAAAAGGTTTCGCTCATCCTGTTGATAAGACTATTTTCTTTCAGTATGTTATGTGAATATTCCTGTGTACAATGGTATAACATATAGTTGTATTTCTGTTTGTTTTCATTTAAAGATAAATCATTAAAAATGCCATCATCTTGCATACCCTTCAAAACAAATTTTAATGATTGATTAATTCTACACTGCGTGGGTTTGCCATAATTTACATAATCATTGTCTTATTGTTGGGAATTGAAGTAGTTTCTAATTATTCCTTATTATAAATAACATTGAAATCAATGTCTTTGGGCATGTTGGAGCATTCTGTTTTAAATTACTTAAATTTTGGAATATGGCTAAATTCTTAGTACTTTTAGGTTCTAAAAGTACAAAGCAAATGTGAAATTAATATTTATGAACTGAAAAAAATGAACAGAAATAATACTGATAGGAAACCCTTTTTTAATACCTACCATGAGCCAAGCACTGTTTTGATCGTTTTGTTGATACTGACTCAGCAAATACTCACACCAATCTAAGGAGGTTGGGAGCAGGACTGACCCCACTCGAAAGCTGAGGAAATTGAGTGGAAGTAACTTGCTGAGGTCATCACACTGAGCAAGCACTTGGATTGAGCATTCAGATTCCCACAGTCTTGCTCTAAGCAGTGCTCTTAGCAGCTTCACTCTGCTATTGAAAGAATATTTGACTTGCATAATGTAAGGTAGAATGCAATTTTCTTAGGGCCATATGGATCCCATTAGGCCTCTAATCTTGCATATGGCCTTTGCCTCTTCAGGTAACCTGCCCTACCTTGGCAGGCATTTGAGTTGCAGCTCTTGGCAACGGCTATACGGGGTTCAGAAGCGAATGGCACAGTGTGAGGGAGACTCACTTGCATGCTGCTGACATTTGAAGGGTTGACCGATTCTGTATACCTCTCCCCTGTAACACAGCTTTGGTAGCTTAATAATGCTAAATTATAGGTAGCTGTGCAGATCTCTGATTCTGAAAATTCACGGTCCCATATGCAACCTCAGTTCTATCTTGATATAAATTAGTGTTTCACTTCATGCCTTTCAGCAACTATTTCAGACTCTTGCTAAGATTATACTAAATATTGCTTTGACTATCTGCAAATATCTGTGGCATCCATTTCACTGTAAAAATTGTAGGTGAGCACTGCTGGCTCCATTTGCTTGTCACTTCCCGACAACCTTGTGGGAAGGACCTGGAGTTGTAGTTAGTAGGTTTGGAAAGGACAAAGGAGATGATCCGTGATCTAAGTGAATTAGCAATTTAATTTGAGGCCCAAAGAGTAAATTGTGTCTTCCGTGATAGGAAGGCTGTGTTTCAGGGCCTAAATAACCTATGGAAATGTGAATTCTTATAAAAGGTGAATTATAATTATATTTCACAGTGTAGACTCAATAAATTATATCCATTTTCAATATGATAGACAAATTAAAATGTACTTTATAATGCACTATAATTGAAATACTAATTATTTAAAAGGAATTTAAATGTTTCAAAATATTAATGTTTACAAATATTTAAAAACGTTTCTCTGATGATTAGTAATAATAGTCAAGTATTTAGCTTTTCTTCTCCAACTACTCTTTTTTAAGCTCCCTAGAGAAATGTGCATTTTCCTTGGAGAAGATCCCTTTGCTGTGTTGCTTGTAAAAAGAACTCTGTTTTTATGTTTATGAGTTCCTTCATCATACCTTCTATTTTCTATGATTTTTTTCCTAGTATCTTGAATGTTCTTGTTTTATTTTTCATTCTTAATCTTTTCAAATATGAAAGACGAATAATTACAGATCTTCCTTGGAGTGTAACTTCAGGCACATTCAGATTCTGGTAAGTAACATTCTATTTCATGTCATATATATAATCCTTCCTATGGAAATTTTAAACTTCTGTATTTTATTAGAGAATTATTTAGATAAATTTTCTAGTTATGGTTGCTTATTTTCACAATTGAGAATTTTTTTAGTTTTATAGTCAATAATTGAGTAAACTCTTCTGTAACATTAGCTCTACCTTGTAATTTACAACTCCTCATATGTTTACCAACTACTTATTGAATGTAGACTGTGAGCCCAACACTGTATTCGATGCTAGTAACAGAGATTAAACAGAAACTGTATGTGGTTTAAAGGAACTTGTATTGGCCTAGTTGCATCTTCAACTTTATTCCCCTACTCACTCTTTCACTGCTACGTTTATGTGTGTATCCGCATGACTCTCATTTTAACATGTCTGTTCTGTATCATCAGCTTCGCCTTAAGTCTCAACCAATGTATCTCTCACTTTAATTTTTCTTTTGTTTTTTATGTTAAAATTTTGCTCATAGTCAACACTTCCTATCTCAATTTTCACATTGTTTTTGCCCTTTCGACCAGTGTTCTGCCAATCGGATGCATATTATTTACTCTCAGCAGATTTCCAGCACTACATTATATACTGGAAATTTTCTGAGAGACTAAATTATCGTTACTGTTAGCACACAAACAAATATGTGAGGTGATAGATGTGTTAATTAGCTTGGTTGTGGTAATTAGTTTACAGTGCATACATATGTCAAACCTGGTTTACTATTTATGGGTGTGTGTGTGTGTGTGTGTAATTTTTACTTGTCAGTTATAGAGTGTTAAGACCTTTATAAAAGAGAAACTATTTTCTTTGTCTTTGGGCCTTCATAATGTCTATCAGTAAATTAACTCTGTTTTATTTTTATTCTTTTAAAAAGTATTTTTGCCTTTAACTTTATTATCTTTATATTTTTCCTTTTCTTGCCCTTCGCTGTTTGAATATTATGCTCATTGGTGTAATTTTACTTTTCTACATCCTAATGGGACTTCACAGAGGAGCTTGAAATTTTTTCCCTCTCTGTATGTCAGTTTGTATATTGTCCATTGCCCTTTTATTGCTCTATGCTAATATGTTGTTTTATTAAGTCTAACTGCTGTAAAACCAATCTCACTTTTTTATTTTGGTTCTAGACTCTCTAATTACTTTTTATAGATTGTATCATTTAAAAACATCCAGGTTTTATTTCTTTTTTTCTAATACACAGAATACCTCTGTTTCCTCTGTCTTAATGTATGACTTTTTTTTTTTGGTCTTGCTTCTGGTCATACATCTATCCCTCTGTCTTGACAGGAACTCATTTTTTTTTTAACCAACCTCAAGTTACTAGTTGTAAAGTATGTTTGAAGCTTCAGTTGGTATTATTTTCATGGACAGAAAGTTTTCAGTTTCCTCTGCTCTGCAGTTGGAGTGGGGGCTGTTCACTTTCTTCTGAAGACAGACTGATTTGAATAGGAGGTTCATTGCACTTCTGGAAAAGCGTGGTCGACTTCTGATGGACACTGATGTGAGTGTAGTTGTCTGGGCTTTTTTAACTGAGAACCTGGTGTGAGCTTCACCTTTCTCTCACTGATCCTGAACTTTCATTTTCAGCTCTCAGTAAAAATGAACCGCAGAAACCTTCACACCACTTTACTGAAGACTTAAGCATAGCTTTTAACCTCCTGCCACTGGTAGCTTCAGAATTTGGCAAATTTCTTGAGGATAAAACACAGCATTCAAGGGCGGGTTTTCAGCTCTGCCCTTCTTGTTCACATTTTGTGCTGTGAAGATTTCAGTCTTTCCTCTAGTTTGTCGAAACTGACATTGTATCTTTGTTTCTCAGCAACAGCTCTCTGCCTGGGCAAAGATTGGATTTTTAGCCTTTTGCCCTGGACCTATTAATGACAAACCTCCTGGGGGTAAAAATATCCTCTGCTTGTCAGCTCCACTCTGTTTCTCCTTCCTCCAGAATCTTGACCCATCTGGTCCTTGTTTCTTCAGTAGTGCCAGTGCTTTGAAGAAAATATTATTTGTATTATATGTATGTCTGCTGCTTTTGCATTTCCTCTTTCCCTCTCTGTTTGGTTGGTTTCAAGATACATTATTCTGTTGTTTTGAATTACTTGTAAAACACTGAAGCGCTGAAAAAGTGGACGATCAATATTGTTTATGCTTGCACCTTATACAAGGCTACCAATATTACATAATGACTTTAGAAGATAAACCGGCTGCATTTTCAACTTTAAGTAACAGCAGATTGCTGCTATAGAATAGAATAAAAATATGGAAATTTTATAGAGTTCTTTCTAGTCTAAATTTACATATTCCAAGTGGAATTGAATGGACAAGAGGAAAATTATTTGATTGCAAATCACTGAAGTCATTAGCAAAGTTCCTGATTAAATTGTGTTTTCTATTCTGTACACTTGAATATTTAATGATAACTTTACAGCTGTTAAATTGCTGTATTATAACATAATTTTACATATTGTAACAGATTAATATGACTAACCTCCTAGCCTATTTATATGTAAAAAATAAACTTAAAATACTTATCTCTGGTGTAATCTGTGGCTAGTTTTTTTTTTAACATGTTCAACAAACTAAGACGTTAAAAAAGAAAAAAAAATCCCTAGAAAAGCAAATGGTGAACATTTACATTTCATTCAATAGGTTGATCCCTTCTGAGTTTTTTGGTTCCATTTACAGACATGAGAATGTAAGATCGTTCCCTGTGGAGTTCCTTCTGACCACACCCCTTTTGTGCTAATACTTCCTGTTGTGTATGAATGGGCTTCAAGTTGAGTTTATCTATAAAAATAAATGAAAAGATTAAAATAATACATCTTTTTCCACATGCTAAGTAACTGATTTAATTATTTTTGTCATTATTGAGTTATCTCACGAAATTCATTCCAGTAACCACTATGTCTAGTAGAAGACTATGTTATGTGACACCCACTTGTCGTGTTATTAATATTTTGAGGAATGGGATGTATATTCTTTTAAAATGTAGCAGGTAGTGCAAGTTCTGTGACGTGCACTCTCAGTACTTCAGGCAGTATCTCAGGCAGTGAGAGCATCTCCTTGGGATGTGAACCAGTCTATAAGTTAGTGAGCTAAGGGGGCAAAGGGGAAATTTATCTGCAATAATTAAATAAAATAAATGAGTGAGTAAATCACAGCCTAACATCTCAAGTGCACTTAAGATATTGTTTATATTCTTCCATATTCTTCTTTTGTATAATCTTGTTTAGTTATGTGCTTAGTTAATTCACTTGTATATTTTTAAATGAGTGAATTTTGAAAGTAAATTATGGATCTTGAATTGTTTTAATCTTTCAATATACTGGCACACAGATTATGATATTGTGAACTATACTGTTACCTAACATGGCAAAATGTTGAGGCACATTGATGGGGACTTCAAATGGTTCTTAAGAGGACATATCTGGCTAGTTCAACTGAAATACAGAAAAATTAAATATCACATGGGACACCGCTAAAGAATTGACTTGTAATGGCCATGTAGACCAATTTCATCCCTTGTCTGATACTTCTTTGCACTTCAACATGATGCAATCAGGACCCATATTAATTTTTTCTCAGGTTTATATTATGTTAGATTATACATTTCTGTGTGCTGCATTTTGAAGAAAGCACAACATGAAATGTAATGAACCTATGCATTTTTTATTAACTCTTCTATTTATATGAAGATATTACCAATGCAATGTCCTAGATTATTTTCAAACTTGATATGAGTGGTCACTATTCCTAAGACATAAGAAATATATGAAAGTCAAATTAGAGTTTGACACGCATAAATAAGGAAGCATTTATGTTAAATTCTTATTAAATTACAAGAACAGAAGCAAGTTTTCCTGTAGTTCACACCCCAAGAAACTAGGCACAAACTTAAAAATCTTGTTTTCCTATAAGTAAAGTTTGGACCTTTTCAAACATGAAAGTATATATGTTATAGATGAATACTTTACTGTAATTCAGAGATATGCTCTCTCTTGGACTTCTTATCATAATATCCTAATGGAAAATGGTGAAAAGGGTGGTACAAGTCTTGAAAAAGTGGAAAGACAGAATTACTCACTACTTAGACTTTAAGCTCATCTTACCTCAACAATAGAGTAATTCCTTTCAGTATCAGAGACTTATATTGCCTTCATGTAGAGGCATATTTGACTTTTCAAGGGATGAAGCAATTATTTGGAACTTGACTTATTGGGTGAAAAATATCTTTATGGGTACAAGACAAATCAATTATGTCATTTGGTTAAAGGTTTCCTAAAGAAAATATATACTTCTATATATTTGTTGTATTCTTTACCTTACATTCATATTGAAGGTTTTGGGTTGGGTATGTGAAGATGCCACATAATGAGCAAATGTATATAATCAAAAATTTCAAGAATCACTGTGATTTCCCATCGTCTATAACTATTAATTCTATTAACCACCATATTGGATAACCTTAACCATATATCATGTACCATATTTTCATGATGCCCAAAGCAGATTAGACCAGCATTGGGTTAGTGGAGTTATTTTCCAGAGAGGACTTTCAGGCTGACTCTCAGTCATAATACCATGGATAGTATCCTTTCCTGCTCAAATAACCAGTTGTCAGTTGTGTCGGATCATGTAGTTATTAGAAAGAAGTATCCACAAATAACACTCTTTGGTGGTCACATTTTATTTATCTGTGTCTCTGTGCAGACTTTTAGATAGTAATTCATGCAATTATGGCATCCTTATAAGTCATCTGGATTAATGGTACATTCAGGATAAAATTATGCCAGACAGATTTTGGTGGTTTACAAATTCAGTCTCAGCTTAAATATGTCAAAAGGTGCCTTCCCAAGGCAGTATGTTTTACTGCTGGACAGATACACTTTTAAAAATATATATTTATGTATACAAGATCTGGGGTTCAGGCCAGAGGTGTGGGGATGAGAGTATTCACCAGTGACAGGTGTGGGGGTGAGAGGATTTACCAGATAGACAGATTGAAATACACTGCTGAGGGGAGTAGCGGGCAAGACAAGAGAGGTCTGCTGTGCCATGTGGGTCAGCTTCCTGTCTGAGGATTGAACTTGTGTTGCAGTGGTTGTAGATGCTTCATAGTGTGGTGCTTAATGCCTTGCGCCACCAGGATGGCCCTGGACAGATATACTTGAAGGACCAAAAAAGGGGCAGGAAATCTGTACTTTCTTCATGTGAACTAAAGATAAAATCTCCCATCTTTTAACATCAACTGTCAATGTAAGGTGGATATAGCAGTGCTAACAAAAGAACCCGCAGGAAAATTGTGAGTCCTCCCTGGTCCAGGACCTTTCTTAGCTGCAAAGCTAAGTTTCAAGTATCCAGATTGGCTGTACCCCTGCAGTCAAGGCGATGCTGATAAACCTTAACACTAAATTACTAACGGACTTTAAAATACCTGCAGATTTCTAGTTTATTTTTGCCAGATTAACATATATACCAAACTCAGGAAAATGAGATGATGAATATCGTCCATTTATAAGAACTAAAGGGGCAATGTGATATATCCTCCTTTTTCTCTAAGTGTTTCATAGTTTAACTGTAAAAGTATAGTTTTGTGCTGACAAATTTTGCAGCCTGACCCAAAAGTGCCATGCTAACTTTAATTATAATATTGTTCACCAGTATGGGCATGAGACTGACTTACTGCCAGTTATATATTTTAATTGCATGAACTTCTACTTGTTTAGAGTGAACCTTATGATTCATTATAATTATAAAATTAATAGATATCTAATTATAGGCATTATTCAATGAGTTTAATTGTGTGAATTAATTTGTGGAAAAATGAATATCCAAGGGTAAAGCATTATATTGCTAATGGCAAAAAATAAAGTTGAATTCATAGGTAATTATGATGCCATCAAAAGAGACATTGACCTGTAAATTTTGTCACAAGCATGTATTTCTGCTGATTGAAACTTTCTTAGGCAGCATCAATGACTTGTGAAGAGCGAATTTTATCAACTTAATCAAATATGCTAATTGGTTGAATGAACCTATCAGATCATTTCTTTTGGAATCACATAGATGAAACAAAGTACCTGTGGAAAAGGAAATTATACACTACTTAATAGGAGACAGGCTAAATTGGAGTCCTTTCCATGCCAGGAAGAAAGATTTATTATTAATACATGGTTCTCCTTAGAGTGAGCGAGCGAGCGTGCACACATGTGTGTGTGTGTATGTGTGTGTGGGTGTTGGCAATGCTATAGGTTTAACCTGCTCAGCAATGATGATTATCATTTTATTCATTAAGTCATTTACAGTAGTCAAATAAAAATATCTAATTAATAATTGATGATAATTCATTCAAGGCAGTAAAAGAAGAATAAAAAAAGTGCCTGTTTAATAGGGTTGTGGTGAAGATTAAATCCGTTGAAAATTTCATTACTGTTTCCTTTTCCCATTTAGTTAATAAGTATCAAATGCTTATCAGAGGTCAGGTTTGTGCTAGGCTTGGGGATAAAATGTTGACAAAACAGCTGTGGTTTATGTGCTCATTGAGTTTAATATCTTAGGGGGTTTCTAGACATTGATCACATATTGGGGGCACACATTAAATTGTAGCTGTGTTAAGTGCTATGAATGACAATTACATGGTGCTGTGTCAGTAAATGGAAACATCTTATCCCAGGATGCATAGTTGAGGCACTTGGTTCTGTGTTCAACCTTTTTTTTTTTTTTTAACCACCCATCAATTACCATTCATTCCATCTGTAGCCCAGGTGTATCTTCAAACTCTCAAACCTCACTTCCATATCATTTCCACACCACAGTTATCTCTTTAGTGGTCTCTTAACCAGTTTTCTTGCTTCTTATTTTACTCCTATTGTTCCAATCCATTTTCTACCCAACAGCCATATAATCTATTTTTTTAAGAAGGCAAGATTTTTATCTTGGTTTTCTTGGGACAGATCCAATTTTCATCTGTTATCTCAGATAATGATTAATGTTACTCTTTTCTTTCTATGAAGTGAGACAGTTTGTACATTATGTTTTAACTTCACCCTACATGATATTCATTAAAATTATTGAACCTTAATAAAACAATTGTTTTGAAAATGTTTTCCCTTCTGTTAAAAAAAATAAAAAAACAAACCTGAAACTAGAAACAACATATTGAATAAGCTTTAAGGCATTGAAAAACTGGCAGTTGAGGAGCATAATCACGGAGAAAAAGGAAACTGATGAAGTGAGTCCGAACATCACCCACAAATTCTCCCTGGCGATGTTTCAGTGTGCTGGTTCAGGGCGAGGTAATCCCAGCATAGGACAATAGTCCTCAAGCGTTGATCATCCCAGTTCAAAAAGGAATGGGCGTGGAGAGTAATAGAAAGAAGAGGGTGACGTAGTTGAAGGACTCCAGAAATCTACATAGACGGCTCCCTGGATGTTGGACTGAATCTTACCTAAACTGAGCATTTTCTAGGGGGATTTTCCATGATGCCAGACAGAAAACGCCTGCCAGGAAGCTGTGTGCTGAACCATTTCTCAGAATTCACACAGGTTTGAGAGAGATTTTCAATAGTTGGGTGGGAAGATCTCTCCCTGCGCCCAGAGCATCAGGAGTAAATCTGAAAGTGCTTCCAAGGAAAAAATGCTTTTGATCCAGTTTAACAGGATTTAAAGATAAGCCTTGAAGGGTTTAGGCTAATGCTCAGGCACGCTGAAAAATATCAACTTTTTGAGAAGGAATACAGCAAAATCTAGATAGGTGGTGCGGGCCAGGCTACTCATATTGTGTGACAAAAGTCTGGTATGAGGGATATTCCTGAAAAATCAGGGGGTCCACAGCTGGCCCCTGCCGGATTCCTTTTGTTTTGGCAAACTTTATAATTGCAGTTCTGTGAGTCTCTTCATGTGCGCTCACTGAAACATAATTCACGGGGGTAGTTATAAATTTGGCTATTTGTTAAACAAAATAGTTGGATGCAATGCATTTACTGATTGACAAATACTCCAACACAAACCTTGACAATTGATAAATACTGCCACTAACTGAAAAAAGCCATAAAACCAGGCAGAGTAAAATGTAATTAAAATTTGATTGTTTGACAAACCCAAAAGTTAGTCTTTAGGCAGTCTCCCAGACCTAAATATTTACTATGGGAAACTGGCCTTAGGAAATGAAAAAAGACCTCTGTGATCTGGCCCATGGTGGAAGGCTTTGTATCCTCCAGGTGATAAGGGAGTCACCTAGACTCTCCCTACTTCCCCCCCTTCCTTTTCCCTTTGTCCTACTTAAGTGGAAATCATACACAGAAAAACTCTCTAAATGGCAAAAAAATTACAAATTAGTTTTAGGTTTAGAATGAAGTTATTAATTCCTTTTAAAGACTAAATATTAGGTGTATAGGTAACTTAGGCTTTAGTATTTCCCTTTGATTGGGGGCTGTCACTTCTTAGGTATTGACCCTAGTTTGATCTTAGACATTGTGGCTGACAGTCTATCCTACACTCAGAGTAAACAAAATATTTACTTGTATTTGCACAAAATTGCTTTGTCCGCTTTAACATTGATCAGTAACCATGTGGATTAAAACATTGTTAAGAACATGTTTCGGATGCAAACTTTACTTCAAAATGGTATGGGTCATAAAACTTGAATGGAAGTCCCGGGACCCCAAGATGGTCTTGAAAAAATGTAATGTTTGTTAACGGCCTGCTCTACGCAGGTGTTGAGGTAATCCCACTGCTTGCTTGTCATGTATAAATAAAGACCTGCTGAAACTCGAGAAAGAGGACATATACCAAACTCCGTGCAAGTCTGGTGTCTCTTCCCCTCTCCCCTCACTCACTGAAACCGTTCCATCCATCGGGGACCTTGGCCTTCTGCCGGAGCTGAAATTCGGCAGATAGCTTGTAATATAACATTATACTGTCCAGCAGCCAATCGAAAATTAATGAATTCAGGGTGAAGTAGCAAAATGTGGCATGTAATTAAAAGGAAGATCACACCAAAGAAAATAGGCAAAGAGATAATAAAACGATGTAACAATTAGACGCTAAAAGAGCTATTATGAACATATCCAGGCTTTTAAGGAAATCTGAACATAGTAGCTAAAAACTGCAAATATGTAAAAAGAGCCAGGTGGAACTGCTAGAGCTGAAAAACATGAACGAAATTAAAAGAAAGAAAAGGGCTCAGCTTAGCAGCACATTCAAACTGCTGAATAAAAATGATCAGTAAACTTGAAGACATTGCAAAAGAAATCAGCCCAGCTAAAACAAAGAGAAAAAAAGCTGAAAAAAGGATGCTTAGAAACTGCATTCATAAGGAGCCTCAGGAACAGGACGACTAAATGCAGTTTTATGTCTGGATGGAGCCTGGAAGAGAAAAGGTTATGAATGGAAACTAAGGAAAGGTGAACAGTGTATGGACTTTATTTATTAAAACATGTATCCCTGTTGGTTCATTGCATGTGGCAAATCTATTCTAAGATGTTAACAGATGAGAAGTGCGTGACATCAGCAAGATGGCAGTATAGGAATTTCTAGCACCTGTCCCTCCCAGAAGCATCTATTTGAACAAGTCTCTGAGCCCCAAAATAGCATCATGAGAGCTAAGGTTTCCAGGTGAGGGTTACAGCACCTGGTTGAAGCACAGAAATTAGGAGCGCTGCATTAAGGAGGGAAGGAAAGGTACATTCATGCTTCCCTTGTGGTCTTTGGGAGGAGCTTGAAGTGAGTGTCCCAGCCTTGCCCTGCCCCAGCACCATGCTGATTAACTGACCACGTATGCATGCACATTGGACCCTCCACAAATAATTGAGATCAGTTGCACTGTGCTAAGAACAGAAGATAAAATAACAATGGCGAAGCAATCCCTGACTGTAAAGAGCTTGTGGTTAACACTATGGGCTTCTTGTCTAGTGCCCCTCAAATTACAGTTTAGTGCATTTGGAAAACAAAAGGAAGCAGCATTGCTCACTCCCCCCCATTTTTAAATTTCTTTTAATTAATTGGTATAAGATTGTGTATTTTATTATGTAAGGAAATTTACTGATCAGTGATCTCTGGGAACGTTCATTTAAATAAGTTGAGGAAGCAAATAAAATGTGTAGAGCAAAGTGAAGAAAAAAAAATGAATCCTTCTCTGATAGTTTGATATGAAATAGCATCTGGTAGATCATTCCGAGATGGGATCAAAACATATTTAAGATAGTGTGCTTGACAACATTAAAATGGTGCAGATGACTTGAAGGCATTGCATAGGGGAAAGTAATTATTAAGGAAATGCCATTTGGCTTTAAAAAATCAAAGCCAAAATTCATTCCTGGGTCAGCAACACTGTAGACGTAAAATAAGTTGCCTGAAATTTAATAAAAAAAGAGTTATTAAAATGAGGAAAATTATAAGCACTTGGAATATATGTATTCATTGACAGCCAAGCTACATCTTTTTAAAATTTTTTGAATCTTTAAAACATATGTCAGTTTCTCAGGGAGAGGTCCATGGCTTTATGCTTTGATCTGGCTTCTCTTCATACTACTGAAAATTGTTATTCAGTTAAGAATAATACTAATTGGTTGGCCAAATCCAATCAGTATTTTTACCACCAATTTGAATTACATTGATAGGAACTACAGGAAGGCAAAAATATTGTGTCTTCTGAGTTATTTCATTTTAGTGGGATTCCTTACTATAATCAGAATCTTAACAAACTGGAAATAAAATATATATATATATATACTCCTATTTTCATAAAGACATCTAGTGGAATGCATTTTTATTTTCCAATTGTGCAATAGTCCCGAGTTAGAATGCAGTAATTCTGTTAGATACTACATGGCTTTCACATTGTATATTCATTACAATCAGCTACCAAATCAAAGAGTCTCATTAGATAGCAGTCCTTCTTTTACTATAATTAATTTAACCTGTTTGGAAGTGCTTATTGAGAATTCATATAGGAAAATCATGACAGTTATATGGATTAGATAAACTTGCTCTACTACTTTAAGAACTGAAAATCGATTTTGGGTATCATATAGGATTAATTAAAAGAAAAATTTAATTCGATATGACCTCTAGTTTTACATCATTGAACAATGAATAACAGTACTAATTTACTATGTGTATCATGTATAAAAAGAATATATTTGTAATAGCTGTAGACCAAATTGGTTAAATATAAACAAATCAAACTCAACATTGAACAATTTAGCAAATGTCTATTTTATTATTGTAGATATTGACCTTTAGAAATTGAAAGAATGCATTTTGAGGAAGAATCAGTCACCAAATTTTATTTTCAGAAGAGTAAAATCTTCTGGACACCATCTGGTAGACCGATGGTATCCAGAATGAAACAATGCTGTGGTAATGAAATGGGAAAGGAGAGAATGGAATTGTAGACTAGAGTCTATCACCATTATAACAATTCAAGAGTTGAAAGTTTTATAGATTCAGTTTAAAGAACCAGCTGCGACAGGCTAACTTAAATATGCTTCTAAAAATACATTTCTACTTCCACCTCAGACCTACAGAATCAATGTACATAGACAAGGTTCTCCAAACCTTTTGAGGTTTAATGGTTTCATGGTGCTACTATTAAAAACAATACAAGTCACTTCTTTCACATCATGAGTTATTTTTTTAATTTTCAATGGCATATATATGTTTTTTTCTCTGAATATGCATGGAGTTTGGGCAGCATTTTGATAGTCAAGTGCTTTCTTTTAGAAAGAAAAATATTGCATAAAAAGCATTGTTAAAAACAGTAGGCATGGTAGAGAATATTAATAATAACAAAAAATGGATTGGGGCATGGAAAACTCATTTTTGCTTAAAAATAATTTTAAAAAGGAAAACATGGTGTTATCTTTACAAATAAATTCACTACACAAATGAAGAGAGTCTTGAACTGTAATCCAAATTCTCAGTAACTTGATGTATATTTAATGAAGTTTGACTAATAGCAGTTCAATATTCATGAGAAATACATTGCATCAGAGAATTAGAATATATTTGGCACTTTTGTCTATATAAATTTTGTTTACATTCTCACTGTGATGAGACCTACAGCGAGAAAAAATACTAATTTGTTTTTGTTGATCCTGGAAGTTAAGGTCTAGAACAATCTAAAAAATTAATAATACAAAAAGCAACAAAGGTCCATGGTGGTACGTAACATTGCTAATAGAACTTGTCAAGTTAGTCAACAAAAGGTCTATGAAAAACTTTACATAGAAAGTCAAATGATGAACTCAACGTGAAGCTTAACGTGGTATTTGACATTCTAAAGCAATCGACAAATGTGTTATGAGGCGCTGATTTGGTTTTTAATTGGATGAGAGGAAAATGAATTATTATTCATGGAAGTCATTAAAGCAAACTTCACACATACATTTGTCAACCAGAATTTATTGTGAGATTTTCTTTATGGGACAAAAACCTGACATATAAGAATGAGAATTTTTGCCATAAATTGGCAAATTTCCCAGGTTAAAAAAAAGATAATCTTTTTTTTCCCCAAAAAAACTATGTGTGTCAAGCCCCACAAAGAGTGTACTACTCTTAGACTTCATAATCAGTAAGAATCAGGGTGATTTGAATTTCAGTAACAATTCTGTTTGGGGGACATTTTCTAAGATAGAAACAAGATTTTTAAATTTCCTGTGCCTCAGTTTCTCTAGTTACAAAGAGAATACACTTCTATGTTAGCCATCATTCTTACATGAGAGTTGTGGGGATTAGCAGAGAAGGGATTGATGTGTCCTTCAAGTATGGGATATTAGATAGCAGTAGTCGATAATGTAGAAATGATGTTTTATGTTTAGTAAACAAGATCATTTCACTGTGTTTCTTGCACAGCATGTATAACTTGGGAATAAAGTCAGATAAAAAATAATAGTGTTAAAAAGGAAGATATTAAACATCTAAATGATTATCTGTGTATAAACTTAACTAGAATGTGTATGTATTAAATTACTTTAAATAAAAATTCTCTTAGGTCAAAAGGAAAATAATTTTTGTGACTGGGTGAAAAATACCTTCTATACTGCATGTCAGTCCAAAAATCCATCTATTGTTCTTTTTCCTTTTTGGTATTAAATTATGTATGTATTCATGTTGCTCAAAGACATAGTGCTATTACTCTGCTTTAGCTATACTTTAACACAATATATATAAGGGCATCTTGCTGTGGTTCCTCAGGACATTTCAAAAAGAATTATGAAAGATGGTACATCTGCCTGCTGGATATTCACATATGCTGACAATAAGAATTGGTCCACTTAAAATTTTAAGGAGCTAGAGCAATCTCCAATGAAATGTAAAATCAATAGCTTGTGCATTTTTTTTAATAGACCATACTAGCTAAGCCAATATTAGAGATGAAAGTTAGAGATCAAAATAGACACAGAATATGGTGATTTCTTTTTTGGTGTTAGGTATCCTTTCCTAAGTGGAAGAGATGAGTTCTGGCCAAGTTTTTTTGTAAAATGAATTTATGTTAAGTGAATTTTCCTTCCCAATGGACTTCCAAGAGCAAATTAAAAATTTATTCTGCTGGTTATAAAACTAACATATATATAATATATAATATATATAAAATCCCCTCAGGAATTCAGTAGATTATTGAAAGTTGTACTTAGATGGAAAATTATTAATTTTTGATAATGAATCAGTGACTGTATTGTGCATGCACACTCTGATTTTCAAGGCAGTAAAGAAAGGTAATCTGAATTTTAATATCTGCTTTTATAATAATATTTACCCTTGAATCAAGCTTACAATTATACATACTGTGCAAGACAATACTAATGCACTAAACTCAGAATACATCAGGAAAAGGAAAATACTTACATTAAATGCAATAATGACACCATTCTGTCTTATGGACTACTCCGTCCCATATAGGATGGCTTGTCCATTAGCTTCCAATGGTAAAAATCTAAGGATATTGCATAAACAGTATCCCAGTATTCTGGACAAGTAACAGTTTCAACACTCAAAATTGCACGAAGGTCTGGCTTGGACCCTGGTCATCTTAACCACCTTAATATTACAACACTAACAATTCTTTCTGCACTGTTCCTGTCACTTGAACTTACTGGCGTAGTTTGTCTCCTGAGATCATCTGTGAATCTTTATAGTTAATTCAGAAGGGTAACAACTGAAGTATTTAAAGTGAAATACTAAAACTCTTCCTCCTTGCAAAGCAAAAGAAGTTTAAGAAATACGTTGCGGGGATGGAGGGTGTCCCGGTGGCTCAAGGGGTTGAGGCGCAGCACTGTGAAGCATCCGCAGCCACTGCAGCAGTGAGTTCAATCCCCGGCCAGGGAGGGGACCCACATGGTGCAGCAGACCTCTCCTGTCTCCCCAGCTGCTCCCCTCAGCAGTGTATTTCAGTCGATCTGCCTGCTCTGCTCCCCACTCTGTCTCTGGTGAATCACCCCCCCCCCAACACACACACACACACACACACACACACCTCTCCTATGCCCCTGTTCTTGGATGCATAAATAAATAAATCTTAAAAAAGAAAGAAATAGGTTGGGGTGGGGTAGTGGTTGCCTGGCAACTATCTGTTACCATTAAGGGTAATAGTGGATACTGCTTGTGTTGACTGCTTTTCTCCCAAAGTAAAGACTTGTTAATTGACTTTCCTTGATATCACCATTAGGACATATTAGCAAAATGATGGTTTTGAACTTGACAAAAGATTGCCATGATGCTGAGGCTAGCAAAATACTGAATGTGAGCTAGCTTCAGCAGGTCGGTCTGGTGTGGAACCGCATGTGGGTTTATTAGTTAATGCGGCTTTCAGGCCAGTTAGCAAAGTAAGATATTATCCAAGGTGTTAATGTATTAGTTTAACTCATGTAGATGACATTTCAGCGACTTCAGCTGAGCGTGGGCCTCTGAGTAATTTACTGCAGCCTTCAGGGGGGCACTTTGCAAGGTGGAATTTAAATTTCTTGAAGTTTGGGATATGGTTTCATGAGTCCTCATTGACTACAAGTGCATCTGTATAGAATTTGTGTTTCTAACTAATTTAATATTTATCAACGTAAATTATGAGCATAATAGAAAATGTCAAAAAGCACTAAAGTGCCCACAATAGAAAAGATAAATTCCATGTACCACCCCTCTGAAGCAACCATTTTCTTTTCTCTGCTGATTTTTCTATTTCATCCACTCTTCTGAATGTTATAGGACAGGGAGAGGGGCACCCCAGAACCCGCAAACCTGCCCACTCTAAATAAGTTCTGCCATCCGCCACATCACCATAAAACATATAAGACCTTTAATGGAAATGAACATTAATACTACTAGGGAACAATACAGAAAAGACAAAAAATATAGTTACTAAATCAGGCACTCAAACTTACTCATCCCCTTCTGGGTAAAAGGCCAGCCAAACAGGATTGGCCTAAAGCAAGGCCCAAAAGCCTGCCACAAGCCTAAAGTGTGTTTTGGTGGAGACCCATCTAAAAGGGTCAGAAAGAGTCAGACAAATCTGGGAGGAAAAGAGCAAAATCAAAATCAAGATGAAAGCTGCCATTGTTAACCTCCCCACGGGTCTCTCACCCGCATCTGTTCCAACCAGTCCAGGACCAAGAAGCAAGCGCAGCTTCTTCACATGTCCCTCTGCTCCAGGTGCCTCCTCCAGGCCTCCTCACTGCTCTCCAACCTGCTTCCTTACTTCTCCAGTCTCCTCTCCAGCATCTTCTTATCTCTGCTCAGCTCCACCCACTTAGGGTGGAACCAGGATTTTGGAACTTCCCCTTTTCCTGGGGACCACCCTGTTACATGAATATTTTAATTGTTCATATTTTTCTCATTTTGTAATAGTAGATGAGGATTTGTGTTCTCCTGCTTCATCTTCCACTTTCCAAATACAATTTGATTTTAGCTATGACTAAATATTTGCTAGGAATAGTTAAATGCTATTCATAAGTGTGCCACATAAATTGCTATTATTACATCTACATTTTTGTACATCTTTTGTTATGTCCCAGCATTACCTGCCCATGTTTTTATTGGCTTACTTCGGTCACTTTAACTTAAATATTGTTAAGGCTGCCAGATCTGTAAAAGGTTAGCATGTATTTTAAGACAGTTATCTTGTTTTTATAGCAGTCCTATTGATTTACAATACACGTTTCAGAAGAACAGCTTCATTTCTTGCTTTTGAATGCTATTCTTCCAAACCTGCAAACAAATGACCTAATTTTTCAGGTTTTTTTTTCCTTTCAAGGACTTTTCTACCTTGTTCTCGTTCATGTCAGGACCTAAGAGGGATCAGAGCTTCCACGAGTTCCCTTCTTTTCTCTCCTGTTCTGATACTCTGCTTCTGTTTGTTTTTCTTCCCATTCACTACTCATTTTCTTAGATTGTGCCCTCATTTGGGGGAGCCTGTTTGTGGTTAGCAGAATTCTTTGATGACCTCCAAAATTTCTGACTCCTTGTCCCAGTGACCTTGCCCTTTTCAGTCACCTTGTTTCAGTCCTTCAAGCCAATACTCATCTAGGTACTGCCATGAAGGGAGTGTCCTGTTGTGATTACGGCCCCCAATCAGTTGCCCGTATGATCAGCTGTTGTTCAAGCATCTCCTGCTCCTTTCTGGGGTGCTCTAGACCTGAAACATCCCCTAGAAGGGAATCCAGGTGCCAGAGCTGTCTTTTGACCCAGATTCTTCTTCCTTATTAATAAAAACTTTCCTCTGTTCCATGGATGTAGTGAACGCCCTTGTATTTGCTAAAGCGTGTATTTCATAGGACACTGTGTGGTGCCACCAAGCTTGTAGGAGCCCCAGGGAGGGCGTTGGGTCTTCCTCTGCAGCCAGCCTGTGGCTCAGTGTCAGGAGGGTCTCACTAAGCAGGGAACAGCGAGCACTACCGAGTCTGACCTTGCCGAGTCTCCACTTGCATGTGCGAGGAGAGCCTTAGTCCAGAGCGCCCTGTGCTGTAAGTCCTCTGGCAGCTCTGAGCCTGTAGAGGTGCAGGGCCCCGAGGTCTGACTTCCAGTGGTGCCATTGCTGGGGTCTTTGCCTTTATGTTGGAAATTCTCATCTGGAATTGGTCACTCTCTGTGACTTCTTGTTGTGGATTTGCAGATTATCTGGGTAGGTAAGAGTTAATCACAAGAGCCCTTTAAAATCAGTTTTCCTCAGCTGGTTGTAGCAGAGGAAGTGAGGGATAAACATAAGGCTTTTTCAAATCACTGTCGATGGCTTGAATGAAGATGGAGGGCGTCACGTCCAAGGAATGTGGGCAGCCTTGGGACCAGTCACTGTTGAAATGAGCAAGAAAAGGGGGGGCAGCAGACCTCCAACTCAGGATACTGATTTTTTATACCAACCTCAATGACCTTGTGTTAGGGGAGGTACCATATTCCCATTAGCAATTTTTTTTAAAATTTATATAGGTGGGGTTGTGTCCAGAGGTATGGGTGAGTGGGGTGAGCGGATTCACCAGAGACGGAGTGGAGAACAGAACAGACAGATATACTGAAACACACTGCTGAGGGGAACAGCGGGGAGACAGGAGAGGTCTGCTGCGCCATGTGGGTCCCCTCCCTGGCCTGGGATCGAACTCGCACTGCAATGGCTACAAAGGCCCCACAGTGTGGCGCTTGACCCCTTGCATCACCAGGGAGGCCCTCCCCATCAGCAGTTATGATGGAGGGGCTGAGCGGCCAGATGAAGCTATATAACAAGGAAGGCAGGTGGGCTAATGATGTGACTCGTGGAGAGGGCCTTGAACTTGCACCAGAGATGTGTGGAACTTGGAGAGACACGTGGAAGAGAGACATGTAGAGACACTTAGCAGAGACACGCAGGGAGGCCGACAATGGCAGTTTGTATCTTGATGTGTATTTTTGTGCCTCTCCTTTTGTCCCAGCCTTGCCTGCCTCCTTCTGCCCCTTTCTGAGGTTCCTTACCAGAAGGTGCCATAGACCTATGCCAGGCTTTTGGGCCTCAGTGGTCCTGCTTTGGGCCAACCCTGTTTGGCTGGGCACGTGTCCATGAAGGGATAGGTCCTTTGGGGTGTTTTTATTGGAAATAGTCTTTCTTTTTACTCTCTATACACACCAATTCTATGAAAGTTGTATGCACCAAGAGGCTCCTTTCTTTTTGTACACACCGATTGCAGGACTTCTTTAGCCATGCAAGTTTTGGGGTGCCTGGGCACCTCTCAGTCATGTGCTAACACTTGCAAGCAATTTCCCCACCAGAATTTCCAGAATAGGGTCTAGGGTAGGTGAAACCTTGTTTTCAGTCTCGTGAGTTCCTCACCGGAGATGCCAGTTTCCCCCATCATACCCCAGCACAGATTTCTCAGCTGTAGAAATTTGACATAATAAAAAGAAGTTGTGTTAAGTTTCTAATATGTCTGCAACAATATGAAACTGACAAAGCATCCTTCTCCAGGATGACACCATGTTAAATTATTAATATTCGTCAATGTATTTGAAACTTGATGATGAGAATGCAGCTAATATTCACATTTTAAAATGAGTATCTTAGGTATAGGTGAGGTGAGTAGTTTTCTTCACCTAGAATATTCTGATGATTTCTTCATTGTATTGATTCAAACAAAGATTAGATGTTGTCAGTTGTATAAAAAGTTAAATCTAGGAAAAAAAATCTACCACCAGTGTATTGACACTGTGCTGTGGTTTCGTAAAATGGAAGTGTCCTAGATACCATTATATTTGCTGTGGGAACATACAGATGAACAAGAAAGGGTATGTGCTTGAGAGACTGAGCTCTCTCCTTTTTGGTGTTTGAATCATTCACCAACACTTTCCAGGGATAAAAGTGTGGTATACACACAACCTTCTTGCAAGTAGTTGAACACAAAAGAAACTAACTTCCTGTTTTGAATTTACAGTGCTATGTGATCAATTCAGTAATTTCCCCCTTAGTCAATGATAATAGTAGTGAAATTCAGTGTTGTCATGTTACGCTTTTTGTTTGTTTGTTTTTGAAAAGAATGAAAAACATGTTAGTCCCCTGAAGAAGCTGATCTCAGATACCTTCAACAAGTCTATTGAAAATAAACACATTTATAGGGGTTAAAAGTTGGAAATGGTATTTTATAAACAAATGTGTGAATGTCCTCAGTCTCGAGTTACTCTAAATGGAAGCATTGAGAACATCTTTATATTTTCCACAATTGTGGATCCGCTCCGTGAATGGTAATGTGTGTTTTAAAGTATGAGTGTACTTGATTATGTAGTCCTTGATCTATAATGAAACAGAAGGCTAATGCTTAGGCTGATTCTGCCCTAAGTAAAATCCATCTGTTGATTACTCAGGAAGCATGCAGTTCAGCTTTGTTTGACTAGGACAAGATCGATCCTGGGGGCTATTTTCTATCCAATAATAGAAAGGTACATGACATGTCATAGAAAGACTTGTGTATTTGATGAGAGTTCCAACAAACACCAAGTCTATACTGCCTCTCAAATTTTGGGACACTTATAACACTAGTCTGTGACCATGTGTATGGAGATCTTGAAGTCACTTTCAGAACAGCAACTGATCATTGATTTCATGTAAAAGGAATTTAAATTAAAGGAAATTTTATATCAGATGTTTGCTTAAAGCTCTGCAAATTATTTCTTTGGATCATTGTGAAAGGGTAGAGTGTAGCTTTGAAAACGAGACTGTTGAATTCATGTTGGATTTGATATTTTCAAAAGAACACTTTTATTAGCCATGATAAGCTTTTGAGTATTTCCAAATACCTTTCACCAAAGGTGTATTTTTTTCTGAATGCAGATATTTCTGTATAAAATCTAGTAATTTTTGAGACTAAGATCAAACAGGGACTCTTTAATGAAACCTTCCCAAACTCCTACTTCTCCTTTTGCACCCTAAAAGCAATTTGCTTAAACTTCCAGTAGGAAAAGTATTTCCTTACACCTTGCTTTGATTTTATGGTGTATGTTTCCCTCTATTCTACAAGATTACACTTCTTTGAAAGCAGAATTTATGTATTAACCACATCCAGAACCCTTGTACAAAGCTCACATAGTAGAGATTCCCCAGATATTCTGTTGAATCGAATGGTGCATAAGTAACTATGTCTTTGTTGAACAATGAATTAACAATTAAAGGGTCCTCTTGACTGAGGACCCTTTACTTCCTTAAAACATCCCAGGATAGAAAATGGAGTTCCTTTAGTGTGTTGAAAACAATCACAGCTAAAGAACTCATGTGAATAATAAGGACCCTAGACACTTAACTCCAATAATAACAAGCAGACAAATGGAAGAAGATGGGCAGAAGGTTTCAAATGCCTAGCTTGTATGTCTCTTTGAATTATTGTCTTAAATTGGTATTTTATGTATTGGGTTGTCAGAAAAGTCATGACGCATTTTTGTTTGAAAAACATAGAAAAAAAATAAGTCATGACTTTCCCAACAACCCAGTATTATTTACTAGAATGTTAGTCATGTTCAATAGCATAATATATAAAAATGCTATGAGAAATTCAGAAGTTCCATACAAATTAAATCTATTATTATGATATCACCTGACCCAGAACTAGCTTTGTAAGTGTCTCTCTGACATCTAAACTATCAATCCCAAGAGAGATGATTTACTTTGGAGTATTCTGCTCATTAAACTCTGTGCTGTTTCAGCTTCCTAAAGAGGTAATTAAATATCTCCTCAAGGGAGAGCCTCCCTGGTGGCACAAGGGATTGAGGGCCACATTGTGGAGTTTCTGTAGCCACTGTGGTGCGTGTTCAATCCCTGGCCAGGGAGGTGACCCACATGTTGCAGCAGACCTCTCCTTGTCTCCCCACTGTTCCCCTCAGCAGGGTACTTCAGTAGATATGCCTGTTCTGCCCCCCACCCCAGGATCTGGTGAATCCTCTCACCTCCCTACCCCCAACCTCTGGCCTGTACTCCAGCTCTTGTATGCATAAATGAAATATTTTAAAATATCTCCTCAAGGGAAAGAAAGACTGTGCAGAAATACCTTTTTGAAGTAATGGCAAACACAACAACTGATGTGGTAGTTTAGAATTTGTGTTCTTGTAACAAAGTTTTCAGAATAGTGTTTATTAGCAATTCTCTCTAAAGAGAAAGTACCCTCTAGCCCAGTTTCCAGCGATGTGGCTTATAACTGTATGATATATGATTTGCACCATAAAATAAAACAAATCACTTTTGGAAACAAACAAAAAATCGGTAGCTCTTTTTTTAATATTGCAGGTAAAATTAAATATGAGGTGGAAACCATTTAAGGATTTACAAGAGGTATATTTAAAAGCATTTCATACCTATGCACTATTGCTTATGCATATTTACAGAGCAAAAAAAGATTAATTTAGTCCTGTGAACAAAAATACATTTAAAGTAGCTTATTATTAGTAGTAACTGTATTTCAGACAAAACCAGTGAACAGACAAAACAAAATTATAAACGAATGGATTTCGACAATAGAAGTGAGTTGGCCCTTGGGAAAGAGGTGGGGATTGGGAGCAAGATGATGGGTATCGAATGATTGGTCATGGGTGGAAAATAATAAATGAGCCATTAAGCCATGTAAAGTCACAGAGGAAGTTTGAATTCATATTACTAAGTGAAAGAAGTCAATCTGAAGAGGATATCACATACTGTATGATTCCAACTATATGACATTCTAGAAAAGCCAAAACTATTCTGTAATAAAGAACAGTTGTTGCTTGGGGCTAGTAGGGAGGGATGAAGAGTTAGAACACAGGGGTTTTGGGGGACGGTGCACATGTTCTGTTGACATCATAATGATGTATCCCTATCATTACACATAGGCCATAGCCACCGCATGGACCACACCAAGAGTCAGCACAAATATAAACTGTGGACTTTGGGTGATTATGATGTGTCAGTGTAGATGAACCATGAACGAGAAAAAAGTAATTTAAGAAACAGTCATTTTTGATCTAAGATAAGAAATAGTTCAATGCTTGTTTGGTTTGTAAGGAAGAGAAATCCACAAGTGAAGTCATGAAACCCAAGAGAATCTGCTGTTCATACCTGGGCTGCACTCTGTTCCTGCAGTTGTGACCTAAAGCCATTAAAACTGCATCATTACGAAATGACATTATGACTAGTGTCTCCACAAAAGGAGAACATGGAGCTCTGAACGGCCATTGGCAATGCTGAACAGAGTACAGAAGACTGGTGCTCGTGTTCCCAATCGTCCATTTCTCGTTTGGCAGAACTTTGTGTCAAGTTCTAGAGATACCACTAATGCTTCCTTAAATTTAGCACATGTTTATTTCCAAAGAAAATATATGTAATGTCTTTTGTCAAGCAATGAGAATTAAACAAATGGAACCTCACATTCCAGATTGCCCTGGAAAGTCTGAACATTTCAATCTCTCCACTATTAGATATGCCCTAATTTTTATTTAGTGTAGATAACTGACGTAACTCATCGTTTCCTTTGTTCATCTTTTAACTGATAAGAAATGCAGAGTGGTGAAATCAGAGCCTAATTATAGTATTTAATTATTTCACATGACTGATAATTTCAAAGTCATTGCTTCCACATAATTGATTTTGTTCTACCTTTACTTTTGATCCTCCTTTTTTTGTGTGTTATCTTTCAATGCCACAAATCCTTTCTTAAAATAGAGTAGGTCATCATCATAAATAATTTCCAGACCTTTTTGTATATATTTCTGAAACCTTTCATTCTTGCCTTAGCCTATTTAATGGGGACTATGTACATTGATAGAATTCATGTTTTGTTTTTTAAATTTTCATCCTAGAATTTGCGTTCTCACACTTCAATGCATGACTGCTGAGGGAACTGTAGAAAAGAAAAAAGCTATAATTTCACAATATTAAAGTTCTTCTATTTGATGATTTGTTATAAGCAAAGAAGTATTTGCAAAAGTTACTTGGACCGCTCAGATGGGGGTGAACTTATAAAGAGATGGGCAATGGTGGGATATAAAGGTTATCAGGTGACATCTTGTACAAAAAGATTTCTTATTTCTAGTTTAAATTAACAAACATCCCTTTTTAAACTCTAAGTGCCCCATGAGATGGATCAAATCTGTAGCCTAGATGTTTCTTCTGAATGTATTGGACAACTCTCAAGGGCCTGTTTAGAATCTTGATGTAGATATAGCCAAAGCTCATTGTACTTTACACACTAGTCTGAGTGATCAACATTTCTCTCACGTGGCAACACAATAGCCTCCTAAATATTCTGCCCACTAGTTTCTTTCCATACAGCAGCAGTGTTAGTGTGCATAATGAGGGGTACCCAAGGACCCCCAAATCTGCCTACTATAAATGAGTTCTTCCATCTGCCCATAAAGACAAGGCCTACTTAATGTGTAAGACGTTCACTAGAAAATGACTTTAAATCAATTAGTGTGGAATAAAGAAAAGACTAGGGAAAGAGCATAGTTAAAATAGTTTCCACCTGAAGCACCCAAAGTTAACTGACCCTGTATGGGCAAATGCCCAGCCAAACATGTTTGACCCAAAGCAGGGCTGCTGAGGCCAAAAACTTGCCACAAGTCTAAGGTACCTTCTGGTGGGTATGGAGGACACATAGGAAAGAGGTGAAGGTACCAGGCAAGCCTGGAAGGAAAGGAGCAGAAGCAAAGTATTAATCAAGATAAAGGTTGCATTGTCAACCTCCCAGGTCTTTCCTCCCAGAGACTCCTCCCAGTCTCTCATCCACATCTCTGTCACGTTCAAATGTCTCTTTCCCTGTCCCCTGGTATAAGACCAAGGTCAAGAAGCAAGGTGGACTTCTTCACATGTCTCTACTCCATGTGCCCCCTTCAGGTCATCGTTCATCAATGTCCTCTATTGGTCCTTTCTAACTTCCTCTTGCTGCTGCTCAGCTCCGCCCTTCCGTGGGTGGGGCAGGGGACCTGGAACCTCCCCTTTCTATGGGGATTGCTCTGTTACAGCAGGATTGATCTTTTCAAATTGCAAATCGAATTGTATCCAATTATCATCCACAGCCTTCTATGAGGAAGTCATTTCATACCATTCTTTGGCTAAAAGAAAAAAACATCAATCCCTTGAATGTGGCCAACAAATACCTGAACCCTCTGTCTTCTTGTTTCTCTGGCTTCATTTTCTTCTCTGTCCCCCATAATTTTGTTCTAGTCATGCTAACCTTTTCTCACTCCCTTTTATCTGGAACACTCTTCCCCTCCATCTTCATTTTCTTTCTTATGATATCCTGTTAAATCATCACATTCTCAGAAGTTTGCCTTCCTTGAGGTCCAAGACTTGGTCAAATCTACTCATGACTTAGTTGCATTTGCAATTTTTTTTATTAACATCTGTCTCTCTCCACTACATTTGAAGTCCTGAAGGTGGGAACTCTATTTTGCCTCTGTGCTGTATCTCCATTGTAGGCATTCTATAAAATATCTGTTGGGTGAATTAATGAAAGCTGTTATAAAGGTGTCAACCATTTCTTTTGTAAATGCTTCCTTTCAAATACCTAGGTCCAAAAATTAGAGGTTGAGATAAAGGAGAAGAATGTGCTTAAAAGTATGACTTGGATCTGGAGACTTGGGTGAAACCTTGTGGTCTGCAAGAAGAGGCTTTTTATCACTTCAGGACATACTGATAGGTGCTAAGCAATTTAAAGGTAGAGAAATCCACAAGCACACCCCAAGTTTTTAAAACTCCAGGGAAGTGCTGTTACTCTATTGAAGCTTGAGGTCTAATTGTGCCCTGCAATAGTCATGTAGAATAATTTGCAGTGGCTTTCTGTACAAGTTACTGGTCTGCACTGACAGTAGGTATGGAGGAACTATTTGCTTCTGTCTTTAAGATGTAATTTTTGAAATGAGAAATGTAGAAACAAAGTGTTTCATGAATGCAAATAGACTCTGACTGATGCTCTAAGACAGCAAAGCTCTAATTCTCCTTGAAGAGGAATTACCATTTTCTACACAGAATTTCAATGCATGGGGATTAAAGTATGCTATGTCGTTGTTAAAGGAATCTTCTCAGGAAACCATCAATTAAAGATGAAATTGAATAAAGCCAAACCCCTGACTTAGCGGGATGCTCCACTTGAGAGTAGTCAAAGTAAGAATAAATTTTCATGAAATTTCATTTGATTCACTTACATTCACTTCAAAAGAAATATTTATTACATAGGCTATAGTTTTTGAACATTAAGAAATTGGTAATTTTTATTTTTTCCCTCTGACTCTAAATAAACTTAAATAACTATTAAGTAAAAATAATAAATAAGAAATAAGAAAATATTAAGTAAACTTAAATAACTATTAGAATTTTAATGTTTCCTTTATCTTTGTTTTTTTAATTGAGGTAATATTAGTTTGTACTGTTACATAGGCTTGAAGTATACAGTTTCTCACTCAACAGTTATTACTACACACCCACTATTATATGTTCAATGACCACTCATCACTGACCTGTCAAACCCCCATATCCATTTTATCTCACTCCTTTCCTCTAGTAAGTTGCATTTTGTTGTCAGGGTATAAGAGTTTGTTTTTGGTTTGTTTGCTTTGTTTTTCTATATTCCACATATGAGTAAAGTCATCCAATATTTGTCTTTCTCCTGATTTAATTTAGCATAATCTCCTCCATTTCCATTCATAATGTCATAAATGATGAATTCATCTCTTTTTATAGTTGAGTAGTATTCCATTGTGTATATACACCACATCTTCATTATTCAGTCATCTGTGGATTCATATTCTTCAGATAGATACCTAGAACTGGGGTCACTGGAAATTTTGATGGTTCCATTTTTAGCTTTTGAAGTACCTCAATATGTTTATTTTCCATAGTGACTACAACATTATACATTCCCACCATAGGCTTTAACAGAATATTAAGATTATCATTAACATAATATTAAGATTATCCTTTTGAATAATAGAATCTTTCAAAAATATATTCCTTTAGAGGTGGTTTTACTTTCTTTTACAAATTCTGCTTCAACCTATAATTATTCCTCAGGTGGCAATCATCATTAACTAAGGGAAATGGCACCGTAATGTCATTAAGTGGGAATTATGAAGAACTGATGATCTTAGAATGGAAAAGCAAATGTGTGCACTGATATTAATTAAATTATATTGTCTTTTCCTGGAGCTAGTAGCATTTATTCTCTTAATTAGAAAAATGTGACTGAAACCGTTCACGCAATAGGGCACTTCTTAAAGACCATGGGTTGTTTTGAAAGTTGATTATATTGATAAAGAAGTTGTTAACACATTTGTAACTGACTTTGTAGAAATCTTTCGAGGAGCAGAAGATTCTAATTAAAATGAGGATATTAAGTTGAGGTATAATTATGAAAATTGCTCTTATTAAAACATTATTATACTTAATATTGCACCTTTGTAAAGCATGGCTTAAAATGTTGAAGTGGAAATAATTGCTTTTTATCATTTGAAATATTTTTATTTTTCATTTATTCCTTTACACTGAAATAAATACAGCAATTAGATGACACTTGAAGGTATAACATGATAAAAATAGTTTCTGTTTTTAAATTTGATATTGAAACTTACATGGTTTTTAGTCTTTTAAATAGTATTTGTCCTTCTAGTCCTTATTTGTATAGATGTCTAAGTAGAAAATAGTAGAGAATTATTATGTCCCAGTATGATTTATGAGGCATGGCTGGTAATGAACACTTAATTGTATGATATCTGATGACTGAAAGATAGGAGAACCACAGCCAAAATTTTTTCATATATAATTTGGAGATCACTGGAGTTTAGAATGTGTTGAGTAATTCTATTCAAACTTCCACTCTTATGTTGTTTAATTTTGCCTTCATTCTGGTACCAAATATGGGATAATTGTGGTGCTGATTCGATATGCTTCATATAACCAGAATATATAGAAGAAATGTATAAGAGAAGGCCCTGAATACCTTTGTTCGGGATAATAGGCCTGCATTTACCTAAATGGAGCTAAAAATAGGCATAGTCATAACCATTTTCTTTTAACTGTAGTTTATAGATATAATGCTTTTCCCACAGTGTCTTTATAACATACTTAACAAATTCATTGCAGGCCCATGGGAAAGATTTGCAATTAAATGTCTTCTCACCCAAAATTTGATTAATAATTTCTTACTTGTTGCCCCCACTTTTTGATTCATACAATATTTCATTTCCTTAGCAAAGGCAATCAGTCTTTCCTCACATTATCAGAATCATAATACCTATTCCAAGATTAATAAAATCAAGGTGTGCTGTAGGTTCTCACCCCCCACACATGCTAAGTATCAATGACTCATATTTAAATAGCATTTCCTCCTCCTAACACTGGCTGTTGCCAGAATCTCTTTTTCTGCAGTGGTCCAGGAAGCGACTGCTAACAATATATGATGGGTTTCATGAAATGATACTTCTTTGCCACTCCACTGTGGATCTATAGCAGTTCTTCCAAATCTCTCTTATTTCACTAAGCATAATACTCGCCAGGTCCAATGCAAATGGCAAGATTTCATCTAAAACAATAAAGAAAATATGGTGTGTGTATGTACATATATATTATATATAGGCACATATATAAGGTATATATAAGATATATATTATGTATGATATATTAGGAATATATGTATGTATATACACATACCATATACACACAATAGAATGGTATTCATGTTAAGATGGAATTCTGTCCATTTTTTAAATGCCACAAGATACAGTGGGGGGTGCTTCTGAAACAGGGACCTTAGTGTTATTTTTCTCACTGAAAAGTGGAGTTCCGAGCTCAGTTTTGGATATTAAATTATTCTTAGTCTCTAGCTTATGTAGCTCTTCAAGGTGTGATTCACACCATGCCATCCAGGTCTATTATGGAAGGGAAAGCTGAGATTGTGCTTTTATTTATTGTTATTATTTTGTTCTGTTTTAATTAAAGTTTAAAAAATATGAGCAGAGGACAATAATGTTGCTGAGTGTATCAAAAACAATTCTACTAAAGGTCCTAACAGTCAGGAATGAAACATGATCGGGTCTTGCCTGTGAGGGGTATTGCTAATCCACTATGGGGCACAGTAGTCCATGAGCAAATGCCGATTGTCCACATCAGAGTGGTGGCTGCTTTGGTCAGAGGTAGTACAGACCTTTCCATGATTTTTCAGTTTCCATGTTAGGCAAATGCTGAAACCGCAGCCTTTGAAGTGCATGTATTGCTAGTGCCCTAACTATTTCGGCTCTTAATAGCTAATTATACAATCCGTGTATTACTAGAGATAGGAATCCTTTTCACTTCTGCAAGTGTCTTTGCAGCTGCCTATACATTCAGATTAAAGCTCAGCACAGCTGCCAGCGAGGCCTTCTCATGATTCTCTGGGTGGGCAAATTCCATTCCAATTGCTGCCTGAAAGTTTCTCCCGCCACTCCTCAAGTCTGTTACTTCATGGTCTCTTGCTTTCTGTATAACTTCCTGAGCGAAGGGGAAAATTGCCATTTTTTTATATTTCTTGATCACTTAAATGCAACACAGCCTTTTTAAAATTTTATCTCCTCTCAGAAAATGTTTTAAAATACATAACTCCTTTCCCTTGGAATCCCTCCCTAAGTGTACACTTAGCTCTTTGTAAGGCTTCACCCATAGACACTGTGACACTTTTTCTTGCTCAATCTCCTTTCATTGAGGGAAAAACTCCCTTTTGATCTGTGATACACTAATAGTATAAAAATTAGGGCTTTTTCTTACCTCATGCACCCCAGATGTCATTGAGGGTTACCAAAGCATTGGGTGCTTGATAAATTGCCGTGAATCCCTAATACCACATTTGTGGCAGTCTAACAACATTTTGAAGATTTTTTTGCCAGTTAATGGAGAATTTACATTCTTCTGGTCACCAATGACATTTGTTTTTTTTTAATTTATTTTTTTTATTTATATATATTTGACATCAATTGTAATCCCCATGTATTCCCCATCACCCTATCACCAGTGCACCATCACCTCAGTCCCCCGTGCTTCCATCTGCCCTCAACGCTCTCCCTCTCCCCTCCCTACCAAGTGTTCCCAATTTGTCCTTGTCTTTTCATTTTTGGTTTTTGTGTCTTTATTGTTATTGTTATTATTGTTCTTATTCCTTTCCTTGATCCTTATTTGTTTCCCTTATATTCCTCCTAGGGGAAGAACCATCTGGCATTTTTCTTTTGCCTTCTGACTTACTTCGCTGAGCATAATCCCTTCCAGATCCATCCATGTTCCCATGAATGAGTCTAGTTTTTCATTTCTGATTGCTG